>JAKTRG010000013.1:0-431516 GCA_030579595.1 Spencermartinsiella europaea
TTGGAAGCAACTTCGAAGCTACTTCAACCGCACAGCAGAAGAACTGGAGTCCGTACTGACCTCCTCCTTCTAAGTAGATATTGCAGAAACGCTTAATTTAGGTGAGCTTATTTATTACTATACCATTGACCTGGTAATGGAGGCCAAATGGCATCGGTGGGTGCCTGGGCCTCTAACTGGGCCTCTACCTGGGCCTCTGCCTGGATCATTCCGACCCTCGTCTTGGCCATGGTCACGTGTGCGTGACTGTGTCGTGCGATTCAAGACCATTGGAGAAGTATATATGAGTAGCTAACTCAACACCAAGGACACCAAGAGTTGAACGCGAACATGGACGCTGCTGGGGCCAGCCCCAGACCCCGTGGGTCTGCTTGGCAGAGTTTTACCCCGCTAGTCTGCCCAGAATCATCTTAGTTACACTTCAGGGAGACAATCTGTAATTCGCCGTTCCGGTAAAGGAATTGGAAGTGAGCAGCATTACATGGTATATACTTGACATAGCTTGTAAAGTGCTAATCGTAACTTTCCCGGAGACTGAATATCTTTATAACGCTTTATGAATTATAATAGATTCGAACAAAACGGCGAGGAATGTAATTCAACCCGAGAGAATTCTTGGTCCGTCCGAAGCATATAATTGGCAAAAGTAAGTACGAATCGTAACTTTCCCTCATTTACCAAACGAGATAGACAGATATGTGTAGATAGACACTGTTTGTATATCTACCTATCTATATGTATATATAGGTATATGTATTCTGACCGATTGAATCAATAGTGATCTAAACCCAGGCATTCATTGGTCACACCGAATATATATAAATGACAAAAGTGAACAGTGCGTACGTATTGTAAATAACTTTGAACAGCCTGGTGATTCTCTGCGAAGCAGAGCTACGGGGTCTGGGGCTGGCCCCAGCAGCACCACCAAAATCCAAATATTTGGTCTGCTGGTGATAGCTGCAACCTTAATAACAATAAGATTCTCATGTATTACTCTAACTAGTTGTGTATCTGCTGTGAAGGAACAACCTTAAATATGAAGTTTCAGTCAATCGATGTACAGTTACCCTATGGCGACCCCCTGTTATCTCCGTTGCCCCCGCCCTCACTCAAAGCTTCTAATTTGGGGGCATGCCGGAGGCGCCTCCACACCCCCCGGTCTTGCAGCTCCTGTGCGGCTTATCCCGGCGATGGCCGATCACCAAGTTAATTGTGTGCGTTTACCCTGCAGTGAATGTGGAGCCAGCCGCATCGACCCTCGTTCTGAATTATCAGTGGTTCTCCCCACCAAACCGACGAAAAAGCAAAATATTTGTAACAGCGCATCCTCTTTTTTTAAATTTTCTCTTCACCACTTTTCGTCGTCGTTGCAAAGTAGTAGAGCTCGCCCACACCCTCGTGTCAGTTGCCGCGCCAAACCCCGAAGCCGCACATCTGGGCTGTGAAATACTAGTAGATTTGCACGCCGCGCCGTCGTTTTTTTGAATAATAATTTCCAATTGCTTAACTGCCACACGTTTTCGTGCAAAACAACAACTTCGGGCGCAGCAAAACACGTCTGCTTGAAACAACTTTAGATAAGCCAATCAGCCGACCAACCAGTTGGGGGCGTTAACGACAGAGCTATGAGTTATCCGCAACGAATCATCCACCAGCAGCCGACCAATCACCGCCTCAATGAACTCCTCGACGCCATCAAGCAGGAATTCGAGTCTGTATCAAACGAGGCTTCGGTCTATCGGATGCATAAGGACGAGTTCGATCACAAGTGTAAGTATTTTGCGTCAGGGGAAGTCCCAGTGGCGTGGAGGATGCCTCCGGCGGCCCCCTACCGGGAGGTGAGGGTTCCGCTTCGCGGAGATTGAGTAGTTTTATTCCGGTGGGCCGGAGAAAGAGCATAGTTTAGGCGCTGTTTCGCAGTAATCGCGTTGCGTACACGCGCTCGTCACACTTTCATGTGGGCAGAACTGTTTTGCAGACCAAAACGATTTCTGTCCAGGGCGAGCTCGGTGAGGGCAACGACTGCTTGACTGTTTTGACTTGTTTTGACTTCTGAACGTTTTTTGACTTCGAACATTTTGACTTCGATCATTTTGAACGGTTTGTGCAAAGCAAAATGAATCTCGTTAATATAGGTTTTATTGAGCTTGTTACATGTTACATGTTCATATGAAGTGCACGTTTGTGTCGAGCAAAACGGCTTTCTCCGTCAAAGATGGGCTTGTAGAGATCGAGGGGTTGCTTGCAACGTTTTTTTGAACCAAGATAGCCATTTTAGACATGGGTCTGGTTGGTCTGTGTTGTTGTACGCGTTTTGTGAAGTGCGCAATGATGTGAAGCAACAGCAACATGACTATCTGTGTCCAGGACGAATTTTTTGGCCTTTGTGTGAAAGCTAGACTGAACCCCTCCTTGGTGCCGATTTGGTGGCTCGTTTTGCACGCTCATGTGAGTCAGAACTGCTCTGCTTATGCCTGGTGCGACTTTGAGAGGTCAAGTGTTGGTTTACACAATTCTGAGATTCGAGTCGCTTTTTGAAAGGTAGAACTTTTTTCACGGGCGTATGAAGCAGAATGACCTTCCCTGTGCCTTTGACGGTCAAACGCTGTTTGGGCGCAGTAGGCAGTCATAAGAAGCAGAATGACCCTCCCTCCGTCTTTTGACCTTTTTTGACGAGTCGTGTGGCCGTCAGTCGTGTTTGACATGCATATTTTCAGATCCAGGGCTGTTTCAAGTTTTCTGCGACGCAAAGCCAACTCGCCCCGGGAGGGGCTACCGGAGACACGCTCCACGTTTTCCACAGTATCAAACTAACAAGTGGTAAGCCAACAGACGGCAGAAATGCAGCAGATTCGACAGACTGTGTATGAGCTGGACCTTGCACACCGCAAAATGAAAGAGTCGTACGAAGAGGAGATTGTAAGATTAAAGAGGGAGTTAGAAGCGCGGGGGGGAGGACCAATTCAGGCGAGACACCCAGTGGGTGGTGCGCAGCAGCAACAGCAGCAGCAACAAGCGCAACAGCAACCTCCTCCACAACAACCACAACAACAGCAACAGCAGCAACAGCTTTCTCAACCCCCCTCGCTGGGCCATTCGTCCACCAATGTGTTTGGTGGGATCATGTCGGGCCAGGGTGGACCTACTCTGGAACCGCCCCAGCAGCAGTCCCAGCAACAACAACAACAACAACAACAACAACAGCAGCAGCAACAGGGGTACCCAGGGAGTGGCTACAACGGGTATTCTAACGCTGCAGGAGGTCCAGGAGGTCCAGGAGGACTTCTACAGCAGCCACCTCCTCCCCAAACACAGCAGGCTCAGGCCCAGCAGGCTCAAGCTGCGGCACAGGCTCAGGCTCAGGCCGCCCAGCAGGTTCAGGCCGCCCAGCAGGCTCAAGCGCAAGCCGCCCAGGCTGCCCAACAGGCTAAACAGGCAGTGGCAGTGCAACAGCAGCCACCGCAGCAGCAGCAGCCTGGCGGCCTCGTCGCAGCGGTCTCTCCTCGCAGTAAAAAACGCCAGCCTGAGCCGGCTGGCATTATTAACGGCCCCTCACCTGTGGGTAAGCCGCTGGTAGACACCCTTAGTGCCAACAATGCCACCGCAGTGTCTCTCGGCAACAACCTCGGCGACCTCGACATCGACAAAGTGCCAGCAGAGCTGAAAAAGCAGAAAGATGACTGGTTTGTAATATATAACGAGCGTGCACCCAGACTGCTCGACGTGGACATGGTGCAGAGCTTGGAGCATCACTCAGTGGTGTGCTGCGTAAGGTTCTCTTTTGATGGCAAGTATATCGCGACAGGCTGCAATCGAAGTGCACAAATCTTCGACGTCCAAACAGGTCAGCTTATCTGCCGGCTCCAGGACGACAGTGTCGACCGGGATGGCGATTTGTACATCAGGTCGGTGTGTTTTTCACCAGACGGTAAGTACTTAGCCACTGGCGCCGAAGACAAACAGATTCGCGTGTGGGACATTAAATCCCGCACCATCAGGTACCTATTTTCAGGTCACGAGCAGGATATTTATTCACTGGACTTTTCTCGCAACGGAAGACACATTGCGTCAGGCAGTGGTGACCGCACCGTGCGTATGTGGGACATGGAAAGCGGTCAGTGTATCTTAACGCTGAGCATCGAGGATGGCGTCACAACTGTAGCAATCTCGCCTGATGGTAGATATGTGGCTGCAGGTTCGCTTGACAAAACAGTACGTGTATGGGACACCACCACAGGGTTTTTGGTAGAACGTCTTGAGGTTCCAGATGGCCACAAGGATTCAGTTTACTCGGTAGCTTTCACGCCCAACGGCAGAGACCTCGTGTCGGGCTCTTTGGATAAAACGATCAAGTTGTGGGAGCTCCAAGCGCCTAGAGGCATCCAATCCACTCACAAAGGAGGCGTTTGCGTAAAAACATTCGTTGGCCACAAGGACTTCGTGCTTTCAGTGGCGTCGACTCCTGACTCGCAGTGGATTCTTTCCGGCTCGAAAGACCGAGGCGTCCAATTCTGGGACCCCAACACCGCCCAGGTCCAGCTGATGCTCCAGGGACACAAGAATAGTGTGATTTCGGTCGCCCCGAGTCCTACTGGCGGTCTATTTGCCACTGGAAGTGGAGACTGTCGTGCCAGGATCTGGAAATACTATCCTGTATCCCGTTGAAAGAAGTAATAGAAGTGGACGTTACCTCCGGTGGACAGAACGGTGCCAGGTACCATGGTGGGATAGTTGTGATAGTCAGGGACACTGACTGCCGCGCCCATGCTCGAGCATGAGATTAAAAGCTCCCGTTGTCATACATGCTGCTACTGTATTGGTTTATTTAGCTGTAATCGCAACCTGTAAATTGTTCTCGCAGATAAAGTACGTTTATTTAGCTGTAATTCCAGCCTGGAAGAGTTACGTCCGGTGTCGTTCTTCACGAAGCGTTAGAAATGTGCCCACCGCCTTAGCCCGACGCCTTCACTTTTACACTTCGCCAAATGACCGAGATGGCCAGTCCACGACTTGAAAGTGAAGAGTATGAGCAGCTATCAAAGAGTTTAAAACTGGAAAGTACAAGTCGTATCAGTGGGCCAAACCGTACTGTGACGGTCAAGCAATCGGCCAAGTCTACTCCCCTTCCCTAACTTGGGAGGCACGTAGATCAGAATCTTATTATTATAGAAGAGTAGCAAGAGAATAATTCGCTTCTTTGCCCCGTCAACAAGAGACAATCGGGCGTTGCTGGGGCCAGCCCAGAACATGAATGAGAAACGGGAATGATTGCAGCTGAAGTCGAACGTAAGTCGAAGAAACTCTCCGTGAAGCAGAGCCACCGGGTCTCAGGTTGGCCCCGCAGCATCCGGTTACCAGCCATCCACCGATGCCTTGTTGGTTTTTACTCTAATAATTGGCCGCCATTAACAGGCCAGCGTTAAAAGCTCAACTGAAATAACGGCTTCTGTAATCATGACGCTCCAGCCTACCTACAGCTGGGAGAGTTCCATATGAACTCCAGGTCTTCTGCTGTGCGGTTGAAGTAGCTTCGAAGTTGCTTCCAATCCTCTTCTTTCTTACCCTCCAAGCAGAGCGCAAAATCGTAGAGGTAAACTTTCTCATGCTGTACTCGCATGTTCCTTTCTGCAACATCGCCATGAGCAATCCCAAGTGAATGTATTTCTTGCAGTGCTTCGACGGCAGATTTGAAGTGGTCATCGTTCTCAGGACTGGGTCTCTTATTTCCCAGATCTTGTAAAACAAGACATATTCCACCGTGTCGTCCAGAAGCCGAACAATCCCTTAGAAATCCGAAACGGTGAACCTTTGGAACACATTTTCCCTGCAGTGGCTTCAACCGCTTATAGGCGGCAGTCTCAATAAGACCTAGGACAGCGACTCTTTCGTCGTAGCTTTCACCATAGTCGAATACACCGCGAAGATCGCCCATGCTAGGGCTGCCCGGATTTCCAGACCAATTCTCATTGTGTCCTAGCGATGGTAGACCGCCAAACCAGTCCACAATCCACTGCTTCTCCTCGTAAATTTTAGCGATTACTGTAAGAGGCCCCGCCTCAGTGTTCTCATCATTGCCATAGAAATAGTGCTCGCGAACACGGTACACTTGAGCATCAAATGAAGCATCTTCCTGAAGGATAGCCTGTATGCTGTCTTGCAAAAAGGCATCCATTACAACCATCTCATCTTCCACTGCGTTGATACTGCGACCATCCATGACAGTGTCACCAGTATCTTTTAAGAGGCTCCTAACTTTGTCACGTATCTTCAATTTGTAATCCATGCGAGAACCGCTGATTTGGTCGTTGATTCTTGCATCCGTACGAACTAGGGCATCAAATAGCTCACTCCACTTGTTCCAATCCATTCTTTTAGACATCTCCCAACCCAAATCTAACAATCCGAGTAAATATTTCCTGTATTTGGGATCCGAATTTTCTATGATGACGGACTTGCATGGTAGCTGTCGAAATTGAGCCAGATTGCTATGAAAGTTGTAATCTGCGGGATCCCGAAGATCTCCATCAAAGATATCTGAAAGGATTTCTCTGAAGAGCTGGATAGGCTGTTTGCCTCTGGTGCTTTTCACCTCCCGTACGAACTCTTCTAAGCCATCTACATCTATTTGATAGAGTACAGTGTTGACCCTATCGGTGAGCAAAAACACTGGAGATAAAAACACAACGGCATGCAAGGCTACCTGTGAAGAAGCCTGCAGATAGTTATTATAGAACAGACACAGTGATTCCTTCAGTCTTGAAGGATCCAGTCCGAGATCATCCAACTTGTTCCAACGATGATGCAATTTAGCGCCTTGAGTAACTCCAAGAAGAGGACTTTCTGTTTGTTCTACTGCAATCATATCAAATGAACGATGCCGGCTCACTTCATTTTCTTTCATTGAAACCACGTAAGCGAAATCAGGCTTTAGACGGTCTGCTGCCAAACGCTTCCAAGGAGACATATTTTTTGATTTCTTCCAATAATCTGGGCCAAAGAAGTCGACTAATCGCTTGTAACCGTTATCGGTCGCATTTCCCGCCTTAATTCTTAGATGCTCATCAAAAATATTGCCTGTTATTCGTAGAGCGTCTTCTCCTAAGGCGCTTTGAATGTGATATTTTTTAGGATACTGGTACTCCAATCCATATACTGGCCCTTGTGCCCTCAGCATTGCGCTAACCAAGCTCCTGGCCAATTTTGGGGGTCGGAACGAAAGCCCAGCAGAGATTTCAGTGATAATTTTCTCTGCACGAACATCGAGATCCAGCAAGCTCAATTCACCTACAGTGGTAGGAATCAGCTTTTTCATGCTATGACCATAGACAGATCTCAGCCACCGATCCTCTGTTTGATAAGAAATCGAAATCTTTTGGAATGGCCAGCTGAAAAATGTGCGAATTTGTTGTTCGAGAATAAACGAATAAAAAAGCCTCATCGGGACCCCACAGTAGTCTTTTGTCTTCTTCTTCCTCGTCATCATCGTCTTCATCTTCTTCATCTTCTTCTTCTTGATTTCAGCCCGGCTCAAAAATTCCCCGCGTTCATCCACCAAGCTGAAATTGGCGTCACCAATCGGTGCAGTGGCAGTAGCTAGCTTTGCAGCAGCTGACGATACAGCACGGGTTTCAAAGTCATCCGTCGGTGTAGTGGCATTAGCTGACGTCACAGCACAGTCTTCACGCGCTAGTCTGACGGTGCTCGCTTTGTCAGTTCTAGCTTTTTTGGCCTGGCGCCTGCTATATGGTGGTAGTTCCACATCATCTGGCGTTTTACCAGAGTTTCTAGTACATCTTTTCTTCGTTTCCTGGGCCATCTACTGAACGAAGGTTTCACCTATAATCATTCTATAAATATTCCAGAGCCATGTGCAATAAATATGAACCTCAATAAGAGGCAATAACCGAAACCAATAAAGAAATGCCACTAACTACTTGACAAATTTGGCAACAACCAGTCATGCAGATAACTTCCTGCGCAACTCTCAAGCTGTGGTGATCTATAACAGTAAATTGATTTAGTATTGTGAAAAAATTCAGCCATTTTATATGTGTAGTTAACTATATCAGGCAACAATAGAATTGAATACAGAAATATAGCAATTGCTTGAATGGGTGCGATGCAATAATTCATTCATTTATGCGCGTAGTTAACTATATCAGGCAACAATAGAAGCGAATAATCGGAAACTAGGGAACATGCAATTCTGCAGTGTCCAATGCATGAAAATGCACGCAACAGTTCAATATCAACGGCGACCTTCAAAGCCTGCTGGGTACCAGATGTGGCCTTGAACGGGTGAAAGAAGTTCTCCGGAATACCAAGATTGGACGCCAGAGAGCAGAATTGACACCCCCTCTTGAACCAAATCCCCAAACTGCCATGCCGTCAGTGAATTACGTGGATTAGTGGATTTTCATAGTAGCTAGAAAACTGCAAATTGTTATCATAGAACATCTGTACTGTTCTATAGCCTCGGCATGCAATCCATTTGATAAAAGGAACCTTGAAGGAACGTTGCTTGAACTTTTGTTACGTTTATTTAGCTTTAACTTCAGATCACCATGTAATAGATCTGGTCAGTTGCCTCGAAAGCTCACAGCCTGTATTCTGATATAGGTATAATAACTAATATATTTATCTATATAGTTACAGGACGAACGCTTTGTTATGATAGTTCTCGTTCTGAGCATTGAAACAGTAGATATATATAGCTCTAATCGCAAACTTGTTCCCGTGGACAGTTACCCAGCAGGTGCTACTTAGACACTTGATCGGAATCACCTTTCTGTAAAAAAATGGAACTATTTCTACTTTAGATTACTACTTGAACAGTGTACAATACACTGTTCAAGATACCTTCCAACAATTGAACTATTCAAACTATGGTATAATTTGTCTGATGGAGGATCAGCATTATTTGGATGCATTTATTCATTTTCAGTATTTTTGCCAGGTAACAGTGCGTAATTAGTCTGTTGACTCGTCGCCATTTCTTGGTTATATTTGTTCATTATTCAACTTCCTTAACACCACACCAAAGAAGAGCTTTCCGCGAACCTGGACACTGTTGGGGTCAAACTCTGACCCAGTAGCTCTGCGAGCAGAGACTCAACACGTTAGTCTGTTCGAGGCTGTTTTACATACATACAATTTACATACTGTTTAAACAAGATTAATCTGATATTCGCCGTTAAAGAATTGTATATATGAAGTTTTTTCATATAATAGATCTGATAACAGTTACAATGCAAGCTGAGATTCCAGAAAGTTGGTCTCGTATATGCTATAAGTGCAGTATGTTATCTGATCTCGTTTAGTGTAGGCATAACCTTGGCGTAGAAGTAAATCTCGTTCGTTATTCTTAGTTGTAGATAAAATCTCGGCTTGGAAGTTCTCGAAGTTGACCACAGCTATAGTTATCCTCGGTGAACCTATTCGCTTCTCGTAACAGCTCCCTCACGAGCAGAGCGCATTGAGCTTTTGCATCCTAAGAGCATCTAATTGATTACTTATACTTGGATAGAACAATCTGTAGAGTCTTTCAAACTTCGTATCAACAGAGCACTCTTAGTACAATATATCAGGGTATATCTATAATACTTAACAGTGCTGCTACGCTGGTAATGCTGAGACTAAAAGCACTGTTTTTTGAGATTTTAATGTTGGCATTTCAGTCTGTTTATTTGAAATTTCTTTGTAGATTCAGGTTTCAGGCATGTAAAACTTCAAGATTTGTGTGATTCAAGGGATTTGGATTCCCCATTCGCTTCAGTAGAACTTACTACTGGCTCCCCTTTGGCCCCATTGCATTTGCTTTTCTCGTTACGCTTTCCGCGAAGCAATCAAAGTTCCACGGAGTTGTCGTGCCGAAGACGAAGCCCTCAGTTAAACTTAGCCGCACTTGAAGTTTGAGCTAACTTCACGACCATCGCATAAAAAATGGAGCTGGATCGCAGTTTAGACGAAATAATTCATTCAAAGGTATTGAAAAGCCGAGAGAAATTCGTATTCTGAAATCTTTTTTAACATAGGGTCCAAGTCGTGGTGACCGGGGTGGCCGAGTGTCGAAAGATCGCAGCAGTCACAGGCCGTACAAATCTCGTTTGGGATACAGAGTTCGCGTAACGAACCTGTACTATGGGCTGACAGAGGAGGATCTGACGGTGAGTGGATACGTTCATTACAGCAGATCAGCATCGAACAGCTGTTAACAAGGATCTCTTCTCCAAAGTTGGACCGATTGAAAAACTGTGGATAAAATACGACAAAAGTGGACGGTCGTTGGGCGAAGCGTTTGTAGTATTCACGGAACGCCAGGACAGTTTCGAGGCTATCCGACGGTTTGACGGTAAAAAGGCAGCTGGTCAGGAGATTTTCCTGACTCTTCTGGACGACCAGGGGATCGTTTCGGCTCTGAGAACGCGGTTTGACCGACGAAGCGACTACGACGATATCGACAGCAGGCGAGCGCCTCGAGATCGCAAAGGCCACCGATCGGAGCGCAGAAGAGGCGGAGGAAACGATGACCAGGCATCCTGGAAATCTCGCAAGGATGAACGAGTTAAGCGCACAAAGAAAACCGCCGAAGAACTCGATGCCGAGCTCGAAGCGTATATGACAGGTAGCACTGCAGAACAGGCAAGTGGACCAGACGGTGCAGATAAGCCAACCGAGGCTGCCGCTGAGGCTCCAGTGGATATGGCTATGGAGGCGTGAGACATTGCCTCCGGCGAGGCCACGGGGTGGTGGGTATGTTCGCAGAAGCTGACACCGTAATAACAACACGGATATTGCGAAGTGAAGCGAAAAAGTGTGTGATTAAAAAGATCTCTCTGACTCTCAGGATGTATTATTGTAGTTAATCGACTGATCAATGTATTGTGATGCTGGCCTTCGGCGTGAGGGGTACAAGTTGAAGTATCGAGTCACTCGATGTAACGCTGTGAACTCGACCAATATCTTCCTTGTCAGATCCAGAGCAAATATTTTCATTTGTCTTTGCTAAACTGTTTTTTACGTACTACAGACTCCTCAGGGTGTATAGTGACAGGGTAGACCTATATATTATAGTTATTCAGGTATATAGTCATCAGTCATCAAGTATCTAGTCCAAATGGCTAGTCTAGTAATTCATGCATGTAGATATCAGGTATATGTATATGTCCATTCATATAACGTGAGAGTCAGCTAAACTAATAGTTCAGGTATATATTCGCGAGATTATATGTTCATTTACGTTAATGTTCATGTATCATCAAAATCTCTGCGAAGGCAGAACTACGGGGTCTGGGGCTGGCCCCAGCATCATCATCAACGTACCTGATATGGTGATGGATGCTACCTTGATAACAGTAAGATTCTTCTGTTTCATTCTGAGTTAATCTAAACATCCAATGTTTAAGCAAGAACATCTCAATATTACTCCAAACTGTATGGTTTCTAATTAAGATGTATATACCACAGGAACGGTGAACCAGAGATCTATACCAGAAGAGTAAAATACCAATGAGTGAAGATTAATGAAAGAATAATTTTTATTTGCAAATGGTATGTATATTGAATCAAGTCATAGTTTTAGGAGATATTTCCACGCAGGAGTTGCCTGCGAAAAGTAGAACTAATTAACCTAACGATCCAACGCACCGACGGTTAATATATCTAAACTCGGGACTTATTTGTAGCAGACTATGTGCTCTATTATATTAATTAATTACTCCTGTTGGGCTCCAACTTGGCAACCCAAGGCACTTTTCAACTCTAACATCATCACTCGTTCCTTTCATGATTTTCTTTCATGATATCTACCCAGCATCTCTGTGAAGCAGAGCATAGATTCTGGGGCTGGCACCCAGCAAAATGGAGATTACCCTATGTCAAGCACCTGCGTCAAGTTAAGAGCATCGTGAAACATCATCATCCTCTCCGAAAGTGCATCTTCACCTCTTTTATAATCCCCTACCCCACACAATGTACAAACTATCCGCGACCCTTTTGGGTCACGAGTCAGACGTAAAGGCAGTAAGGTTCCCGTCGAGCAACACAATTGCCTCGGTGTCGAGAGACGCTACTTTACGTGTGTGGAATCTGACAGACCACAAATGGATCCAATCGGTCCGTCTCAAGGAGCCCAGGTATCTCAACTCGCTCGCAATTGCAGGTAACTCAGTCATCTGCGGCGGTCAGGACTCCTGTATCACCATATGTGCGCTTTCACAGGAGCCTTCTGGACCGTCTCCAGACAGCAACGTCCTTAAAGGCCATACATTGAACGTTTGTGCGCTCGACGCCTCTCCCTCAGTGTTAGTCAGCGGTTCATGGGATAAGACGGCCAAGGTGTGGTCGCTACCATCTGGAACTATGACATACACACTAAAGGGTCATACCCAAGCAGTCTGGTCTGTTTTGCTGGCTTCAAAGGGTCGCATCCTCACAGCATCGGCAGATCAAACCATTCGATTGTGGGTTCCAGGTTCAAGCTCAGGTTCGCCAATGACGTGTTCTCGAGTGTTTAGTGGACACACTGATGCTGTGAGGGGTCTGTGCCAGCTAGATGAGACTACTTTTGCCAGCTGTTCAAATGACACGACGATACGGATTTGGAATATCGATAGTGGAGAAGAGTTGCAGGTGCTGCGCGGCCACACGTCTTTTGTCTACTCAATCGACCGACTACCGTCAGGCGAGCTCATTTCGTCAGGTGAAGACAGATCTGTCAGGGTCTGGAAAGACGGGAAACAAATTCAGGTGATTACCCAGCCGTGTGTCTCGATATGGTCTGTTTCTGTAGACCCACACACTGGAGACTTTGCAATCGGTGGAAGCGACTACCAGGTGCGCGTATTTTCACGGGAACCGAGTCGGTGGGCTACTGAGTCGGAATTGAGATACTTTGACCAAAAAGTGGCTGATAGCGGGATTGGTAAGGACCAGGTTGGCACCGTTACTCCCGAACAACTTCGCTCTCCGGACGTTCTTACGAAACCAGGCACACAGGAGGGCGAAGTGGTGATGATTAAAAGTCAGGCTACCGGCTCTATTGAAGCGCATCAATGGACGGCAGGTACTTGGGTCAAGATAGGAGAGGTGGTCGGGTCAAATGCCTCGAGCCAGAGCAAAAAAGTATCGTTTGAGGGCAAAGAGTATGACTATGTTTTTGATGTCGACATTGAAGACGGTGCACCGGCCTTGAAACTGCCTTACAACGTGACAGAGAACCCGTACACGGCTGCTCAAAAATTTATAGACAAGAATCAGCTGCCAGCGTCGTATCTGGAACAAGTGGCGGAGTTTTTAGTGAAAAACACTGAAGGGGTTGACGTGTCGTCTAAACCCGCCGAGGATCCGTACGGTTCGAGGTATATTCCTGGGTCATCTACAGCACCATCTGCTGCTACTGGGTCGTCAGCTGCTCTAAAAGTCCTTCCCTACAAGTCATTCGTTAAATTAGTAAGTTGTCAGCCTGCCAGCATTCAAAAAGCTCTCAGGGCAAACAACGAGAAAGAGCCCGAGTCGAATCGTCTCTCACCATTTGACCTCGAGTCTGTCGCCCACTCGCTGTCTAATGGCCCCATCAAGCCTGACAGCGCTGCATCTCTGTTCCCCCTGGTTGTGAAAATCACCCAGACTTGGAGTCCACAACACATTCTCCCAGCATTGGATATTCTACGCCTTGTTGTCCCAGAACTAGAATCAGTTCCATCTGCCTCCATTATCCAGATTATCTTTTCTTGCATGGATCCTGGAGTGCCCAACCATGCTCTTCTAGGTACACGTGCCATCGTAAACTTGTTTTCGACAGAGCAGGGTCGAAAACTGGTCCAGGGTGATCAGATACGAGAAGCTGCGTTTGAGCCTCTGCAAACCATTGTTGAAGCGCAAACGAAACCTTCAGAGACCCGGGATCTAGCCATTGCGTCGCTATTGCTCAATTACTCTGTGCTGGTTTCCTCCAACGTCGAACGGGCTCTTGCTCTTGTTCATTCTTTGGGGTTTTTTGCCCCAAAGTTGGGTGATGCAGAGTCTTGCTACCGGGCTCTATTGGCACTGGGAACTGTTGTTGTTAACAACAATACCGACGATATTCGAGGTTATGTTTCCAGTTTGGAACTCAAGCAGTGGACTCGGACTTTGACCGATAGATATCCTGAGCCCAGGTTCAAAGAGTTGCTGAAAGACGTAGAGACTGCACTGAGTGGTTGACACGCCTCTGGTGGCCCCTCCCGGGAAGGGGTTCGTTCTGCTTCGCAGAAAAGGCACCCGTCAGAGGAGCCATTCTATAGAAGGAGTAACATAACAAGGGATTATTACTCGTGGCTCACAATTATAATTAATAGTTAGCACCGGCATCTATGTATGTAACGTGTGTAGTCTATCATTCGTGGCTCATATATATCTGTTACTACGAATATCTTTAGATATAATTTACCATGAAGACTGTTACTCGTGGTTCATATAGTCATTATCTATATCTATAAACTCAATGCTAGCTTATTATCTAGCGGCTTTATATAGTATATAGTATTATTACTCTTGCCTTGACTATAGAGTAGTGTTATATCTAGATACTCATTTATTTAGTGTACCCTATTACCTCTAGCATATAGTACCAATATCTATAAATCTACCATAGTTTACTACAATGATTCATACTAGTACCAATGCCTATGAATTTCGATGTAGTTAACTACCATGTACAGTCTATTACTCGTGGACCATATAGTAACAACATCTGACATGCAAATTCTGTGGTACTGTGTTAAGTTTGATGTTAGTTTATTCAATACCCGCAGTGTTGCTGTAACTACTATTAACCACACTGTCCAGCTCTATTCCCCAGATATTATCGCCGAGCTACCAAACTAAAGTTACCATCAACCCATCCACATAACCCCCTCTCTGTTGTGATGCCAGGACCATTACTCTACAATTCCTCAGAAAAAGAACTAAGTTTCTGCTTGGAGTCGTCTCCAGGAACTGTACTACACGTTTCACGTCCGGACGGCGTCTTATCGGTTGATGACAGGCCCGGGCTCGGTGGCAGTATTCGCATTGCCGGGCTACTCGGGTTCATCAAACTCAGAATAGCCCAATACGCAGTACTTGCCACAAAATCTCGCGTGGTTGGTCAATTGCTAGGCCACGATATTCACAGAGTAGAGGACTTCGAAGTAGTGCCGCTGCGTAAAACTCTAGTTCAAGATGAGAACGAATCGCGCTATTTGGCTCTAGTGGAAGAACATTTGAAAGGCGGGGAACTCTTCTTTTCGTATACGCACGACCTGACCAACAGCTTCCAGCGACAAGGGCCTCGAAAGGAAGGTGACGAGGCTTCGCTATGGTCGCGAGCAGACACCAGGTTCTTTTGGAATGAGCATATTGCCGAGGACATGATAAAAGTTGCCACGTCCGTGGATTCACGGATTTCTGACATTATACTCCCTGCGATGTTTGGAGTTATCAGTCTTCATGAAACCTCGATACATGGTCATCCTGTCAGTTTTGGAATCATTTCAAGACGTTCGCGATTCAGGGCTGGAACCCGTTACTTTCGACGAGGGATTGATGCGGCAGGGAATGTGGCCAATTACAACGAAACGGAGCAGATTTTGGTGGTGAACGACCATGTGTACAGTTTTGTGCAGACCAGAGGTAGTGTTCCCGCGTATTGGGGCGAGGTGAACAACCTGCGCTATAAGCCCATGCTGCGAATCGGTGGCTCTGCCGTGGATGCTGCTCGGCTGCATTTCGATGAGCAAGTGAAGATCTATGGTCAGAACTTTTTGGTCAATCTTGTCAACGCTACAGGTTATGAAAAGCCTGTTAAAGATGCGTATGAGAACGTGGTCCGAAACTTGAACGACAACAGGCTGTCGTACGTGTACTTTGATTTCCACCACGAGTGCAGCAAGATGAGGTGGTCAAGGGTGGATATCCTTATCAACCATCTAAGAGAGCTTGGATTTGACAGCCAGGGTTGGTTTCAGGGGGATCTGAGTCGCTCAGGAGAACTGAAAGCTACCAAGCATCAAACTGGAGTGGTGCGGTCCAATTGTATGGACTGTTTGGACAGGACCAATGTTGTGCAAAGCCAGATTGCTCGCTACGTGCTGCAGAAGCAGCTCAGCGATGCTGGTATAACCGAACCATGGGAAACTGATGCCAAGTTTGTCCGGGTTTTCCGCAACTCATGGGGTGATAATGCTGATGGAGTTTCTTGTGCGTACTCTGGCACTGGTGCTCTGAAGACTGACTTCACGCGGCTAGGCAAACGAACTTACTTAGGCGAGTTACAGGACCTACGTAACTCGCTCGTTCGATATGTGCTTAATAATTTCTTAGATGGGCCCCGTCAGGACGCCTTTGATATTTTTTTGGGCAACCATTTAGCATATGAGACGCTCAACCCTCCGTTTGCCGACCTGCGACCTTTACGTATTCAGGCCATTCTGCCAGTGATATTTGCCTCGATAGTGATGATTGGGGCCGCTAGTTTTTTCCCCAAAGAAGACAATCCTTGGTTCGTCAACCGGGTGTTCATTTTATTCTGGGTGGTAACGCTGTTGTACTCACTGAGGGCGCTTTTCAAGAACGGGCTGCAGTTTGTCAACTGGCCTAAATTGTGTGGATTAGATTTTGTTACTGAAGAGGACAAGGTTAAGGGAGGGACTAGAAAGGGCGTTGTTTACGTTGAACGGCCGTCGGGCTATTACGGTACTGTCGTAGAAGACAAAGAAAAGTAGAGTAACATCTAGTTAGTGGGATAATATGGTTCTGGATGCTATTGGACGCTGCTGGGGCCAGCCCCAGACCCCGTAGCTCTGCTTCACAGAGATTGAAACGAGTCGAGGTCCCAATATAGAAAAACGTAAAGGCTTAGAGTAATAATCTAGACGACATGATAAACTTGCTCTAATGGCGGGCTTCTCTGAGTCAAACTGCTGTATCTTACTTCACAGATAAATAAGAATTCCAATGTATATGAGTACTTTACTCTAATCATTAATCATTTCTCTCGCTGACATATCATACTTATTTATGTCACACGAATATTACATTTCCCCAGTTACTCACAGCTTTCGATGTCGTGAAACTACTGGCACTGCTTTGTGCCCTACTTTAAAGAACTACAAAATCCATAAGCAATCATCATTAGTGCTTTACTCTATAATCATTAATTGTTTTTCTTTCGTGTCAGTGAAACCTTGTGTCGCTTCATGTCACTGTGTCCTAATTCATAGCAACGGTACAACTCCGCGGTTGCTACCATCAATCCGTGTCTTTTCTTTCCGCAAAGCGGAACCAAACTTTCCCCGCAAGGGGCAGCCGGAAAAAGCTGGACCGTTGTAGATTCACTGCGTCTTCTTCGTATCCTGACTCACACGATTCTCGTTGTATATGCCCATGAAATAAGCACACCTCATGACGATAAGATCAATCGCCATCTTGATACTGTCTCTGGCCAGCTCTATCTTGGACCCCTCGACTTCGTGCCACGATATGGCAACCTCCTTAACAGGAATGCTTTTCTTCAATGCAATCATAAGGATCTCGACATCAAATATCCAACCCTCTGTGTGCATATATGGAAAAATCTGACGGACAGCCGGCCGGGTGAACAGTTTGAACCCACACTGAGTGTCGCCAATAGACCTTATTCCAAAAACATACAACAGAGTATGAAGCCCGTACATCAGGAAGTTTCTTATAAACGAGCGTTTAACCACGGCATCTGTGTTGACCATGTGGGCTCGGCTTCCTATAGCCACAGCTGCACGTGTATCGTCTCCCTTTGTAGATTCCCGCACTGCTTCAAGAAGCTTTTCAATATCAGGGAAGTTAGAAGCTCCGTCGGCGTCTGCGAATATGACGTATTTGCCCCGAGTATACTTCATTCCATGCGTCACAGCCCCTCCTTTGCCCCGATTCGCGTGCAATTGGCACACCCTCAGCGATGACTCGCCCAGACGATGACTCAGAGCCCATTCAAGAGCAAATTGAGCGGTGCCGTCTTTCGATCCATCGTCTACTAAAAGTATCTCCCACGCACCTTTAAACTTGGATTGCAGAAAAGGCACCGTGTCCTCCAACATGACTCCCAGCCTTTTCGTCTCATTGTAGCACGGGATGACCACTGACAGCTCTAGTTCAGGCTCATCTTCCATCCCATTGAGTTTTCTCCGCTCTGAAATACCCCATCGCGAACCGTCCGGCGTGACTGTCACATATTCCTCTTCCTCAGGCAGACAACTTCGAGGGCTATGCGATAAAGCCAGTATAATACTATAAAACTGGTTAGAATACACGGTTATAAAGACATATATCAAGGCTTCTAAAAACCCCAAATCACAAGCTCACTTACAATAACATATAGTATGGCTACTGCCACCAAAGATCCAACCAAACCCTGCACCATTGCAGCCTGTTGATATTCCCCTGAGAATGTTAACAATTTCGACACGTTGAAAGATCACATATCACTCGTTATGTAATACGGTGCATAGCGTATGTAAATAATAGTGTGGCGTATAACATATCACTGTGACCCCACCTGAAACGACATATTGGAAGAGCTGCTGGGGCTGGGGCTGGCCCCAGCAGCTCTGCTTCGCAGAGAGGACATAAGAACCGTGCAATTTAGGCTATATAAAGACAGAGATTAAACAGCCATTTATATCAAGTAGATTATGTTATCCAGGACCTTACAACGGATCGTTGGAGCCGCACGCTGATATTTCAGCGATCATCCAATCTTTCCAGAAAACAAAAAGTGCGAAATGTATCATCCAGAATCAGGTGGACAAGAAAACCAGTCCCATTTGTAGTACCTTCTGAGTTAAGTGGAATACTGACACCGTTTGAAGTTCATAGTCTTGCGTGAAGCGCAACAAACCTCCACGGAGTGGCCCCACCGGAGGCGAGCCCCCGCCGTGTGAGCCGCATTGCCGCATCGGCGCACGAGTGTGGCTTGTGATGCGATATTTCAGTGAAAGCATCGATTGCAACTTTCTACATATACAAGACCCAAAATGTATCAACCAGGATCAGGCAAACGAAGAAGAGGTGAGTTTTTCAGTTGTATGGTGACTGTGTTGGAACGTTGTGCTAACAAAAGAAAATGACGAGCCCCAGGGCAGGTCGGTGCGGGGACCCGGGTTCTACTTGAATCGTCTGAGGAAAGAAATCGTCGAGATTGGAGAGCCGTCGAGATTTAAATTGTCCGACTCGTTGCAACATCTCGGGTTCGGACTGGGATCAATCGACTCCAGTGACGCGCGGACTTCTCTTTTAGACACAATTGCCGCTGTGGTTTACGAGCAACCGCATAAAATCCCCCTGCTTGCCGGCGCGATTCAGATTGCCAATACAAAATCGGACATCTTGGGCTTGGTGGTAGTGCAGATGTTGCACTCAAAGATTCAGCAGTTTCTGAAAGAGGGCGTTTACCCAAAAGTGAAGAACTTGATAAGATTTCTCGTGTGCCTGGCACCTATTGTTGAGGGCGAGGGCATCAATAACTTACTCGAACAGCTCGTGAACCGAGCAAATGAACTGCAGAACGTTAAATACAGTTCGACACGAAGCCCAGCCGCGCAGGAGATCATAGTAGCAGTCCTTCTGTCACTGCCTGTATGGGTAAACGCTGTTGGAAGTGGTGCAGTCGAGGGAGCAAATAGAATTCTTGAGCTGTGCGCTCAATTCCAAATTGTCACCTGGACTATTTCGGAATTACAAACTCCGTTTATTGGCAACAGTGTATCGGATACTCGCGAATTTATTACTTTAGTGCGCGATGCTGTGCAGTCGGTCAGCCAGTCTGACTGGAAGACCGAGAAGCTCATCGGCATTACCGCCATGGTTTCGCTACTGATCAAAGAAGAAGACGCAGCGAACATGAAGAAACACAATTTCCCGGCTGTTGACATCCCCGAGGAGCTTGTGGTTCCTGCTGGTGATTCGTCTCTATACACATATCCCAGGATGGTGCTCCAGGTTTACTCTACGACTACCTTGGAGACTGTCCCCCCTGTTGACTCGTACGAAGGTGTACTCCTGCGAGACATAGCGAGCGATATTATAATTGGCATAGATTTCAACCGCCGTGAAGTGACACGGCAGCTTATTACACTGGATCTGTTTTTCTCCACAGTGGCCTTTGCCGAGCCGGGTATTTCGCTGGAACGATTACAAAACATCGAGGAGGGAAAATCAACCTGGAAAGTGGAAGACACTGCGTTAGAAGTTATCCTCGAGTCTCTGTTCAGGCTACCGCATGCTCTCCACCCGGCTGTGTATTATCACACTATACTTATCGAGGCCTGTATAATGGCTCCTCAAGCCATTGCTCCCGTGTTTGGACGTGCAATTCGGTTTTTGTATAACCACTTGGAAGAATTCGACTTGGAGCTCAATATGCGTCTGCTTGAGTGGTTTTCCCATCATCTCAGCAACTTTGGGTTTACGTGGAAATGGCAGGAGTGGAAGGACGACATCAAGCTCGACGACCTTCATCCGAAGAAAGTGTTTATGCACCAGCTGGTTTTGAAAGAGTTGCGACTGAGTTACCCTCAGAGGATTAAAGATACTCTTCCAGAAGAGCTGTTTGAACTTCTCCCTACTGTACCCGAGGAACCGTCGTTTAAATATCTCGACGCCGAAAGCGGGCTCGACGACCTGGTCCAGCCCCTGATAGCAGGCCTACGCGAGTCCAAGCCATCAGAAGAAATGGAAAGCCTTGTGGGCCCCATCAAAGAAAGACTAACCGAGCAAAGTGTGGGCTCCATGGCTGACACGCTCGATAAGAAGGTCGTCGACGTGCTTTTCACCACAGTGTGCCATCTGGGCAGTCGATCGCTTACACACGCTGACACCTGGGTGGGTCGAACCAAAGATGTCCTGAAACTATACGTGTCGGCGAATCAGGCCGATGAAAGACATGCGATCGAGTCTGTATTGCAATTCTGGGCAGGCCAGCCTATGGTTGGACTACTTGTGTTGCGAACTTTCGCAAAACAAGGGGTTATCGACAACTCGAGTATATTGGACTACATAATGGATCCATCTACAGGTTTAGTATTCACCGTTCACGGCTGGGAGTCGCTAGTTTGCCTGCTAGATGAGCTCTACCGCTTAAACGATAATGATGAGGAGGGCCGAAAGAAAAGGGGAGATGCTTTTTCCGGGATACTGCAAAAGCTATCTGACCATATCAAGGACAGCAATGGATCCGAATGGAAGCTCTGGTGGCATAACCGTATCGCTCGTGCACTAATACGTCGTTACCACAAGACTTTTGCTTCCCTAGACCTCCCTCCCGACCTCGATCCCGAGGTCCTCCGACTGGTTAACCTGGTTACCCTGCCCAAGTCAACTTCGTGATGAAAAACTGCGGGACGTTTTGGATCCATATAATTCTGTAAGCTATCTATATATCAAACCGTACTAAAATACTAAACTGTAAATAGTTATGGCTTTGACTATTTCTGAGGAGACTAGAGTACGCATCTGTGATATGCCCGGTGGGCTTATATGAACATTGGTTAACCAGGAACGAGTGGCCAAGATTCTGGACGTTGGGCGAGTTGCTTTACACTTTGGATGGATTCCATTCATTGTTTATCTGGGTGAGTATAATCAGAGTTGATGGTGTGATGCTTGCCTTCGGCGCGATCCTTCTAGGGAGAGTTGGTCCGCTTCGCCGAAATCGTGACAGCTTTAGTTAGATGTCAAACGATTATAAACTGTAATACATATAAGGCTAACTAGGATGGACTCAGAGCGTACCTCGACCTAATTTGGTCAAGTAAGTGGACTTATTGATTTATTTGCACTTCTTATAGCTAAAGGTTCATTTTTCTAACCAGGCTGCTCTCTCCTCTTCCCACAGCTTAAGTGTATTTGGTGCAAGAATTAATTCTGTGTATATAGCTAAGGGCGGGTTTTACCCTTTGAGCATTGCAAGTGTGGTAATGGCTGTACTTGAATAATTAGTTTATTCTATATTTCAGTAGTAGTAATATTACATTAGATGTATATTTGATCAGTCTACAGTTCAGTTGCCATCGAGTCTTAGTTGTTCCCTTCATGTAGCTTTATTCGTCATTTCATACGTCTCTAATGTATAGTGATAGTAGCTGTTATTTCATTGAATACTTTTAATTCCAGATTTTAATGGCCAGTGAGCTGTGCTTTATTCTTTTGAAAGGAGCAGTCGTTAATTATGTTATGTGATTTAAACTAGTAGATGCATTTTTCAATTCCGATTTCAAATATCATGCATGCAAGGTGAAGTTTCATTTTGTAACTATTTCTTGTGTTATCTTGTACCATTGCTAATTCCCAGTCATCCTTCCCACTTTGAGAGTACATCTAGCATGTTTCCTACTCGTTGAGACACCACCATCATCTCTTCCTATGGATATACAATCTGAATGCCCAAAACTTCAACTGAGCTGATAGCAGGACTGACTGCGGGATCAGTCTCTACGCTTGTGATGCATCCATTGGATGTCATCAAAGTAAAACTCCAGGTCACCCCTAGAGCAGTTTCAGGCTCAACTTCTTTGTATTCATCGGTTATAAAAGAGCTTCTGTTCAAAGATGGAGACTCGTTGGCCCGCAAACTGCAACCCAGGCAGATATACAGGGGCCTTTCAGTCAACGTCCTTGGTAATGGGGTCTCCTGGGGACTGTATTTCATGATAAACCACGAGCTCCTGCAACTGTACTCGCACTCATCGGACCGTGCGTCCCCTAACAGATATTTCATGAGTGCTCTTTTGTCGGGTCTCACCACTAGTTTCCTGACAAACCCAATATGGGTTCTCAAAACTCGAATCCTGTCTACTCGCGCAGGACACGGACCGTACTCATCCTTGCTGAGCAGCATGCAACATGTGTATAACGAGCGTGGTATTGCTGGGTTCTGGACCGGGTTTGTACCGGGTCTTTTCGGCATAGGCCAGGCAGCGGTGCAGTTCTCGCTCTACCAGATGATGCGGGATAGCAGGCTGAAAACTACTAGCCAGGCAACAGGCACGACAGATGAAATGACCCGAAGCACCCATTTGCCTTTGTTAGAATACCTCGGACTCTCTGCAAGCTCCAAGATCGCGGCTACAGGCTGCTTCTACCCGTATCAGGTCGTTCGTGCCCGTCTTCAGGTCGACCACGTAGCTCTCAACCTCGAGCAATACAAAACATCCATGCACGCTATACGGGCCATCTACGTTCAAGAGGGACTTCTGGGATTCTACAAAGGTTTAGGGGCCAATCTTTTCCGAGTTGTGCCGGCCACTTGCATTACATTTATCGTCTATGAAAAGATGAAGCAGATATTAGAATGAATGCAGCAGAACATGAGCTGTAACTTTGTCTCCGGCGGCCGCTACCGGGAAGGGAGAGTTGGTTCCGCTTCGCGTAATTGAGCACACAACTAACCACCTTATACATTCTAGGAAGATGATATTACAGTGACATTACAATCAAAAACTGTCAGAATGAACACAGCATGCTACAATGTCATTGTTGTATTGTGAAATGGCAGACTCTCATATTATACATTTGAAACTTCTTAGTATCGCACACTATCTAACCTCACTGCTTTTCAATCTCAAGATAAATCTGCTGGGGCCAGCCCCAGACCCCGTAGCTCTGCTTCGCAGATATTACTTGCTTTATCTATCTATGTCTCAAGGTTCGAGTTTAAATTGCAGCATTGCCATCTCTGCGAAGCAGAGCTACGGGATCTGGGGCTGGCCCTAGCAGCTTCACCTTAAAGATTGAAAAGGTGTGACTCTTATAATATGAAATATCAGACTCTCATACATCGGAAGGGAATCAGTCTCCTAATAATGCGAGATTCGTTGTCAATTAACTCAGATCTATGAAGCAGAAACGACCTCCTTGGAAAGGACCTCGCCGAGCCAAGCTCACGTAATTACGACTCATTACTATTAATACAAGAAGCATTTTGCGCACATTAGTACCCCATCTGGAACTGCAAAGACTGATTGGACCCGTCTCCCTGGAAAAGGGCCTGGCCCAACATCTGATTCTGCCCTTGCAAAGGAGGAGGATACTGGTATTGCGGGGCATTGCCAGATGGAGCCTTGTTCTGACCTGAACCAGCCGACATCGGTGCAGGGCTTTCAGAGAGCGACTTTTTGTCCTTGTCGTCGCCACTTCGAACGATTTTCGAGTCTTTACCACGGCCCTTGATGCCCCGGTTGGAATTTTTGTACAAATCAGCAAAATACTTGAAGACTTCCATCTCGTCGGCCGGGATCATTCCCATCTGGTTGACACCGTAGTACTTGAACTTCTGGGTTAAGGAGTTGACAGTATCCTGGTGGAATTTGTTTTGGTGCGCCTTGAGATTGCCCAGCTGCGTGAAAGTCTTGTTGCACCGGTCCAGTTTGCACACAAAAGGTCGATAGTTCTCGTGGATAAGCTTGTGGGCCCGGAAATTGCCTCGCTGCGCAAACTGCTTTCCACAGATGTCGCACGCATAAGGTTTTTCTCCCGTGTGTGACCTTCTGTGTGTTCGCAAGTTTCCTCGCTGTGAGAAACGTTTGCCGCACCCTTCAAAGTCACACATGTACGGCCTTTCTCCCGTGTGCGACCTCCCGTGGATTTCCAGGTGCGTTTTCTGACTGAATGACTTGTTACAGTCAGGGAAAGTGCACTTGTATTTTAGAACATTGTCATTGGATCTTTTGCCCACACCACCATTGAGGGACCCCTGAGCAGGCAACAACTTCATCTCATCGTCCAGCTTAAACGGTTCGTTCACTTCTCCTCGTCGCATCCGATCTGCGTGTTTTTCCTGAGCTTGGATAATCAGCATTAGATGGTCAACTTCGGTTGCGCCTATGATAGGCTGGGGTCCACCGCTGCTATTGTCGGTACCGGTGGGCGACGCAGATTGAGCAGGCTTGCCCACTATGGGAACCACCTGCTGCGGTGCTTGTTGTTGCTGGCCTGCTTGGACCTGCACGGGGACGATTGACTGAGTGTTGACGAGTGAGGGCGGTTGTTGCTGTTGCCCGACGATAGAAGTGGCATCCAACGACGGAGGCTCGACGATGTTGTCGGTTTGTTTTGACTTGGCAGTCTTCCGCGATTTTCGTGGTTTCTTTAAGGGTTGTTGCTTTATATCACCATTCTGTTGCTGCTGTTGTTGCTGTGGTTGAACTTGCTGAGGTTGTTGTTGTTGAGCCTGCTGTTGGCTCTGATGTTGCTGAACCTGCTGAGGATCACCACCGTTAATTCCTCCTGTCAGACCAGGCTTTGATCCAAGTTGTGGAACACTCAGATGAGGGGTACCTCTTTGCTGTTGTTGCATTCCATGTTGCTGCAAACTGTGCTGTTGCTGAAGTGATTGTTGGTGAGGCTGTTGCAACTGAGGCAATCCGTGCTGCTGTTGTTGCATCCCAGGTTGTAAACCTTGTTGAAGACCCTGAGGAAGAGGCTGAGGTTGCATCTGAAGAGGTTGTAATTGTTGCTGTTGTTGTTGTTGGTGCTGTTGTTGTTGAATCTGCTGAGACAGATCTAAATCCCTCCTTCCTCGTCCTAACGAGTCTTCAGCAAACCCTTGCTTATTTCGAGTCTGCTGATGCTGCTGCTGCTGCTGAATATGAGGGGGAGGCGCACCAGTATGAGCATGAGGCGGAGGAAGTGAGATCTGGCTGTTGAAGTAACCCGCAGCTGCATTCATTGACGAAGCATCATTCGGGTTGATGTTGTAATACTGTGGGTTGACAAAGTGTGTGGCACTTGCGGCAGCAGTGTCTGTGACAGTCTGACCGTAGCCGTACGCAGAAGTGGTCGCTTGATGACGGGCCGAAGAAGGAGTACCTACAGCACCACCAGTAGATCCGTAATGGTTTGGTCGAATGTTGGACCCATCATACAAACTCTGAGTAGGCGCAGTACCGTACGTAGCACCCCCAGTTTCAGGCAGCATAAACGAGGTTCCAGCCACACTACCAGGCTGTTGCTGTTGCTGCTGCTGTTGTTGTTGTTGCCATGAATTACTACTCAGTCGAGATGAAGTTTGACTTGGTTGACTATCTTGCATGGGTTGCTGCTGCTGCTGACCTGGCTGAGGCTGGTAATTAGAATATTGATACACTCCTGCCTGGATCTGAGCCTGAGCTGGACTCTGCTGACCGCCCTGTTGGTCTACAACGTGATATGGTGGTTGCATATACGGTGGTTGACGACCTGCCATTGGGTGGAGCGGGTTGGGTGTCCATTGGTACACTCCACCGGGGCGTCCGTATGGGTTTTGAGGGTTTTGTTGTCCCCCATTTGCACCTCCATTTCCTCCACTGGCTGCACTGCCTGTGCTGCCCTGAGGGTACTGGCCGTTGAGCATGTTAAGTGAGTAATTTGTTCGCGGTTCTATCGAATCGAAAACACCAAAAAAAAAATTTCACAAATAAAAGTGTGAGAGGTCGTGTCCAGTTGATAATTGGACTCTTTCACGCAAGATACCTTCTCACAGAATAGTAGCGAGACAGCTATACTACTTATTATAGTACGAAGCCTCTCTCCAAGGATGTACAGAGAACTTTCAAGGGAAAGAGTGAGATAGAAAATCGCACCCAATCGATTGTATTCAAAATCGATAAGACCAAAGAAAATGCCTGGTTAGTTTTCCTTCTTTCAATTTTTACGGCATCCAGTCACCCAGTCATCGAGTCACTCAATCACGTAGTCACGTTTGCCTCTTTCGAAAATAGTTCTACCGTTACTAAACGACGCGCAATCAATCACAATGGTCTTTCGAGGTACTATATCTTCAATTTGACAGGCACCCGCACTTACAATCGTATCCAACCGATAGCACGAAGAAAAAAACTGATATGCTTTCTTTCTTTTAGGCCCTGCCTTAACCTCTCGTTACCTCGTCTGTTCGAAACTTTTATTCAGCTTCCTTACAGATTCAGTTTCCTCCCAGTCAAACAATTTGCCGCGCAACTCCTTTTGAGATGAATAAGTCGCACTTGACAAATCCACACTTTTCCAAAGCGATAACAAACGTCGCTTCTACCTGTTTGGTTAACTTGATGGAAAAGATCTATTTAATTTGTCTTTCTCCACTCGTTCTGTCCTGTGAAGACGAGCCTATCAAAGAGGCGTTTCCAGTAGGCAAGGGGGACTAAGGCGACGCACTAATATAAACGCACTTCTTGTGTTGTTTCCCCCTCTCCAAGAGCTCCTGATTTCAACTTCTCCACCTAAGACGACCTTCTGTTCAGTAATATTTCACTTACTGCTCAGATGGTTTGGGATTTTACTTTTTCTCGCTAGATGTGAGAAGCTTGTTTTTGCAACTGAAAGACGGGTTTTTCTTTTGGGATTCAAAAAAAAAAATCTACCAATCAAAGGTCAAAAAGCAAGGTGCGGCTCGGCCCGAAAGAAAAATCCCCGCAACAAAAGTCGGATGTTTAGTGTGGCAAAAAGGCTGAGTGTGACGAGGGTGAAGAGTGTTAACGAGCTCAACAAAGACGAGTTGGGCTGGTATATGTAAAAACGAAGATGGAGCAATGAAAGCTACTCAGGATTTGGAGTGCAAAAAGTAGTCTGTTTTACCAAGGGTTATACACAGCAGCCTTAATTGTAAACCTGTTGATACATTAAAAGTAACAACAATAAGGGAGAAAAACAAAAAAAGAATAAGAAAATTAAAAGTAAAAACTACAACTGAGGAAAAAATAAAACAACCGCATAAAAATAAACGGAGATATAATCTATAGAGTGAATGAATGTGTGAACGATCCGAATTTGAAACGGTATATATCGAAAACCGAACATGAAAAAGTATATATTATATATACAAGACTATTTATTAAAAGTCTCTTTTGTCCAATGTCGAAGCAGGAGTCGAAAGCTGATTATACGGCAGTTGGAGTGATAGAGTGATTCTGGTGGTTCTCCTTTGCATAAATCGTTTTTGCAGTTATTCAGCTTTGCACTCAGAGTTTCTGCTTCCCGGGATTCATGCTGTTGATAGGAGCAATGGTAGATAGATAAAAGCGTTAGGGTTGCCAAGCGTGTGTTTGCGTAAACCAGGGTTATTATTGTAGAGTGTGTATAACCAGGGTCAATGGTCAATTAACACAGTATAACTGTCTTACAGATTGCAGAAGGTAGATGAGTAAAACTAGGCTATTACCATAACCAGGACTGGTGTAGTAGAGTATATGTATAACCATGCTAGCAATATCATGGGATTTGCATCCCCTTCCGACCTAAGGTCACAGATGTCACAGAGTGTATATAGCCAGCATCACCATAACGTATACATAACTCTATTCAATATAACATACTCACAATAACAAGCTCACAATCTTTCAGAGTGTCAGTCTACCACCAATGTCAACTGAGGATGCAATCCACAGATTTATTCTCAGTCTAAGCAGTTAAGCAATAGTCTGAATGTTTGGTAAACCTTCATGTCTGTCTTCTGGAACCCTGTACCACACATAGAGTGTGCACAGCCAAGTCCACACAACCTCGACTAGTCTCTCTACTACAGGTAGAACATGCAGAGTGTGAGTAAATTCAACTCATTGGAGTCATCTTCCAAATGTCTACCAGAGGCTCTGTGATCCAGCCGCAATTTGAAAAAAAAAAGGGTCGCTGATAGCGTTTTCTTACACCTGCACTGCATGCCGCATTGGCAACGTTCTCCAGACGCAGGTTCCCATAGCAATTTATAACATGTGGTTTTGGAACTCTCTCGTGTTTTTCACATCTGCTTGTTAATTTGTACTGGGGCCATGCAATACAGTGTTACCACCATCTTTAAGAGGCTTATAATTTAAATACTCAAAGTGTGACCCTTGCGACGTTGATTTCATGGCTGATTTCAGTGTCCGATTATTCTATTCTTTGCCTGATATAGTGTACATGAATAAATTGTTACATAATACTAATTTTAATTAGTTAACCTAGTCGTTATTATGGATGAATACCATACATAACTTGAGAGTTAGGCCAGGAAGTTATCTACATGACTAGTTGTTGCCAAATGTGACAATGTGACAAACAGTTTGTGGTATTCTTTATAGTTTTTGGCAGTTGCCTCTTATTGAGCTTCATATTTATCGCGGAAAGTTCTACAATATTTGTAGATTGATTATAGGTGAAACCTTCGACCAGTCGATGCCCCAGGAAACCACGAAAAGAAATACTAGAAGCTCTGCTAAAAACTGTGGAGAACCGGCGGTTCACGTGGAGCTACCACCTTATAGCAGGCGCCTTGCCAAAAAAGCTAGAATTGACAACGCGAGCACAGTCAGAGAAGTTCGTGAAGACCATGTTGTAACGTCGGCTACTGCCACTGCACCGACTGGTGACTTTGTAGCCCGTGCTGTAACTCCAACTGTTGTAACGCCGGCTACTGCTACTGCACCGACTGGTGACTTTGTAGCCCGTGCTGTATCGTCAGCTACCGCAACGTCAGCTGTTCCCACTGCACCGACTGGTGACTTTGAAGCCCTTGCTGTATCGTCAGCTACTGCCACTGCACCGAACTTTGAAGACCGCGCTGTAATCCCAGCTGCTCCCACTGCACCGACAGATGACGTTAATTTCAGCTTGGTGGATGAACGCGGGAAATTTTTGAGATCGAAGGAAATCATGGAGAAAACAGAAGGCCAATTTAAAGACGTGGCGGGACTTTTTATTTCCTTTAGTCTCGAAAAGCAGTTGCACGCGTTTTTCAGCTGGCCATGTAAAAAGATCTCAATTTCTTATCGAACGGAGCGTCCGGAGCGGCTTCTGCCCAATGAAGACGATCTGGACCAGAATGTCAAAGCTAGAACTTCTGAAGTTGCCAGTCATGGCGAGACTGCAAAGCTCACTGGTAATACTGTGCCAGATCCTCCTTCGTCTTCTTCTTTGACTTATCCAAAGCCAAGTCTTACGGGTCCCAGTAAAACGCATGCGAGGAGATCTGTGTATGCTAATAGCATGAAAAAGCTGATTCCAACCACTGTTGGTCAATTAAGCTTGGAGGATCTGGATGCTCGTGCAGAGAAGATTATCGCTGAGATTTCTGCTGAGCTTCCGTCCCGAGACTCAGAATTGGCCACGGACTTGGGTGACAGAATGTACAAGGCACAAAAGCCAGTATTCAAACTCATTGACGCGTATTCGATAGAATCTTTTATTCAGCATGTCTTAGAAGTGGAAGTTCTAGAAGTGATAGGCCGATTATTTGATGCGTATGTAAGGTTCAAGGCGGGAAATGCGACTGATAACGGTGACAAGCGATTAGGAGTCCACTTCTTTGGCCCAGATTATTGGAAGCAAAAAAAAAATGTGCCTTCGTGGAACCGTGTGGTGGCCGACTATCTAAAGCCTGACTACGCTTACGGAGTTCTAATCAAAGAAAAAAAAGGCGACGGGCATCCTTTATATGATATGATTGCAGTAGAAGAAACGAAGGTCCCTCTTCCTGGAATTACTCAGGGCGCTAAATTACACCATCGTTGGAGCAACTTGGCTGATCTCGAAATCGATCCATCAAATATGAAGAAAGCACTCTGTGTCTTCTATGAGAACTATCTGAAGGCTTCTTCACAAGTGACCTTGTATGCCTTTGTGTTTTTATCCCCAGTGTTTATGCTCACCGATAGGGTCAACACTGTACTCTATCGAATAGATATGGATGCTTTCGATATGTTCATTGGAGAGGTCAAGAACACCGAAGGCAAACAGGCTATTGAGCTCTTCAGAGAAATGCTTTCTGACCTGTTTGATGGAGATCTTCAGAATCCCGCAGATTACACCTTTGATAGCAATCTGGCTAAATTTCGACAGCTACCATGCAAGTCCGTCATCATAGAAAATTCGGATCCCAAATACAGGAAATATTTACTCGGGTTGTTAGATTTGGGTTGGGAGATGTCTAAGGGAATAGCTAGGGACAAGTGGAGTGAACTATTTGCTGCCCTAGTTCATACGGATGCAAGAATCAACAACGAAATCAGCGGTTCTGGCATAGATTACACATCGAAGATTTGTGACAAAATTAGGAGCCTCTTAAAAGATGCTGGTGACACTGTCATGTATGGTCGTAGTATCAACGCAGTGGAAGATGAAATGTCTGTAATGTGTGTCTTTTTGCAAGATAGCATACAGGATATTCTTCAAGAAGATGCGTTGTTTGATGCTCAAGTGTACCGTGTTCGCAAGCACGAATTCTATGGCAATGACGAGAATAATGAGGCAGGGTCTCTCACAGTAATTGCTAAAGTTTACGAGAAGAAGCAGTGGATTGTGGATTGGTTTGACGGTCTTTTACCGTCCCTAGGGGACATTGAGAGTGGGTCTGAAGATTTGAAGCTCCTTGGAATTGACGATCTTTCCACAGCACTAGGTGTATTCAACTATGGTGAAAGCTACGACGAAAGGGTCGCTGTTCTAGGATTTATTGAGACTGCCGCCTATAAGCGGTTGGAGCCACTGCAGGGAAAATGTGTTCCAAAGGTTCACCGTTTCGGATTTCTGACGGATTGTTCGGCTTCTGGACGACTGGGTGGAATATGTCTTGTTTTAGAAGATCTGGGAAATAAGAGACCCAGCCCTGATAACGATGACCACTTCAAATCTGCCGTCGAAGCACTCCGAGAAATACATGCACTTGGGATTGCTCATGGCGATGTTACAGGAAGGAACATGCGGGTGAAACATGGGAGAGTTTATCTCTACGACTTTGGCCGCTGCTTGGAGGGTACCAAAGAAGAGGATTGGAAGCAACTTGGAAGCTACTTCAACCTCTACTCGAATCGTACAGCAGAAGAACTGGAGTCCATAGTGAACCCTCCCTCTTGGTAGATATTGGCAGGCTGGAGCGTAACGATGGTAGAGACCCGTATTTTAGTTGAGCTTATTTATTAATATACCAGACCTGTTAATGGAGAAAAATGATTAGAGGAAACATCCAAAAAGGCGTCGGTGGGTGGCTGGGCCCGCTGCCAAGAGCGCTCTTTGCTACAGTTTCTGGTCCACAGAGGTAATTAAAGCAACCAGTGTCACTAATGTCGTCTACCATTATCAGCTCAAATTCCTGTATACTATATCTCATACCTCAACTGTGTTTCTCATATTTCCGTTCACTTGAAACGTGACCAAACAGTCAAATCACCTGGGTCGAATCTACCATCTAGATAATAGTCATAATGCGAGAAAATTCTTTTATTGTTCTCCGAAGCGGGACCAACCCTCGCCGGGAGGGGCCCGTCTGGGGGCGGTGCCCTTTACAGCTTCGACTGGGGACTCGGGTCCACATTGATGTGAGTCTCCCGCAACATCCACAGCTGACGTGCCCTGGTGGTGAGTTTGGCTGTCTTTTTTTCTTCCAGCAGACGCCAGGCCTGCGCGACCAACCCGGACGGAATTATGAACGCCATTTCTGGGAGGATTCTGCCCGTGTCATCAATTCGACCGTTGCTGGCCATGAGACCAATTAGTTCACTCTGTTGATTTACTAATGCTCCTCCTGATGACCCATTCCAGCACCCTGCGGTGGTGACAATCATGGCTGGTTTGACGTCGCCTGCTCCAACAACGTCCATTTCGACGACAGAAGAAATGATACCTCCACATACTAAGGGGCTCAGAGGACTGTCAACGTGGCTGGGGTAGAACAGACCGAAGCCGATGGAATTGACGTAGGCACCTCTTTGAGGGAGTATAGGTTGGATATTAATGGGGTTCAGGGGGGAATTATCATGGACATCACCACTACCAACATTGCACACTTCCAGAAATGCCAAGTCGAGTCCTTCAATTGGGCTTCCCAAGTCACGCAGAGTGACGTAGTTGTCGTTCGAGATCCATCCTTTGATCGAAAGCTGCTTATCCCCTAGTACGTGTCTGTTAGTGACGACCAGCGTGTCGCTGATGGCCACGCCGGAGCCCCAAACCAGCTGGTTCCCAGGTTGGGACACTGTAACGAGTAGTACCTGGCCGGGTGGAAAAGAGCCAAGTGGGCGGGCTTCGGTGTGATGAATTTCAGTATCGTTAAGTTTAGTGTTGTTTCCTGCAGAAGGAAGCTCGTTTGCGGGTATAGTGGTAACGACTCTCTTAAGCCCGCCTACTACCTCAGCCCAAGGCACCACGACGGTTAAAGAGCCCTCGCCCGAGTTCCGCCTTAATGCACCGCCTACCAGACCCAAAGTAGGCACTTCCATCAGCTTGGCAACTTCAACGAGCCCCGTTTCCATGCCATCGAGAAACCTCACGTCGCTCAGCATCGCCACGACCCTCCCATTTTGAGATGCAACGTACGATAGGGTGCCTGAGGAGCGATATTCGGCGAATACAGCAGGGTTGACGAGCGCAAACGGTGCACTCAGGATCTGAATAGGTTTTCCCTTGATGTTCTCAAAGCTTCTGACGGGATTCCACGATTTGGTAGCAAGTCTACCAAACAGCAGCTGATGCTTTCGCTGCTTGAATTTCAGCACCGTGAGAGTGATCCCAAGTTCGTTTCCTTTTCTGTGTGATGCATTATTAGACGACACCGTCGTCAGCTGAGGATCCAAACTGTACAGACCCTGAAAGCTTTGGAGAAACTGATTTATGTCTGGAAGCTCTGTTTGACCCAATTTTTCCACCGAGTACCAATTAACAGTACTTGTATCAATCGCATTACGGCCCGTTAACGTTACTCTAACGTTTTGATGACTGCCTTCAACTGCAAAGAGAGGTGATCTTGGTTAGTAGGTTATCCAGATTGCCTCCGGCGGCCCCTACCATCGAGGCGGTGTAGTTCTGCTTCGCAGGATGCTCGTCTAGTATATTCAATTCTGCGAAGCAGAATCAACCATGTAACAGAAGTAGTAGTGTTTTACCCCGGAGCATGTCCATTACTTCGACTTACAGACTCAGAATGTAGCACTCGGAACCCCGAGATAAAACTAGCGAAGACGTGCTATGTGTTGCTTTTGCAGACTTTATCTCGATACGAAGCGCTGCTGTGGTGTATTTCCATTCCATCTTTTGTGTTTTCACACATGAAGAAGAAAGAAAGACGTTGAGATCAGATCAACTAACTTCCTCGGCTGTTTAACGCGCCCCACGACCGATTTACGGAGCAGAAATGATGTCTGTCTAGTGGGGAGAGAAATATCTATGTTAGAGAATGTAGTGATCTAAGAACGGTAGCAAGTCAGTGATTGCCTGGCGACAATAAGCATTTCGAACGGTTTGCTGGGCCATCTGTATAACTGGTTAGAGACAGTGGCTTGACGGAGAACAATTGCTAATCAACACCACGAAATATCCATAACTGCCTTCGCTCATTAATATAAGTGGCTAAGAACCACAATATCTATAATGACAACAGTGTCAGTCCATCATAGGTCGAAGTTCTCGTCGCAATGCACATTTGTTAAACTATTCATATACCGTAGTCCGGTTTTTACAATGCACAATTGTGAATCTATCCAATAACACCTTAGTTCTCCGCTTGCGTCTACACTGTCGAATCGCTTGATCTCGAGTCAATGTCAAGCCATCTCCGCGAAGTAGAGCTACGGTGTCTGGAGCTGGCTCCAATGACATCAGTCAGTATAATGAATCAGTGCGAAGCACACTTGGTGCCATTTCGGTTACTCAGGGCTGAATAAAAGGACGCCCAAAGAGCTGACAACAAATGATGGCAAAGCTAAAGTCAAAGCAATACTGTTATGCACTAGCTTTGCATTCATCTTAAAAAAGACGACGATGTGCACACTTCCAACGTTCCTTTCAATGCAAATCATAAAACATCCAAAGATGATGGTAACTAGAGGGAGCAGGTCATCAGACTACTACAATGCAGGCTGCCGCTTGATTCGAACATCACACATCGTCTCTCTTTCGCTTCAGTCTACCCCTACTGATGAAATATCGAGCAATGCCAGACAACCGTCCTTTGGAGATGCCTCCGCCAGCCCCTACGGGGGATTTCCGCTTCGCGGAAATTACCTCGTTAGCTGTTGAAAGGTCCCACGAAGCGTGACAACTCTCCCCGGAAAAGGCCCTGCCAGAGACCAGCACCTACGGGTCACTCTTTTACTCCATCCACAGCCCGTAGCCGTCCTTTCGCATCTTCCACAATCGAATTGTGCCGTCCTCGCTGCCTGACGCTGCCAGAAAGCCGTCAGGAGAGTACGAGATGGCGTGGACGGGCCCGTGGTGACCTTTACTAGTGTCGAGAAGTTCACCAGTTTCGCTGTGGTGCAGACGGACGTAGGTGTCGGAGCTGCAACCGGTGAGGAGGTGGTTGCCATCGATTGACAAACTTGCAGCCGACACTTGGTAGCCGAGGTCGAGCTTTTTCACGATTTCTCTGCTGGAACAGTCGAAGATGAATACTGAGGTACCTGCTGCGACCACCACGGCGTCGTTTACCTCGGAATACTCCACCTGGCCGACTTGTGGGTCGAGGGTAATCGAGGTGGAATTGGGCATCTCGCCGACTGTCTGACCGTCAGACAGATCCCACCACGTGAGTTCACCACCGTACGAGACAGACACGAGGGTGAACTCAGACACCCAAATGACGGCTTTAATGGCGTCAGACGTCTCCCACTGGTGTGCTACGCGGCCGTCTTCGACCGTCCACACCCTGATAAGTTTCTCTTGCCCGGCTGTGACGACCCTCAGATCTGACAGAGTTTTGTACGAGGGTGCGACATCGCACGTGCGCACAATGTGCTGGTGCTCGAGGGACGCTATAGATGCCCCTGAGCGTGTATCCCACACCATGGCCGAGAAGTCCGCACTCGCAGTCACTGCGAATCGTCCATCTTTGGTGAGCCTGCTCCACCAAATCGCGCCTTTGTGGCCAAGAAAAGTGCCTATCCAATCACCAGTCACTCCATTACGCAGGATTGGGTTTCCATCTGGTTAGTTTTACAGTACGTCAGTGACTTAACGCAGCTTTTGCACTTAATTGGCACTTCATCTCTACTGCTAATACCGCACCGTCAAAAGATGCTACGCATAAGACGCTTCTACTTTGTACCACCACGGCCATCTCATCGTCATCTCATCGTCATCTCATCGTCAACTCTGCAAAGCAGAGCCACGGGGTCTGGGACTGGCCCCAGCAGCTCCAGTTTGAAAGTCCCGATGTATGTTTCTCTCTTTTCCTTACCTTTGGACGACGATATCATCAAGTACCCGTTTTGTGGGTTTTCATGGCCTTGAGTCACACCCAGTTTTGTGCTCAGTCGCCCTGAGAACGCCAAATGCGTCACTGGTCGCGAATGGCCCGTGCACGTCAACGGAATCGCCTTGATCATTTGTGCTCACCAAGATGGATTTCCCGAAGATGAAATCTCTCGAAGATGAAACTCGCGATAGTTTTGTGGCCGTGGGGGTTCGTGGTGGCTCCTCCTAGAGGGATGTTTGGCTGGGCCAACACGGTAAGAGGAATTGCCGGGCCATATCCAGCGTGATTGACTAGAAAGGAGAAAGGATGACTTCACAGATCCTGTATCTAGCGTTGAATTATAGAAAATATAGACTTTTATTGGCTGGTGGACCGGTAAAAGTACCCTATATAAAAGGGTGTCTAATAACCGTCAAGTCACACCACACCTGAGTTTATCCTGGGGTAGGGATATTTTGTTATGAATATAAGGCAACGTTCTTTATTATCTTCTGAAGTAAAGCAAGCATATACTTCTGTATTATTACATATCTGTGCAGAGAGCAGTAGCAATTCTTGGCTGCCGTAAATTACGTACTAGCAACGTTGATGTTAGTTATTGCTCAATTTTGCAGTACAGTAACTAAAGAGTTCGAAGTTAACTATATGCTCGAACATCGACTCTGTGCGACTCTCTGTGTGTGCCAGCTATTACCAATCGGTTGACATACACTGCTGAGAGATGCGAACTACTACTATTAGCTGGTTATATATGTATATGTATATGCATATGTCTTTTATTTTCCTATTTACCAATAATTGTCAATGTCCTGCTTTGCGCTTGGACTCGTAAAGTGACCGGCTTACACAGCTGAGCACAAACTACCGCTGTACATTGGAAAATATTATCAATTGATCAGACTGCTAGGAGACTAACTATAAGTTATACGTCAGTGCATGCAAGCTGACTATTGGTAATTGACGGGCTTTGCTCTCTGATGCCACTAAGTAACTACTACACACAAACAAGTTGAGGAGACCGATAAAACTAAACTTTTAAAGATACCTAAACTGTGCACAGCCGTGTGGAAATAGTAATGAACCAACATTAACTATCTTATCAAGATTCTTGTTATCCGTCTAACAGTCAATAAACATAGATCACTCTGCACCGTCTAGTTACTCTGCATTTGAACTTTAGCTCAACCTTCACATGAGTACAAAGTCGCTACAACTGACGCTTCGTAGAATGAGAAAAGTGTCAGATTCTGCGAAGCAGAACCACACCTCCCCGGTAGGGGCCGCCGGAGGCATTGTCCACCTTGTCTCCAGCGGCCCCTACCGGGGAGGTGTGGTTCTGCTTCGCAGAATCATCGTCACTCATCTCGGTGAAACACTGCTGTACCGGAAATACCTTCCCCCGTTCCTCTCTCTCTAAATTAACCTTTACGGTCAACAATTATTTTAACAATACGCGTTTAGTTAACCTTAATAACCTTAATTACTGCGTCACTCAGTCCACCGAGGCAAGCGATGTCATACGGACCCAACTACAGAGTTTGACTTGACTTTTCCACCAACTGTGCCAGACAGTTATACTGCGTAGATAACTGACAACTACAAGTCTCTCATCTTCGACCTCATTGTTTATTGTCATTGACGCCTATTTCTTAAAAAGGACTACCAACGGGTTTCAGAGGGTGTAATGTCTACGGAGTATGCAAGCTATATGGTATAGCTAGCGTGTAACTAACTGCTGGTATTCATACTACGAGCTTCACACTTGGAACCCAGGGCAACGAAATCTTGTTTCTCTCCCTTGCTCTTTTCCAAACATAACCCAGACTAACGACAGGTGCTCGAAAATAAGCCTGTGCCAGGTTTTGTATCACTTCTCTCTTCTTTCTTATTTCTTCTCTCTCCTCCGCTCCCTTTTCTCTTTCTCTCACCAACTCGTCAACCTGCCGAAGTAGCCCATAACCCCCAACTTCCCCCCACCAACCTACCCTACTACAGAAAACCTCTCTTTGCAATGTCGAACTTCGATAATAATATTTCAAAATCAACCATCAGCCACAACCACCACCACATAGATTTAAACTACTCCAACTCCACAATCCACAATCCTACAATCGATGTATGGGCCTACGGAACAACAATGGACATCAGCAGCCTAATCGATCGGCCCACAACCACAAATACGACAAGTACCGCGTCGTCTTCTCAACCGAGTTCCGTGACATCATCTCCTCTCATTTCGAGTCGACGTCAGACCGTGTCGTCTCTGCTTAATGACGATGAGCCTGTTGCTGTTCATCAGCCGAGCAGTCAGCCGACCAACCCACCATCTTCTGCGAAAATCAAGCCCAAAAAGTACGACGTACCACCCATTTGGGCTCAGAAATGGAATCGACGAGCGCGAGGCCCGACAAACTCAAGTAATACAAATGCGCGAGCTCCTCCCAGCTCTAATAACATCTCAGTACCCTCAGCACCATCATTGGTACAGAATCTATCTCTCTCTGTAATTGCTCCGAGTCTGACGGGCGTCACTCCACACGAGGATTTGACTCGCAAAATCACTGAATGGGTGTACAGCCACCTGGTGCAGCTGCCTGACGAAGAGCGGAAGGGCGTGGAAGTAGAAATGAAATTTGGCATACTGTGTGACAGAGGCACAGAAAAGCGGCTCGACCTGCCCGTAGTGACTGAGACAATGGTCCGACCAGACTATGCACGAGCAAACACGTTTTTCCGAGCATCTATGAGCGACGAGCAGTTTGGCAGAGTAAACACTTTTCTCGACGATCTGGTGAACCCGCAGAAGAAAGCATCATCATCCCCTCTGGCCCCCGTACTCAGTCGCCTAAATACAAAGACCAAAGATGTTATATACGACGGCCGAGGAGTGGAGAAGATTCGGCTTACGTTTGACGAGCACGAGCAGCTCGTGGCTAAAATCACAAAGCGGCGGGTGAACGACCTGGTAGTGTATTCACCAGGCGACCTGACTGATTTCAGGGTTTCCATCTCTGTAGAAACTGATTACCCCGGCCAGGTTGACCGGCAGCAGCGTCCCACAAAGACTCGCAATAAGAATCGGCTGTCTTACAGTGCCAAGGGGGTACAGGTCGATCTCACTTCGGTGATTAGTCCAGACGGAGGAGGTCGGAATAAGCAGCCGTCTACGTCCAAAGAATTGGAGCTTGAGCTGGACTCGGGATTGCTGGTTTCATATTACGATTCATTCCAGTCGAAAACGGACCCTAGAGCTATGGACAAGTTTGAAGAACTGATACGGTACGGCATAGATAATACTCGTCTGCTTGCCCGGGTTATAAGTCGTTGAGGGTGCAGAATGAACAATGTCCAGTCCACATTGTCTTTGGCGCGACCCCTCCCGGGGAGGGTTGCAGAAGTTTGAAGGACGGATACGGTACAGCATAGACAACACGAGTCATTGAGGGGTTGAAGCTTACAGAGCATGAAACCGAAAACTACCCCTCTGTATATTAAGAGACTAGCAAATAGTTAGCTACTAACGTTAGGCTTTTTGTAATAGTAAACTATATATTTATCCAATCGGCAGTTGGTTTTACAACTGATACGTTTTTGATGTGTGTGGTACATGTTCTGACGTTTTGCAAGGATTCGTATTGTGAATAAAAAAACTCATTCATTGCAATTAGCATAGTATAACCACAAAAAATATTCCAATTACAAGTTATACATTATGTATTCCACGAAACGAAATCAAAACTATATTCATTTTTTCTAAGTACAAGATATATTTTTTCAAGTCAATGCAACCCCGCAAAGCATAACCACAAAAACATATTCATTCCAACTAACAACCTATATTTTGTAATTCTGCGAAGCAGAACCCCGGGAGGGGCCACCGGAGGCAACGTGGTGGTTCAGACTCACAGCTCCACCCCGCCGGTTTCCATCTAAGCCTGGTAAGCGCGCAGGAATCCCTCCAAAAGAGCAGCCAATCCAATGGCACCGGGATCTGGTAGACCTCCTTCGGCATCAAACTTCCGCAATTCCTCCTTTGAAACGTACGAGGCACGTCCAAACTTGGCATCGAGTTTACGCGTGCTGTTGGCACCATCCACTGCAGCTTTAACAGCAGAAGCAAAGTCGCCAGACCCCAGTGCCTTGACAAGAGGATCTAAAGTGTCAATGAGCGTTCGGTCACCGACGCGGGCCTTGGTGTACACAAACAAATTGTCCAAAGCAAACTTGGTTGCTTTAGCAAAAGTCTCGACCGACAGTGACGATGAACCAGACTTGCGCACACCTTGAGCGAGCGCGTTTAGGAAGATAGAGTAGAGTCCACCGGAAGTGCCTCCCATTGAGTCTTCCACAACCTCGGCAATGTCCACAATGGCGTTGACACCGTCGTCCAATCGGATCTCTTTGGCTTCGAGCGCCTTGAGAATGGCATTGCCTCCGTTTGCTAGAGTCTCTCCGCAGTCACCGTCACCTGCAATGGTGTCGTACTCGGTGATTTTGGCTTCCTCCTTCAGTACTTGCTGCACTCCTGCTTTGAGCAAGTTGGCGAACAGCACGGGGTCAGTCGAAACTCCCGAATGTTCCTTCGACTTGGCCACACTTTCAGGACCAGGCGCAGTGTGAATCTTCCCACCTTTGATGGCAGACCACTGAGCAGTGGTGGTAGCGTTGTTCCATCCAGATGCCTGAGTAGGCGCGTCAAACAGCTCAACGGTGTTGTGTCCAGCCCGGGTAGCATTGACCAAGGTCACGCTGAATCCAGGTCCATTAAGCGCAGTGATGAAGCCACCAGCAACAGTTCGAACGGGCACAATGCCGTATTTTTCTTTGAGCTGCTCAGAGACAATCTCAGTAGCGTAGGTGAGTTCAAGGTTCGAAATTCCACCCAGGTTGTTCACCATTAAGATAACCTCGTCAGAAGAACTAAAAGGAACAAAAGATCGATCGGAATCAGTCGTAGAGAGCAACATGGCAAGCATCTCAGTCACAATGCTGGGGATAGTAGGCAGGGGAGACTCTTTCTTGATACCCGGCTCATTGTGGATTCCCATTCCCAGCTCGTATTCATCGGCACTCAAGTTTGTCTCAAAATGTCTGCCAGGCACATTACAGTGATCCAAACTCGTGCCAATGGTCACCGAGTTAGCAATAACCGCACGAGCAATGTCTGCGACTTTTGGCAATTCAAACCCTTTCGCAGCAGCAGCACCGGCAATTTTGTGCACCAAAACAGTGCCTGCCAAACCTCGTCGACCCACAAGTCCTCCTTGGGCTTTCCCCACTGCGACATCATCTGCTACAATCACGACTTCAATAGGGATCCCTTGCGCTTTTGCACGCTCAGCGGCCAAGCCAAAGTGAATAACGTCTCCGGTGTAGTTTTTTACCACTATTAAAGTTCCCTTGGTCGACTCGACGGCTTTCAGCCCGGCGTATATTTGCTTTGTCGACGGAGAAGCGAAAATCGTGCCTGCTACTGCAGCGTCGAGCATTCCGTCTCCCACGAATCCTGCGTGGGTGGGCTCGTGGCCTGATCCACCACCAGAAATCAGAGTGACTTTATTATTTCCGTTTGCTCCCGCAGGCGCAGAACTGCTGTTGAAAACAACTCGCTCGGATTCAATTAAAGTGAGCCATGGAGAAGTTCTCACCAATCCACGCAAAGCGGGCAAGACAATGTCTCCGTTGGACACAAACTGTTTGGGGCTCATTTTGACAGAAGTATGAAACTAAATAGCGATTCTTCTTGAAGAATATTAAAATAAAAATAAGAATAAACCACGGACAATACCTCTCTGCGGGTGTGACAGGTTTTGTTTGTTGAATCCTTTAATTCTTCTTACAGATGCCAAATTCACTTCTTATATACAAACCCCCGTTAGTTACCGATAGTTCTGCCGGTAATTATTGGCTATGCAGAATCTGGCACAGAAACGTGGGGTCCGTGGGGGCTGTCTTAGTGGGGAAACTTACAACCACGATAATTGTGATCCACACGTTTTACAGTAGAGTGAAAAAAAAGGAGGAGAAGACAACATCCAGCATATAATACTGAGCATTTATGAAATAAAAAAGAAAGAGCTAATACTACTCAGATTGTGAACTGCCTCGTTATTATTTAGTTTAGTTGCTTCATCTGTTTGATCCCGTTAAAGGAAACGTACTGGCGAAGCATGTTGGGACGTATAAAGGGGAGCGTTGCTCCGAATGTAACTTGCCATCATAACATCTCAGGACTAAGAGTACTAACTTCGGTATGAGCAACAACAACAACGTCGATATTGAAACTATGAATAGTGATACAAGAGTCACACAGAAGAGCTGATCGATCAGCTCTTCTGTGTAGTCTTATGTCTCATCTTCACGCTACTATGCGAAGGAATTATCTCAAGTTTTTTATATTGTGGGTAGAATATTCGTCCCAATAACAATTGATATGCTGATGGCTGTTGGTCTCTTTTTCTGTTATGCCTCCTCAGCTAGCCTTGATATTGCCGTCATTCCAGGTATCAATTTACCCTCAGTACATGCATTTGGTTTATCGATAACCACCGCTTTTTGTGCTGCATGCGCAAAAGCCTCGCTTTCTGAGCTGTGTGCATGTCCGTAGAAGCCTCCATTAAAGTAGCAATAAATATACTAAAGCCATGAATCGTGGATATAGTTGCAATTGACTCAATCTCGAGGAAGATATGAGGGTTTGAAACTTTTTATTTGATCTGATTTGATTGCTGTTCAGCTATATTATTTGTTTGCTGTTAGACTTCTTTTTTCTAAATTGACTGTTATAATTATTGCAATGTAAAAACCTATCTTATTGCTTCAATGTTAGTACCAAACCTTTAATCTACTGCCTTTTCATGACACATAGTAGCTGTTCTATTATGACTTCTTATATCACTGTCTGAACACTTTGGTTGTCGCGCCCTAAGCAATTAAAACATATTTCTATTTAGAGATCAGGCCAACCTTTCGTCCTAAACTTCTACACACATAAACTTACCACAATAGTCATTTATTGACAGAAAACAATATACTAATACGTAGTCTAGTTAGACGTCGTTCACTCGTCGTAGCTGTTTAACGCAACCTCTGCTGTTAACTCATTGATTCTACATTTCTGAGTAGCCATTTAGTAGTATGCTAGGATTCGTACCGTCTGCGGAATCTCAACGATAACAAATGACGTCAAAATCAAAGAATGTTAGACCAAAGAAACATCAAACCACTGAGCATTGTCGAGACGCCGTTGAGTGGACGCTTTCTACGAAGCGGAACCAACCCTCCCCAGGATGGAGCCGCCTGAAGCAGGGACAGACAGACTTCAGTTCAAAGCCCACTGCCGAACCTGCTTCTTCTCAAAGCTCTTCATAGGCACTATCCCCCATTTGGCCAGCATCTTTTTGTCCTCATCCCACCCGTTGCAAGCAGTGGTAAGCATTTGTTTCCCAGTGAAAATTGCATTGACGCCTGCCATGAAGCACATCATTTGATCCGTTTCTTTCATCGTGTAACGACCAGCGGCAAGTCGAACAATCGAGGCTGGCATAAGAAGTCGCGCGGTAGCAATGGTCCGCAAAACAGATTCAAACGGCAATTTGATCTCTGCCTGCTGGTCACCAAGAGGAGTACCCTTAATAGGAACCAATCGGTTGATGGGTACGGATTCAGGATGATCAGGCATAGTGCTAAGCGTGTACAAGAACGAAATATGGTCATCTTCAGACTCTCCGAGACCGAGGATTCCACCCGAGCAAACACTCACGCCAGACTGTCTCACATTCTCAATCGTCTGAAGACGCTCGTCGTACGAACGAGTGCTGATAACGCTCGGGTAGTATTCTCGCGATGTGTCGACGTTGTGGTTGTAAGCAGTGAGCCCTGCGTCTTTGAGCTCCTTCATCTGGTCCTCCCCAATCATCCCCAATGTCACACAACTTTCCATACCCAGTTTGTGCACCTCTCTCACCATTGCTGAGATATTTTTCAGCCCGTTCTTCCTCCCCTTCATGTCTCGCCAAGCTGCTCCCATGCAAAACCGGGTTGATCCATTGGCTTTGGCTTCTTTCGCCGCCTCAATCACGTCTTCTAGTTTAACCACCCGCTCAGCTTTCACTCCGGTGTTGTACCGAGTACTCTGAGCACAGTACTTGCAATCCTCGGTGCACCCACCAGTTTTGATGTTCATCAGAGTACAGAACTGCACTTCAGACGGATCGTGGAACTTTCTGTGCACAGAAGCGGCGCTGTACACAAGTTCCATTAGCGGAGACCTGTAAATCTCAGCTATTTCTTCCTTTGACCAATTGGTGCGAGGAATTGTGGCCCTACTCGCTGCCTGAAGTGCCGACTCGGGCGGTTGCTGTTGTTGTTGAACAACGTCAAACCGGCCTACTCCAACATCCTGAGTGGAAATTGTCCTGAGCGGAGAATACACGACAGTGACTAATCGTCTATACTGGTTTAAACCCCGAAACTGTATTTTAATCATAGTGTGCGGTAAGTGTGTGTTAAGTGTGTGGTGAAGCACGCTGATTGGCAATCAAAGAGTTTTAACTGGTTTATGCAGCCGGTATCACTTGTTGAGTCGCCTGACTCAGAGTCATAGTCACAATGTGGGGTTAGGTCAACTTTAACTCTCTTCGTCAAAAACGGGGCCGACATCGCCTCCAGCGGGGCCACTCCATGGAGGTATGCTCTGCTTCGCAGAAAACACGTTCAGGAAAGACTTAAACTGGCGTAACGGAACCACTATCGACGCCGTTGCTTACTGTAAATCGGTGTGGTCTGTAACAACACGATGACCACGGCATCGTAATAGTATCGTGCGATATCTTAATCTACTTCGTATTTATTTCTATCTGTCGTGAACGTTTGTTTTCTGCGAAGCAGAAGCAATCCTCCCGGTAGGGACCGCCGGAGGCATGTCCACGTTGCCTCCGGTGAATGGTGTGTCTGAGATTTATAGGAAGGTTATATGGAATTGCAACGTTAAGAAACGCATACCCAGAAACCAGAAACGAAAAAACAGATTGATCTCCCCTCCGAATATATCTGAATGATATTGGAAATTCACATCCAGAAGAATACAGAGGGGGTTTACGAGTTCATCACGTCGTTCATCTATATATGTACAAGTTGATTTTTTACGTCTCTGGTGACACAAAAATGTCCTTTCAAAAACATTAAAATAAGTTTATGCCAATGACAGTCCCTTTTTCACCGGGTCACAAAATGTCCTTCATAAGTTTATGCCAATGCTGCTAGTCCTTTTTTCATCGGCTTTCTCTGATCCTTTGCCTCTACTAATTCTGGAGACAAATGCTCTTCATAAATAAGAATCTCATTCCATACTAGTCCCTTCTCAGCAATTTTCTCTAGTCCTGTAATCGACGACTTGCTCTGCTGGGGTTCATTCGCTTCCGGCGGGGCCACTCCGTGGAGGTTAGTTGCGCTTCGCACAAGCGCGGATGATATATGTTGTCCTTAGGAAAAAAAGAAGCCTTGAACATAGCCAACATTTCTGTCATGGTCAGCAACAATCGGAAAAGTGAATCTAACTCCCGCGGTCTGACCTGCCACTCTCAATACTCAGACGCTCTTCCTGCGAAGCAGAAACAGCCCCTCCCCGGGAGGGGCCGCCAGAGGCATGTCCACGTTGCCAGGATCCTTATGCCAAGGCTAGTCCCTTTTTCACCACTTTCTCTAATCCTTTAACCCACGACTGGCTCTCCTTCCGACCTACAAAGAGCAGCACTCGGCCTCGCCGTCCCAGTCTGCCTGTTCGACCTGCCCGGTGCAAAAGGTCTACAGAGCTGTATGGCAGATCGTACAGTATAACGTTCCTCACGTTCTGCATATCAATACCCCTAGCCATCAGATCGGTTGTCACGAGCGTCTTGACCCGTATCCCGGACTCGGGCGCAGGCTTAGCACTGGTAACAAAATCTTCAATCATGACTTTGCGGTCCTCGCTAGACACTGTTCCTGAAACCCCTGATGCTGGATACCCTTTGGCGTTGAGATTGTCGGCGAGCCTTTGCACATCGTCTTTACTGTTCACAAACACGACTACTCTTTTCGTTAGACCTGGTTCGGTACCATCGTGATGGATTGCATATAGTGCTTGCTGAAGTGCCAGCTCCTTGTTGTCGTTGTAAGGAGCTCGGAATACCTCCACCACCCTGAAGTCCACGTGAGAAGGCATTTTGTGCACGCTTGGCGTCACGATTCGGAATGCTGACGGATACAGTTGTCTCATGAGGCGGTCAAACTGTCGCGGGATAGTAGCCGAGCAAAACACAAGGTTTTTTACATTGATGGCCTGCGCTATTGCCTCTTGGGTAGAGTGGCAGAACGAGTCGTCCATTAAACTGTCGGCCTCGTCCGCCACTACAAACTTGCAGTGCTCCAAGAACCGCTTGGCTGGGTAGGCTTCCATCAAGTTGTTCATTTTGTCCGGCGTGCAGATGAGAACATCTACTCGTCGTGTCATCTGAGCTCGTATCTGGCGACTCGTCAGGCCATGAGTGCATGCAAAGTAGTTTATAGGCTCCTCGAGCTTTTGTGAGATTTGGCTAATTGTGCTGGCTACTTGGTTAATGAGTTCCAGGGTGGGCACCAGAATGATCGATCTGACACCTGCAGCGTCTTTGATCTGCTCCCAGTGTGGCATCGCCTCTTCTTCTTTGAGCTCCGATAGCAGAGGAGCCAGATATGCCAGCGTTTTGCCTGAGCCTGTTTCAGCCGCGATAATGTGTGTGCGAAGACTGAACTTTTGGTCAGGCGGTATTCGGCCCCTGATTATCTTTACCGCGAGAACCTGGATCGGTGTGGGCGCCTTTTTCTCCAAATCGCCCAGCGGGCCTTCCAAAATGGCCGTTCTCACGCTTTTTTCGATCTTGATAGCGTCAAAAGTGGTGATCTTGTCCAGCCAGTTTCGGAACTTAATCCGCTCCTCCGACTCAACTCCTTTTAGCTTTGCAAACTTTCCACTCGGCAAATTGGCAGCAACGTTCCCAGGGACGTTTCCTCGCGCTCTCTTGCCCGTCTGTCCCGTTCTGCTCGCCTTGCCTGTCTTGCTCCCCACTTTAGTCTGAGCTACATGAGGTGAAAGCTGAGCTCGACGTCTCACAGACGATTTACCCCTCGACGCAAAGACTCTACTGATCTCACTAAAATGACGACTGCTGTTTCCAACCCCTCCATGCAGCCCCAGCGCTGTCACACACCGTCTACTCGCTCCGAACATTGTGTGTGTAGCGAAACGAAAGCATTTGAATGTTGAAATTTTCAGGTATATATCGTGCATGAGCCACATACTCTGGGGCTCCTCCGGAACTGTCAAGCTGCTGGGGCCAGCCCCAGACCCCGTGGCTCTGCTCCGCAGAGGTTCGGATAACGTAGATCCCGGGTAAACGATCCACCCCTACATCTCCCGATGTACGCGCCGCGCGAAGTGTGGATCGATCGAGGCGCGCCCTCAAAACAGTGAATAAGTAAACAAACTTTAGATCCATCGTGACTTTTTCAAATATATCGAAGACTCTTTGTGTTGTGAATTAGTCTTTTGCACCTCAACTATTACCTAGTTTATACTTGAGTACCAAAGGTTTTGTCACGAGAATGGCCTCTCCTATTAGAGGGCTCGAAAGTTCTCGAATGAACGCGTTCAGGGTCCCTAATAGCCCTAGTAAGGAACCGAACGTGTATAGAGACACGGATGAAACTGCCATTATAAACGGTGTATCGCGACTCAATGTCGGAAATAACGATGTGAGCAACAAGGAGAATGCTCAACCCAGTTCCACACCCCGCTACGAGCTCTCTGCTCAAGACTATGACAAGGTCAATGACCCCAAAGTCAAACGGCTAGTCAACGTGACCCAGCTCTACTTCTTCGATTACTATTTTGATTTGCTCTCCTACACATATAATAGGCAGCAGAGACTACAAAAGGCCAAGACCACCATTTCTCAGCTGCCGCCCGCCGACAAAGAGGCTCAGTGGAAGTCGTATGCTGGACGTGAGCGCGTGTTGCTGCGCAAAAGACGCGTCAAGCTCAAGTACGGAGACTTCAAGATCCTGACCCAGGTGGGTCAAGGAGGATACGGTCAGGTGTATCTGGCGCGCAAGCAGGACACTAAAGAAGTGTGCGCCCTCAAAGTGCTCAACAAGAAGCTGCTGCTCAAGTTGGACGAAATCAGACATATTCTGACTGAAAGAGATATCTTAACAGCCGCAAAGTCTCCGTGGTTGGTCAATCTGCTCTATTCTTTCCAGGACGCAGAAAACGTGTACCTCGCTATGGAATTCGTGCCAGGTGGAGATTTCCGAACGCTGCTCAACAACACAGGCATCCTCAACCCAAGGCACACCCGGTTCTACATGAGCGAGATGTTTGCTTCGCTCGATGAACTGCACAAGCTCGGCTACATCCACCGGGATCTCAAGCCTGAGAACTTCCTCATCGACTCGTCGGGCCACATCAAACTGACTGATTTTGGGCTCGCCAGCGGAGCGATATCCAAATCCAGAGTCGAGTCCATGCGGATCAAGCTCGATGCGGTCAAGGAACTCCAAGTTCCGTACAGATCTGTCACTGAGCGACAGCAGATGTATCGGTCAATGCGCGACAACGACATTGACTACGCCAGCAGCGTAGTAGGTTCTCCCGATTACATGGCCCTCGAAGTGCTTCAAGGAAGAAACTATGATTACACCATTGATTACTGGTCGCTAGGCTGCATGCTCTTTGAAACTCTTGTCGGGTACCCTCCGTTCGCAGGCAAAACCACCGACGAAACCTATGCTAACCTGCAAAAGTGGAAAACCTCTTTGAGACGCCCGCAGTACGAAGACGGTAAGTATGTGTTCAGCGACCGAACTTGGGACCTGATCCAGCGTCTTGTTACATCGCCACGTTACCGATTCAAGTCGTTTGAAGAGATCAAGCGACACTCGTATTTCAGCGATGTGGACTGGGTTAATCTCCGGTCGGTTCATCCCCCGTTTGTGCCCCAGCTCGACTCGGACTCGGACGCCGGGTACTTTGACGACTTTACCAATGATGAAGACATGGCCAAGTACAAAGAAGTCATGGACAAGCGGACCCAAGTGGAGAACCTTGCCGAACGAGGCGTACCTCTGCCCAGCCGAGCTTTTATCGGGTTCACCTTTAGGCACTCCAAGGTTCAGAATATGAATGTTTTGGACGAAAACAAGAGAAGCGTTCGACGCCAGCAAGTTCACGTCGATTCGTTTGGCACCATGTTCTAGGTAGTAGACAGTTTGATTTATAATGACTAGCTGGGTCCGGCCTGGCTAGCAAACACTTCGGTTAGCGTTTATAGCAATGGGATACTTTTTTTAGGCTCTGTGGCTTACTGGTAGGTAAGTTGCCTCCGGCGGCCACTCCGTGGAGGAGGGTTGTTTTGCTTTGCAGAAACTGCTGTTTCAACCTCAAGATTGCACACGGCATTCACTCCATTGGTTCTCATATCTCGTCAAGTTCCAATAGATACTCAGCATTGACTTGTAGGTTTTCAGCTCTTTCTCTCGATATTCAAAGTGCTTCTGCAAATCCATTGATTTGAAGTTTCTTGGAATTGACGATCTTTCCACAGCACTAGGTGTATTCTACTATGATGAAAGCTACGACGAAAGGGTCGCTGTTCTAGGATCTATTGAGACTGCAGCTATAAGCGGTTGGAGCCACTGCAGGGAAAATGTGTTCCAAAGGGTTCAGCGTTTCGGATTTCTGACGGATTGTTCGGCTTCTGGACGACCCGGTGCAATATGTCCTGTTTTAGAAGATCTGGGAAATGAGAGACCGAGGCCTGGTAACGATGCCCTCTTCAAATCTGCCGTCGAAGCACTCCGAGAAATACATGCACTTGGGATTGCTCATGGCGATGTTGCAGGAAGAAACATGCGGGTAAAGCATGGGAGAGTTTATCTCTACGACTTTGGCCTCTGCTTGGAGGGTACGAAAGAAGAGGATTGGAAGCGACTTGGACGGTACTTCAAGCGCACAGCAGAAAACCTGGAGTCCGTATGGAACTCTCCCAGCTGTAGATAAGCTGGAGCGTAGAGCGTAAGGATCGCAGGAACCCGTATTTTAGTTGAGCTTATTTATTCATATACCACTGACCTGTTATTGGAGACCAAGCGTTAGAGGACACATCCAAAAAGGCGTCGGTGGGCGGCTGGACCCGTTTGAACTTCGTTGCATACCTCATTCCAGTTGTTCTTCTGGGCCAGAAGGATGGTCCCGCTTCGTACGACTTTATTGAGGTTGCCGTTCAAATTATTCTTTGATTCTCAATTTGGCTTCAAGACTCTGGCGTTGTTGATTAATATGACGATTGCCAAAGATGCCTTCGCCGGTGTCGGTTCGAGCCTGTACGGCGATAGGTTTCCGCGAAGCGGGACCAACCCTCCCCGGTAGGGGCCGCCGGAGGGAATGTAGAGCCTTTGCAGTACCTCAGATCACTCAGAAGACTGCCAGAACTCTCTGCTCTGCTCATCGACAGTTTTCATGTACCGCGAAACCTCGTCGAGCCTGTCCAGCGTGTTCTGTACGTGTTCTTCCATGCACTCAAAATGCTTCTTATCGAACAGGTTCCTGCGGAGGCTTTCAATGTCGTCGTTCTCCCACAACGCTCGGTACTCAGATGTGTCGTGTTTTTGCGCTGTTTCAGCCATGACCTGTGCCAGTTTGATCTGAGCATTCCTGAGGTTGTCGAGGGTTTCGGCGTGGGCCGGACCAAAAAAGCTGCGGTCTCGCCGCGTCTGCTGAGCCATCCCTGCAGCATCGTCCAGCACGTCTATTTCACTCCACAGACGGTCGTGTGCGTCGACTACTGGCTTGACAGATGGAATTTTAGCGTTTGGGTCGTCAGACAATTCAGCAGTCTGTTCATGGTTGGCCCTAGTCCCTGCGCCTGCTTCGCTGCTCCTGCTGAACAGCCCCGATACTGAGGGTCCAGGAGCTGCTCGTGAGTTCATGGGTGTTATATCCGGCGATAAATCATATTCTGCGGTTCGTGGTACCATTTTTTGCGAACGAAATATGAACGATATTGTGTTCCCACGCAGAAGTTTGAATTAATTATACGTTAGATATTTAGAAATTACATGTGGGGGTGTGCGTCTAAGTATGATTCTTGGCAGAAACGCGTATTGAGGATTAGGATGATTGATCTCATTCAAATCTAAGTAAATAGCGTTATAGTCTCTACTGTGCGTAACTAAACTGTTCTGGAACTCTATCATCTAACCTCCTGATCATTTAGCAGGTGTACACTATTGATATTCAAATGGCGAAAGAAAAACACCCATCGAAACGAGACGTATCAGTATTGGAGCATTGGAGTGTATTAGCTTCACCGTTCTCCAGCTGCCTCCGGCGGCCCCTCCCGGGGAGGGTTGGTTCTGCTTCGCAGAAAAAAGACGCGGCAAATAGCAGACAGCTAAGTTAAACTTATGCCCTGAAGAACTGCTAACTTAATGCTGGAAACTTTCTGCTAAGGTATGGGGAAAGCTTGACGAAAGATAACTCAGATCACGTGCCGATAAGGTCAGGCCGTTTAAGGGTCAGCGCGAAACGGTCAAAACTCGGGCTGAGAGAGCAGGAGGAGGTAGGTCAATTAAACACCCTATGTGTATTTATCGCCGTTTATATCCTCACTCTGCTTCCTTCTCCCACTGGTACTGGCATCATATCTGCTTTTAATCCTCTTAGAACTGGTTTCACACGATACGTCAGTTCCTCGAAGCCCCGCCGGGTAACGATTCTTTTGCGAAGCAGAACCTAACCCTCGCAGGTAGGGGCCGCCGGAGGCAGCTGGAGACGGTGAAAAACTGTGGACATTTGGGGCTTTCGATCTTGTAAACATTTGTCTATGGGTGGCTCTGTCACAGTCGATGGCAACGCGACTGAAGCCGGAAAGGTCAAATGGAGAAAACTGCTGTGGGTGAAGCAACCGTTCCCCGATAATTACGTGGATTCGTCCTTTCTATCACAGCTGAAGCGAAATCCAAATGTCCAGCCATATTCGTTCTGGACCCTTATTTGCGATTCGTCAGTGATCCTGATGCACCTGTGCTCTGTGGCCATCTTTGCAGTGGTGTTCTTGGGCATTTATAACCACGATTGGAACCCGGTGCGTCTGGCTACCATCGCTACCGTGCTGAGTATCACGGGGTACGGGACATGGGATTATTTAAGCAGCGGACCTAAAGAACGGTTGGTGACGCTCAAATCGACCGTTTTGATCCTGTTCACCCTGCTGGCTTTATCCCCCGTGCTCAAGTCACTCACGCTATCTACCTCGTCTGACTCAATTTGGTCGCTGGCCTGCTGGCTGTGCCTCGCCAATGTCCTGTTCAGTGACTATTCGTATGCATCACGAAAGGCCTTCAAGCTGATGCTCTCTACCAATCTAGCGCTGGCGGCAGCTATAGTGCTGGCGTCCCGTCTGCGCACCACTCTTTCGGTGTTTTGCTTCGTGCTGTTTTCGGTAGAGATCTTTGGAGTACTGCCGATTTTCGCCCACTGGGTACGGACCACGTCCCAGGCCGCCCACTGGGTTCTGCTAGGGATACTAGTACTCACTACTGACCTTGGCTTGTTTCTTATGGGAGGCCTATGGGCGCTGGGAGTGTGGCTTTTGGCCCAAGTCCTGGTAATGTTTATATTCCCGGGTTGGTTTCTTGAATTACAAAAGTACAAGAACGAGATCCAGGGCCCATGGGACCCTGCTAAGCCTGTGATTCACACTGAGAGTTCAAACTCGCCGGAGGCAAACTTGGCCATGCCTCCGGCGGCCCCTCCCGGGGAAGGTTGGAATCTGCTTCGCAGAAAATGAGTGGATCAATGAATGACTGAAACAATGACTGAATAAAAATATAAAAGAGAGAGAAGCAGGCACATCCGAGTGAAATTTATTAGGAACATGAATTGATAGTACTGGTCACTTCGCTGGGTCCTTCATATGGGCCATGAGTGCATTTTTTTGCGTCACTCATTTGCCATCACTCATCTGCTAAATTTTCCCAGCAAGAAGTACAATCATCTAGCATTGCTCCACAACTGTAACCCCAAGGAGTTACTCTCAGTGGAAACATGGTCTCAAACATGAATGCCATGGAACCTTCACCGGTGAATACAGGCGGTAGTACCTTTTCCCCGCTAGAAAGAAGTCCCTCGACAGGTTGTAACCCCATCGCTTCATCAAACGTTTCTTTGTCGGGCCCGTGCGGTACCATGGCATTGTGTAGAGAAGCACCTCCGGGTTCAAACTGCGAGCTCGATTTAGCGTCGTATTTGCCGCTTATAAGGCCCATGAACTCTGTCATACAATTGCGGTGGAAATAAGGCGGCCGAAATGTATCCATCTGCACCGACCAACGAGGTGGGAATATCACAAAGTCGACTACCGACACGCCATCTTTCCCTGGACTCGTCAGTACCGTCATGATCGATGGATCCGGGTGGTCAAAGGACACGGATCCCATGGCGTTAAACTTGCCCAGGTCATATTTATATGGATACAGGTTCCCGGTCCAGGCCGCCACGTCATACGGGGTGTGGTTTAGCCTAAGACAGGAATACTCGTGACCCATTTTCATATAGACGGTCCACTCGGTCTTTTGGTTTCCTGGAATGTAGTTTTTAACGTCAATGTCCGAATGAGCAACTGGTGCTAAAAAGTCTCGTTCGTTTGCGAGTCCATTCGAACCAATGGGACCTCTCTCTGGAAGATCAAAATGTCCGTCATAGACTTCTAGAACATAGCCTTGGATGGAGCTGGTTGTGGGTGTCGTTGACTTCGGACGCCGCAAATCTATGCGAATAGAAAATTTTACACCTCGAGGAATTACCACGATCTGGCTCACTGGGACATATAGCCTGCCGAATTCCGTTTGAATGTCCAGAGAACCCTTTTGTGGGATGATAAGCATGTGTCCATCAGCATTTACAAATGCTTCCTGGTCCATACTCTTTGTGGCTCTGTAAATATATATACCTAGGCCATGCCTGGTTTCTGGATTGCCCTGACCTGCGAGTGGGTGCAGGCCCTCGAGGAAGGTGCCGTGCTGCGCATGTCGTACTTTTTCAAAGTCGTTCCATCGAAGCTGATTAGGCTTCAGAGTGGCTTCTTTGAATTGTTCCTTTGGATGTATAAGATGCTTGACCGGGTAGAAAGGGCCGTTGGAGCATGTGAAAGGGATGCGACGGTATAACCACCTTTCGTTAGCAGCTGTACAGATATTGCAAAGATTTAGTTTTCACTCCTCCTTACTTACGCTTGCAAGTTGAACCGACGGGGACTTGTGAAAGGAGTACCAGATATCTTTTCTGGAATGAGCCCATAAGGAGCGTGCTGAGGAGAGAATCTGCCAATTGGCAGGGCGCCTGGAATTACTTCGGTGCTATGTTAGCGTGTACATCATCGTGTGCCAAATCCAGCTTCGCGGGACAAACCTCCACGGAGTGGCCCCGCCGGAGGCGAGCAAACGATGGCTGTTATTTTTCCTTCGAATTAAGGTTTTGATTTAAGATTTGGGTTTAAAACGGTTCGCAGTGTCTTGCCTTACCTGTGGTGGGCCTGAAATCCGCTTAGATAGGAATATTTATCTTCCTGGAGCATGTTGGGCTGCGAGCCAAGATACAGAACGAGGGCATAGCAAGAGGATGAAATCACATCTTCTGGGATGGCAATTGAGTCTGGTGCTCACAGGGTGGTCCGAGCCCATGGTCTGACCGAATGGGTAGGAATTGGGATTCTGAAGAGGAAGGAAGAACTAAAGGGAAATAGTTGGATGGAAACTAGGAGGAATGGAAGATGAGACGGGATGTACAGAGTAAACGGGAAAGCCTTAAGTGTGATGATACAATGGTATGTACAAATGGGGTTTGAAGAAGACCATGCCCAACTTCACGGCAAAACTGCATGCTGTAGTAATTAAATAGAGAAATCTGCGATTGTTTATAATAAAATAAACTATGAAGGTTCTAAGCTCGCGTCCTGCGGGACCACTCCGAGGTTGGATCTGCTCCGCAGAAATAGTGCGACTGGCCCTGATTGGCAGTATTACAGTTGGGTTTATAGGCGCTAGGATAATCTACTTTTGGTGATGCTGCATCTAAGGTATCTATTAGAGAGTACAGCTGAACTTGGTAATGGGGACTATATTTCACATATATAATACAGTGATTAATTAACTAAATATCAATTTGTGAAAACATAGAAGTAAACGAATGGAAGCTAAACAAGTCTTGTACTAAACAATTCTTGTAACCCGAGTGCTCATAACTATAAAAGGATGCCAGTGAAAAAACTGTGCTGAGGTTTCTCTGGGACCCAAATTTGGTGACGAGAGTTGAGCTTATTTATTAATATACCGCTGACCTGTCAATGGGGGGCCAAGTATTAGAGGGAAAATCCAGAAGGCATCGTTCTACAATTTAGGGTCTTCTCCTGGAGCCTTGTTTAAGGCGGTTTGCAAGCGTTTTTCCCTTTAGGCCTACATTTAAACTTTAAAGATATACGCGCGTACCTGCTTCGCGAATCCGGTGGATACGGTGAGTAGCTAGGGCACAATTGCAGATTCTCGGGGCGTAGCAGCATTTAGATCTTCCGTTCGGTGCACACAGCTGCCCAGTTTTTCGGAGTGAGCAGATATTTTGAATGTTTGATATAGGTGATGTTACTTCTTTCACTATTTAATAGTGAAGAATTAACATTTTAGTTATCTATACCACACCGTATAGCTATATTAACTAAGATGGTTCATCAGTTAATCATATATTTTGATGCCCTGTTCACAAGATGCGCAAACCCGGGTTTCGTCCCGTACACGTTCTAATGCCAAACTATAATCTGTCTCAGGTATCATTTCTGGACTTCCAATTTATGACGTACATTTGCTAGTGCCTTACCCCTTGGATGTATATTGAGAGTATGTATGTGTAGAGAGCAATTTGAGTTACATAGGGGTATCGGTTTGAGCCAATTGCTTTGGAACCGGTTTAACTTTGTGAAAATCTTTTTATTGTAATGTGCCTAGACTAAGCGAGTTAGATTTTATTCCATTTATTCTTCTTCTACTTCTTCGTTCTTATCTTGTGTTTTGCACTTGCTAAATTCAGGGTCCACTCGGTTAACCATTTATTTTAAGGGTGACGTCTCTTACACACGGCAACCGAAAACTACTCCACGCGTTTGGGCGGCTTTACTGTTATTTTATTACCCCTGAACGAGACGCCATCACGTGCCACCGCGATTTGGCGCGTCTCACGAGTTTGTTTTGAAAACTCTCGACTCGACACACCGCAAACTGCCAAATCCAAACGGCATCTTTTCGGCGTCGTTTTTGTCTCACCTGTACGTGCTTGACCGTTCAGAGGAAGCCCAAGGATTGGAACGTACAACAAAGACGAGAGAGAGTTTCAAGAGACTCTTAGCGTAGGAAAGAGGAGCACAAAAAATTCGTGGAACCTCAACTTTCAAGCAGGATTTTATATTTGGCACTCACAAACGCGTCATCACACAAAAAAAAAAAATGGAACAACAGCAGCAGCACAAAAGAGGCCACCACTCCAGAGGCAACTTCCTGTTCCAGTCCTTTTCTTCGGGTGCGAAAATTCAGACTTACGGAAAGAAAAAACCTCCTCACAAATCTGTCTTGGCCCAAAGTCAGATGGACCACCAACTTTGGAATCAGGAAGAAAGCAACAACATGAAGATCGAAACGCCACCAGCAACAGCAACGGCACCCGACCCAGTGGTGGTGGGTCTCGGCTTGCGAATTGAACCTCTGCAACTCGAGAATAAAGAAAATGACTTTTCAAACTGGGAGCAGGAGACCACTCAGGTCCTGAAGAACATTAGGTCTCGGCCCCTTTCGATAGACACTGGCGGGGCCAGCAACAGAGCGAGTGGCAGTTCTTTCAAACTGTCACGCATGGCAAAAGCCCTTTCAAACCTGTCCAACGGGTCGCTTTCGTCAAAGGATGCGTCTAGCGCTCGAAAAAGATCCGATTCACAGTCTACGTTGCATCGGCTATCCATTAGATCTATTGGATCTCTGGCCTCAAAGCGAGACTCGGGACTTACTGAACGAGGCAGCAATGCTCCCAGCATCATCAACGTACACCCCGATTCAAGTTTTCAGACCAACTCGTCGTCCAATACGTCCGTCGACCTGTCTTCGATTCCTGTGGTGGTGACTTCGCGTGCTTCTTACGCTGACATGAACAGCTCAGACCTGACTATTGGCAGTACCAACAGCAGCAGTTCTCAAATACGACGAAGCAAGATGAACTCGAATCTGTCAAACATACTTCGCAACAATGGTGAAGGCGAGGAAGGAGTAGTAGTCCCCGACGTAGGTAGGTCGCCTTCCACAGTGTCATTCGAAACGACAACTTCCCACAGCACTCCTCGCATAGAGACACCGCGGATGCTAGCGTTTAAGAAAGAGACTGCTAAACCTCGCCGTATCGACAAGTCGTCTATTTCCACGCCCACGATGGCAGATCACCAGGATCATTTTGCAGAAGGCCCTACTAGGTTGGCTTCCACAAGAATTCCTCCCACGGTTCCCGAGAAAGAAGTTTCCAAAAAGAAAGAAAGCAAGCATAAGCGAGGACATCGAAACGGGAGCTCAATTCTCTCCTCTTTCAGCTCGCATACAAGCCTTTTCTCCTTGCGTTCTTCTTCGAAATCGTCAAAGGAAAATCAGAACGGCGGAGGAATCAGTCAGCTTCGACACTCTCCTTCAATTTCCACACCACCGCCGCCTCCTGAAAGGGATACGCGTCATAAACGAAGCGTTTCAATGGCTCACCGGCCGTCCATGTCCGACGTAAAGAGGACCATCATGTCCATGTCGCCAAGCACAAACAACTTCTTCCGAGGCGGGATGTCTCCGTCGCCATCAATAGCAAGTCTTTCTACGCGACGGTCGATTTTAAGTCTCAATGGACACTCGACCCCAGTTCATGAAGGAACCGCCTCGTTTGACAAGTCGATGATCTCGCTCCCCACGCCAGTCGACGCGTCGCGAGAAAAGTTGAGAAATAAACTGAAGGCCAGCAATTCTCTTCTATCACTTGCTCGCTCAGATACAGGGTCTTCTCTCACTCACGGTGTACCTGTCGAGGAGTACCAAAAGTCTCTTATCAATACCTTGCTCGGTCTGTGCAATTCCTCGACCGTGATTGACTTTGATCAGTACCTTGACGAGGCGGTTTCAGACAAGAACGAACTGCGCAAGTTGGCAGAAGCTTCGTTTAGCGAGGTCTACATTGAAACCAACAAGTCCAACCAAACTTCTCGCATATACAAAGTTATTCCGTTTGGCAACGAAGAGCTGGAACAACTTCCTGTCCAAGACATTATCCAGGAACTTCGCATTGCTCGGCTTTTGATGAGTCTCGATGGCTACGTTGATGTCATTGACGCTGCCGTGGTAAAAGGCACCTACCCGCTACATCTTCTGGGACTATGGGACCGTTACAATGCCGAAAAGGGGTCTGAAAACTACCGGCCCGAATTCAAGACTGATCAGTTATATTGTGTGCTGGTCATGTCTAATGCAGGGACTGATCTGGAGCATTTTGAGGTCAACACTTGGCAGGAGGCCGAGTCTATATTTTGGCAGACTGTACACTGCCTTAAAGATGCCGAAGATAACTTTGACTTTGAGCATCGCGACTTGCATTGGGGTAACATTGTTATCTCTGAACAGAAACGGGACGAGGACAATGATACAGAAGAAGACGCCCTAGGGCTTGCCACTGAAAAACTCGACAATCTCAATCTTCATGACGAGTCCATTGACGATGTTGACCGGAAACTAAAGGTAACCCTGATTGACTATACCCTATCGCGGGCGAATGGGCCAAACGGAGCCCTGTTGTATACACGGCTGGACCACCCGGACTTCTATAGAGGCCGAGGAGACTATCAATTTGACATTTATCGATTTATGCGAACCACTTTATCATCATTGCAAAAGAGCTCCCCGTATATAGGGTCGTCACCCAACCCAGCAGGAGCTGCTGTCTCAGCGGCACACAACCATGCAAATCAGGAGATGATGGCCAACTGGGCCTTGTTCTGCCCCAAGACCAACGTCCTGTGGCTGCATTATCTGGTGGACAAACTCATCAATGCTAAAGACCTTGAGAAAGTTGTGCAGACCCGAAGTGGACGGCTCAGCATGGGTGGTGGCAGCAATTCGTCTTTGCGCGCTGCGTATCTGGACGGTGGAGTGTCTTCAAGCTATATTGATGAAGAAGCTCAAGCATGCAGGAATCTGGAAGTGGTCTATGCCAGTTTGGATCCCCGTAAACGAAGATTCGGAGGTAAAAAGGGCGCTGCCATGAACTTTCAGGATTTCGGTGGAGCCAAGGATGTTCTTCATTGGGGTATTCGGGCCAGTCTGATTCCTGCCAAATTAAATTTGTATTAAGAGTAAGACAATCAATTGGTTGGTACGCACTAAAATATGTACTTTATAACAATAATGGTTAATATAGATCATAACTAAAAAAACATATCAAAATAACTAGGGCAGCTCATTAACTGACTTTGAGAAGTCGCTTTCGGCAGTGCCTCTCTCCGTGGATTAAGAAAAGGCACTGCTTCTTCGGCAACAAATCAACCGACCTGGTAAACAAAACTGTACTTCTATTTTGCAGAATGCTGAAAGTCAATTAGAGGCACCACTCAGCTATGGCTGCACCTGCGATATCCGTTCGAGGCATGCAATTGTAAAGTGTTCGTCAAAGAAAAGTGGCGCATATTCACTTCACCTTCTGAGCAGTCGGTGTAGTTGCCGGTTGCTGGTACTGACCTCTTGTCAACCGCCATCCATTATAAACGACCGAAATAAATGCACTGATAGCCCACTCTACTACAAATAACCAGCTAGAAACAGAAACCGAACCAAGCGGAGCAGATGAAAAGGACAACAACCACTGTCCATAGTAAGGCACAACACCATCTGGCAACCAGAATACGGGTACCTTTCTGTATTTCACCCGCACATAAATCTTCGGCGCAAAAGTGATCAAAAACAGCGAGGCTTTGACTATGCTTCTGAACATAGCCTTACTCTTTGCCAATTCGTTGTTCACACTTTCTATCTCAGTTTTAGTTTTCAAGTACTCTCTATCTAGCTTGGCCCATTTAGCAAATTCATCTTTACTGCTAGTATTTGACCGCTGTGTATGTAATTCTATAGCCTTACGCTTGAGTTCTCGAGTCTTCTTGATTTGAGAAGACTGCCCGATCAGAGTATAGGCTTCCCATAAGAAGTCTGAAATAGCACTTTTGCCGATAGCATTAATTGCCTTGCCAAAGAGTACAAGACCAATTACAGCCACAAGAACGTTTCCAGGGTTCATTATTGTCCAATGGAACCAAATAAAATAGAGAAGATCGGATTTGCGTGCTGGAAACGCCTAGTTTATATGTTAATATGTAAATGCAGAGTTGGCCTTGCAAATTAAAACTCGCCAAGGTAAATCCCACATTGATAAATAATCCCCAACCCGCATGCACTTTCTTAACATTTTATCACTCTGCGATTTGAGGAGAGAGTGAAACTCAGAAGAGGAGAAGGAGAGAGTTGTTTGATACACAACAGCTTAGAGAATAAGTGGATAATAGGGACAGAAAGATCTTTTTTTGTTTCCTTCATTAGTATTCTGGTCGACTAGAAATTAGGCAGACGTGGTTTGGATTGATACAAATTTGAAAGTAGATAAGAAGGCCTGGAGGATAAGTGGATCTAAGGCACGATCAGTGGGTTTTCTTTTCCTTTTATATTGTCGAACGTTCATTGCAAGTCAGGCAGTCGTGTTTTGGACGTATTTTGGACTTGGATTTCAAGTATACGAGGAGGTTTCGACTTGGATTTACAGCATTTACGCACAGACCTAAAGGTTTACGTCTCTTATATAAAACCCATCCAGTGAAATTGTGACGACAGACAGATTAAAAAGTCAGAAATATCAAAATAAATTCATATATACATAGCAATGTCGGCTGCACCTACCAACGATTCACAGAATATGGAAGGATTTGAACTGGAAGAAAGCGATGGATCATCGCAAGGATCTTTAATCTTGGAATCGTGGGTGTCGGGGTTCTGCTCCATGGTCGGACACGAGTATTTCTGCGAGGTTTCAGAAGAATTCATCGATGACGACTTTAACCTGACCGGCTTGGGGTCTCTGGTGCCCCATTACCGAGAATCATTAGAACTGATAGCCGATTTGGAGCCCGAAGAACCGCTCAAGTTGCCTACCATCCCCCTAATCGAGCAGTCAGCCGAACTGCTGTACGGGCTAATACACGCCAGATATATCATATCTAGGCAAGGGCTTCAAGACATGGCTAAGAAATACGAGTACCAGCACTTTGGACTGTGTCCCAGGTACTTTTGCGAGAGTGTTGGGCTGCTGCCTATTGGAAGGCACGATCTACCGGGGTTTGAGACGGTGAGACTCTACTGCCCGTGTTGCATGGATATATACATTCCTCCAAACTCGCGTTACATGAACATCGACGGAGCATTTTTTGGCACGTCGTTTGCGGGGCTGTTTTTGAAAACGTTCCCTGAGATTGAGGAGAGCTGCAAGAGGATGCGACAGAACCAGTTTGAACTGAAAATCTACGGATTCAAGATATCAGAAAAGAGTCGGTCTGGCCCACGCATGAAGTGGTTGCGGGAGTATCCGCTTAACGCTAAAGAAGTAGACGACGGCGTTGAAGGGGGTAACGAGGAAGATGAAGAGAAGAAGAAGAAGAAGGCAGGTGACAACGATGATGAGAGTATGATGAGTGTTAATATGAATGGAGATGGCGGGAGCGTGGCTGCAGAATAAGCATGGACACAGCAGGCGATTGGTTAAAAGGACTGGTCCAAATTGGCATAACGACTATGTACAGTTAATCTATGAATAAAGTATCAATGAGTTTTAAATTCTGCGAAGCAGAATGACTGAGTGACTGAGAGCCTGAGGCATCTATATACAGTTCTTTGCGGGCGGGAGGCGATGTAGAAGTTCACTCGCCACGCATCATAGACGCAGTTTGCTCGATCTGACGTTTAATATTCTGCCAGTAACTCAATCGCACAGTTTCCACCTTTGCTCGCTCGAAATCGCTTTGCTCGAAAGCTTGCTCTAAGGCGCTCTGACTGGATTTCAACTTCTCATCATTGTCTTTTTGTAAATCGCGCAGTTCTTCTTCGCTCGACACTTCGGAAATAGCTTCTCGTGCAATAAGGACTTCCATTAAAAGATCCTCGTCGGTAAGCGTGTCTTTTTCCGCAAGAGCATCGATTCCCTGTAGTAACAGCAAGTGCTGAGCCCGCTGAAGAGGATCTAGCAGTGACTTGTAGGCGATGTTCAAGTGAGATGACCGCAATTCAAACTTCTTGCGTAGCGCTTCATCGTTCATGCTTTGCACTTTGTCTGGGTGTGTTTCTGCCTGAAGCTGGAGGAACTCGGCTTTGAGCCTCCTCGGATCAATGGCAAACGGGTCTTTTGGTGGCCCGGCATTAGGAAACGATTTGGGAAAGAACTCATAGAAGTTGTGGGTCTTGTTGCCAGAGGCATATCTCCTTAATACCGTAGTCGTTCGGAATGCCCAACTCCCAACTGGGCGCGCTCTGCACAACATTGTGGTAGTGACACTTCAATTCAATATTGCTTGTGGAGAAGTTGCGACTTCAAAGTGGGAATGCATAAAATATATGTTGATCCCGATATAACTTTACGTCAAATGGAGATGTGAAACCGAAGCGAGAGGTTCAAAAGCATTGACATCGCTAGCATCAGATATTACAACAAAATATTAAGCAAAATATAAAAACGAATGAGATAAATAAAGCAACGCGTAATTTGGATGACATTACAATACCAATTCTGCTCTGCGTTGTGAGAAGAAAAACATGTGGCCATCTGAAAGTAGTCTTCTAGCAGGCCCAGGCGTCTATATTGATAATACAAGATGCGGATATTGTCGAAACACCAGCTCGGCCAAGATGTATGGGTTTGACGTGACCCAAATGGGCTGCGATCACTATCAAAAGCTGATAAACAGGGGATTCCGTAGAAGTGGCAGGTTCCTGTATAAGCCTGACATGCTTCACAGTTGCTGTCCGCAGTACTCCATGAGACTCGATGTTCGGCACTACAAACCGGCTAAAGAGCACCGCCAGACTATAAATCGGTTCAATCGGTTTGTGTTGGGTGAAAGACCTGCGGGTGGACGCCAAAAGGGCAAAAATAACCAGTTTGATCTGATGGAAACAATCGCCGAAGCTTGCAATAGGCCAAAATCTGATCTTAGAATCGTCTTTGAAACGGACGCTTTCAGTGATGAAAAGTATTCTCTGTTTAGAAAGTATCAGATGTCAGTCCATAATGAATCCCCAGATGAAGTTTCTGCTAAAGGATTCACACGGTTTCTTTGCTCTTCACCGTTACGGAGAGCCCAAATGAAATTAAACACTGCCGACATCCCCGACATTCCTGGCCAAGGACCGCAAGTAATCGACATGAATCCCTGTTTCAGAGGTTCTGCTCATCAAAAGTACTACTACAAAGACACTCTTATTGCCTTTGGCGTCATCGATATTCTGGATCAGGGCGTTTCGAGTGTCTATCTCGTGTGGGATCCGGATTACGCACATTTAGGTCTCGGTAAGCTCTCCAGCCTGTATGAAATCTCACTGGCATTACAGCTCAAGCTGCCCTACTACTACATGGGCTTCTACATTCACAGCAGTCCTAAGATGAGGTACAAAGCTGCCTACGCACCTTCGCAGTTTCTGGACCCCCAGTTCCTCGATTTCGACGCCAACGATGGCTGGTTTGCAATCGAGCTATATTTTGAAAAATTTCTGCAACATTCATACGCTACAATGGCACCAAATCCTATGTCGAGGAGGCAAGAGAAGGATTCACAAACTGAAAGCCCGCTCGTCATCACAAGTGTGTTTGAAGCTGCCATGCCTGGAATCTTGACAAGATCGGAACTTGTTAGCGAATGCCAATTGAAGAGCTTTGATATATCCACCGTTGCATTGGCTATCTTTGGCTGCGATCAACCTCTCTGCGCGTCTGACTTGGTGGACCGCTATCAGGAACGGATTCAAGGTTTAATCGAACAGCTAGTTGCGGCTATCGGGGTCGACCTGGCACGCGCATTGGTTTTAGATTTGGGTTGGAGTCAATAAGAAATCCATTACATTGCCCCACAATGAGATATATATTGAAGGCCTCTCATTCGTCCCATCTTTTCTGCAAAGCAGAAGAGTCCCGGGGAGAGGGCCGCGGGAGGCAACGTGAACGTACCCGTAAGCTCATAATTCTATCCCATTAACGCCATTTACATACTCTTATACATGCATATCTAGAAATCGTCGCCAAACGAACCGAGTGACACTACCTGACCCGGCTTGAAAGGGGGCAGTCCCAGGTACGGGCATCCATCACACCTGAAAGCATCACCGAGAGCGCAGCTTCCACAGCTCCCTGTAGCTTTACCCGGTACAGTGAAGTCAAGCTCAGCAGTGTCGTCAGTCGACAACGTGACCACGTTGTTCTGCTTGGCTTGCTGGGCCTCTTCTTCCTGAAGCTCGAGCTCTTTCAGACCGCATGTGCAATCTTTGCAGGCTTTGCGACGTCGTTTACCGTCGGCAGGTTTGCACTTTTCGGGGATTTTAATGGCCGACGGAAGGGATCCGTCTAGCAGCTCGTTCTCATCAATGAGATCATCGTCGTCATCATCCTGCAGGTCGAGTTTGAGGACCAGAGAGTCTGCTTTCTTAAATCGGGGTAGAACACTGGACTTAGCAGCCCCGTTACTAGTTCTTTTCAGTGAAACAGGCGTCACAGAACTTATAGATTTCTCGGGTCGCGTCCACGCACCATTTTTCTCTACGAATCCTGCCATAATAGCCGACAGAGTGGAAGACTGGACAAGCTTAGCACCGGCTAGAGATCCACCTGGTTTGAGACAGGCGAATATCCTGTTGAGCAGCTCACTCGACAGCTCAGCAGAGTCACTGTCTGCGGCTATGTGTACATGAGAGTAGTTTTCGGCTTGAAGTGTCACAGCTCCATTTTCCACTCGGTCCAACACCTGGTGGTGACACTCGTCGCCTTTTGGGAATGCCTGTAACACAGCTTCAACTTTTGCGGGCTCTGACACCAGGCTGGGTGACAGAAGTACTAACACCGGTCCTGAACCTTCGACGGTCATTATGCGCTGTGTGTGTGTGTGTGTGTATGTGTGTTTGAAATAAATTAAATAACAAGGCAGGTCTTGGGAAAGTTGTTTAAAGAAGTCGTTCAAAGAAAGAGAAGCTCTAATGCTGAGAGTCGAGTTACAATATAGAGCCTCTAGCTGCAAGTCTGAAGTATACTACAAAGAATGTGCAACCAGTTGGAGAAATACTTGCTGGGTACCACGTGCTGTGTATTTTACTTTTCCAACTTTTAAACAACGAGCTTTCCGTGCTTCGTTTGCAATACAATACTACTTGCTGCTTCAAAGATGAAAATGAAATTATAAATGATCATAAGAAAATGTACCCGAATTTGTCATCCTATGAACCTAACCCTGTAATTACTGAGGGCGATATCGGAGTACTGCGTGGAAACGAGGAATTACATTGCGTGGGATGTGAGTGGTTGGGTTTTGGGAGTTGTGAGAACCAAGAGGTTGAAGAGGTTATAAAGCTGAAGTAACACATAATTAGAAGTAAGACCCATATTTAAAAGTAGAAAAGCATATTTGTATCATATTTGTAGTCAATATATCAGTTAGGGTAATCACAAAGGTCAAAAGAGTCCGGGAACCTATCTTTCTCTGATTGGTATAGACATGACACTGCAATTGCAGAATCTGAGCATTAATTGGCGACTTATTCATTTAATGAGTACCCGGTGGCTTACCACTGTGATTAAAACGGGGTTGTACTACTCTTAGCACAGGCCCGTTCTAAGTTTGGCACGGGGTTCATGTGGTGTGGTACACTTTTGGTACTAACTTCCGTTGCGCCACAGCGGGGCCAACCTAGATTGCGTACAACTCCGTTCTGGAAAACGCTATCTGTAGCTGCCTCCGGCGGCCCCTCCCGGGGAGGGTTGGTTCTGCTTCGCAGAAAGACGACACGCGACGATAAACCCAGGAATACAGAGCTGCAGCTCGGTAGACTTCAATTGACATCAATCTTCTTCCTCCTCCTCCTCCTCCTCCTCTTCTTCTTCCTCTTCTTCTTCCTCTTCCTCTTCCTCTTCCTCTTCTGCGAAGCTTGACTCTTAATTCTCTGCGAAGCAGAGCTACGGGGTCTGGGGCTGGCCCCAGCAGCGCAACCCCGTGACCTAGCTACGTCATGTCACGGGTTGGGGAACATTCCAGAGCAAGGAGAAGGAGAACCTGTCAAACGCAATTTGAAATCCCGCAGAAAGTATTCAGGAGGTCTTTCAAGTTAGAGTTGTATTTCAACCCCTGGCTATCAGCGTGCCTGAAAATATTCCACTCTATTGCACTCGTCGTACTAGAACTGATTCTGATTGTTTACTGCCATTATGTCATTATGTCTGCAACCCTTCGCCCTTTGCACTGCCGGTCTCACTTACCCGGATCTCCTCACATGACGCCCTGCCTTATCGAGCGAGCTCAGCGGGTGATCATTTTGCGAAATGTGGGGAAAGCACACATGGCATGACGAAATTTGACTTGACTTACTGCCACGGGTACAACGGGGACCCCGGCGACCGAGGATAAGAAGTGGGCAAAGAAAGCTGTGCTACCGTGAAGCGCAGGTTCCCTGTGCTATATTTTGTGTGTTGGTTTTCTACTTTCACTACTCTCGCCGGTAGTTTCACTCTGTGCTTTTTTCTTCTGCCTTCTGCGTGCACCCCCTCATCCCTTTTCTATGACTTTCCACAACACAAAACTCGGCCAGCCTATTTACCCATCATGTTTTATTTTTGCTGCATTATCCCACTCTTTAACATATTGACTCAACACAAAGGCTCAAGGCTTCCGAAAAGTATAAATTTAGAGCCTATCCCTCGAGTTCTTTGCACCACAAAAGTAACCTGGTTGTTATTTTTACAAATACTCTGATATTTTGAACGTCTTTTCACCACCACTACTACTACAACATGGCAAGAACTACTCGAAGTGTGTCCACTGACGGGGTTGGAGGAACCTCGCTGCCAAAGTACTTTGGCAAAAACGGACACCCTGGCGAGGACCCCACAAAGGTTAAAAAGGACGGCCACGGACGAGGCAATTGGGGCCGACAGGGCGAGGAAGTCGAGGATCTCGCTGGCGAGTTCAACTTCCACCACACGAGAAGACGATCCAACTCTACTACGGGCAACCACCCTGACGTGAACATGGTTCGAAGCAAGTTTGATGTCGACGACGACGTGTTTGACGAAGAAGGCTATTGATGAATTTTTATGAACAGAGACGCAAAACGAAATATGAAATGTGTGCATATTAAAGTAGAAAACCACTACTATATATTTTGTAAATAGAAAGGCATTGCGACTATTGCCTTTCGGGGACTGACGTTAAAAGAACCCAGCTAACTATATATCTGAATTATTGTGAAATGAATATATTTAACATTTGAAAACTATCCATCTGTCGAGCAATTGCATATTTTTCATTCATCGAGATTGTGAAGTTAAAGTACGCACTAGTCTGATACTGTAAATGCTGAAAACGTGCTCAATGATCCAAGATTGTGACGTGGATGATTCAGTCCGAACCGAAGTGCGTCATCCGAACGAGATAAGAGATCGTTATCAGTAGATAGCACGCAACTGATAAGAGGTGAAGAGGTGACAGGGAACCCAAACAGATATTCGATCCAGGCGTTTCAATCCGCTTCTGATCCTTTTTCGGAAGCAACAAAGGATGTACCAGACAGATAGCAAAGCTGATAAGTGTCAGATAGACTTTAATTTGTCACTGAGCAGAATACCCAGATACCGAGCTCGCCTTCGGCGGGACCCCTTCCCGGGGAGGATTGGTTCTGCTTCGCAGAAAACTATCATAAAGAGCAGTCATTAGATATAGAACACTTGGATTGAGGTCTGTCCAGTCAAGTTGACCGTCATCAGCATCCTCATACACTCTTTGGTGTGTTCAACTTTCAGTAGGAACCAACTATGACTGTATGTTTCATATATAGTTTTCGATAGCTTTTGGAAAATTGCGTCAGATTATTATTGTTTAAAGGCATCCAAGTATTAATGAAAGTGAGTTTGGTGCGTCATAGACATCGCCGACATAGTTATATGTCAGAATAACAATTGCTAGACACAAGATTAAGGTACTCCGATAAAGACCGAAAAGTAAGGTACATTTCTTGCAGACTGCTTGGAAAGCTTAGAGGTTATTATTCAGTGTAGACGTACAATGACCCCAGAAAGCAAATGAAATGTAAATATTCCGGTAGTGTCGTACCACTATCATCATCTCTGCGAAGCAGAGCTACGGGGTCTGGGGCTGGCCCCAGTCTCCTGCCCTTGTGGAACAGATACTTTGACAATAATCTTATATTATAAGTCACTGTAAGTGTTGGCAATCTATGTAAATGATCTACTTTCTCGAAGCTTCTTGTGGCTTTCCATTTCATCTTCGTCAGCAAGAGTAACTTTGCCGATTCCGTCGTCTTCCTCGATGACCTCTTCATCAATATCGTTCCTCTTATCTTCATCTTCGTCATCGTCATCGTCATCATCGTTGTCATTGTCATTCTCGTCTTCATCCTCATCCTCAGGATATCCTCCTAGCTTTAAAACGATTCGATTGACAATTTCGTTCCAGTCCATCATACCACCCATGCCGATGTCTCCGTACGAGCCAACCACTTTCTCAACCGGCTTCAAAATCTCAATCCACTTCATGTCTTCTTTCACGACCTTAATGTGCCTCTTTGTAGCCGGGTGGTTGTATGCGTAGCTCGACATAGCGGGAGCAATGAGTATGGGGTATTGAGTATTCCAGGCTCGTACCACGTTGGTCAGCAGGTTGTCACACAGCCCCAGTGCTATCTTGCCCAATGTGTTGGCACTCAAGGGAGCAATCACAAACACATCTGCCCAACGTCGCAGCTCAATGTGAACCACTGGATCTGCCCGTCCTCGCCAAGTTTCCCACTCATCTTTGTCTCGCCATATTCTCACGTTGCTGGGGATCTCACCGCGCGAAACAAAGTTCTCAGCAGCCTTTGTCAAGATAATCTGAATGCTTACTCTAGATTTGCCGTATATCTCTTCGAGCTTCAAAATGATTTGCCGAAGCTTGCCGGTAGACACGGCCCCAGTTGCTCCCAGCAGAATATGCAGTTTACCGTCGTCCTGGGGGAGTCTAGGATCTCCAGTTATGTTGGTGGAACCCGAACCAGGCTGCTGGGCTCCTCCGGTTCCTCCTCCCGAGTTCGCCTTTCCAGTGGCAGAAGAACTACCAGGACCCCCTGTACCCTCTGATTCACTTCCTGCTCCTGATCCAGGCTGAAGTCCTGACCCAGCACTGGCTCCTCCTATGCCCCCTGCTACCCTTGCTACGACATTTCCATCGCCGCCTCCGACTGACACTTCAGACCCACTCGACGCACTGTGTATACCGACTAGTTCCTCTTCAATGATTCCCGACGGTCGCCTGATCATCCCAGCTTTATGTTCTCCGTGCGCGCCCTCCAAGCCTCGCTCTGATCCACTGGCACTTCGGCTTCGCGCGGGTTGTCCCGCGTGCCCAGCCACGTCGCCTTCCAAAAAGTGAGCATGAGGTGCTGGCATTTTGGACTGCTGGGATTTCGCGTCTTCCTCCTTGTCACTTCGCTTCTCCAATATCGACTCTCCTGGGTTGACCTTTTTCTGTGCCGATGCTAGCTGCTGCTGCATGTATAAGTGAGCCGGAGGTAGAGACTCGAGTTTCAGGTCTGGCTTTCTCTTAGAAAGACCAGGCACTGACTGTGGCTGGGTACTTGGAGCTGGCGATGGTGTGCTCGAGGGCACTGTGGACCCTCCGGCGGCACCAGTAGTTGGCACATTGTTTGGGTCTACACCTGACATTTGTGGACTGCGGACCTAAATGCTCGAATTCAAAAACAAAACTTAGAACGAATCAATCCGGGAACTGAAGGGGGGTTTATCAATCAACCAGTTTTACTGAGGCCAAAGTAAACACTCTCGCTGTTCAATTCATCCACATGCGCACGAACAGCACGTTTCTCTCCTCTCCGTATTGGTGCCTTGCCTTTGGCTTTTCAAACACGAGATGTTTCAAGCTGGGGTACGAGCGAGAAAAGTCCTCACTGCACAACAACAAACAATCTGTACACAATATTGGCTTCCGAAAGGTTATTAAACAATACTCTATGACTCTGACAACACTCTTGGTTGATAGCTGGGCCTACAAACGATGAAGTTCTATGTAAATATCCTGGCGAACTCAGCAAACCAAGAAATACGTAATTTGGGCGTAATGGCACAGTTAACCCGGCTGCACATCAGAAACTACTACACAGGGATTGTTACGTACCACACTGTGTGGTACGTAACAATCAAGCAATAAAGTCAGCTGGAAGGACATCACGAAGTTTCTTCGTGAAGATAATAATTGAATCAATAGTAATGAATAGTGATACAAACTCTCGACCTCGCCTCCGGCGGGGCCCCTCCCGGGGAGGGTTTGTTCCGCTTCGCGGAAAATCCTGCGACCTTCTAGCATAGTTATTCTACAGTTAACATAGATTGGGGAAACAGTAGTAAGGTTCACAAGAGCTGGGTTTTTTTGCGAAGCAAAACCAAACCTGCCCGGTAGGGGCCTCACCGGAGGCGAGCATCACCGGAAGCGTAGTTAGTGCGGGCATATAGTTGAGTTTTTGCCCTGTAATAAAATAATGTTGAAATATCTAAGTTGTACACCGTTCGAGTTTTCTCTCGGTTGTCTACGATAGTACTGTATTCTTTTGGATCTCTTGCTCGCGGAGCACCTTTTCATTTTCGGCCTTCCATCCCTTTTTTCGCTGCCTCTCTTCGTACTGCTCTTTGTAGTGTAGAACTCGAGCTACGATGGTGCTCGAAGAAACTTCGTCAAACTTATGGGGTCCAATGGCTTCGAACAGACCCTGGTCTTTGGCATCTTCGTATGGATCAAACTGCTTGGTGCCCTTTTCTATAACCACGGGCGTAGGACCGTGCAAGACCTTGGCCACCTGCACTTGGCTTTGGCGCGCGGCAGAAATAAACCTATCATGGGGCACGAACGGCGCTCCTAGAATGACTGTGTCAACGTACCGGCATTGTAGTACACACAGAGCGCGCTCAAATTGATTCATAATAGGGTAGTTGATCTCCTTGACCGAGTTGACGGTCGAATCATCGTGGATACCAACTACCACGGCAGCTCCCTCGGCCTGAGCTTTTTCGTGAACCAGCCGCAGAAACTCAATATGCCCCATGAAGAACAGATCAAAGCCACCATCAACATAGTACGACTTGGTAGCTAACTTTTCGGCTGTCTTGGGGCCAGCTTGGACCATCTGTACTAAACTCTGAGAGTCCTCCTGCCACACCAATACAGCACTCCCGGGAGCCTTGCCGTCTGGGCCCGTTGCGTATGCCCGAAACCGGGCTAAGGAGTCCTCTGTGAAAAGGAAATGCTCCTTTCTATTGGATGACTCCACGCTCGGCAGATGATGACTTGTGGAATGAGAAAGCATTCGGCCTACCAGATCAGTAGTAGAAATATTAGGAGTCCGCTTCACAACAATGAACCGCCCCATATCTTTGACCTCTTGGTAACAATCGTTCCCGTCGGCATCAGTGGTTATGTCATCGCCATGGACCACGTATTTGCATCTGTAGGCATCCAAAACTTTAGGATCTGTCACGTAAGGAGCTCCTGGGACAGTTTCGGTACTCCATTTGCAGGCTTCAACAGCAGTCACGCGTTCAGCAAGATGCATTACCACCGGGCCTTTGTTTTTCTCAATTTCTTCGTCTGTGTGGATGCCCACAACGAGTTCATTTCCCAGTTGTCGGGCTTGAAGCAAGGCTCCAGCGTGTCCGTGATGAGTGAAGTCAAAGCAACCATCGATCCACAGACGGTCTTCTTGGAGCTCTACCGTTTTTTGACCATTATTGTCCGAGGCAGCAGGAGGTTCTTTGTCTGCTGGCAAGGACATTGTCTGCTTATTACTGTCAAACGTGCAAAGTGCAATGTGCAATGTGCAATGTGTAAATCAGGCACCACTTTATTTTATGTATTTAAAGTAGCCGAATTGCTTAAGTTGTGTAACGGTTTTCGCGTAAAACCGGGTTAAGGAGGGGGAGGGGTTAGTCGGTTTTGTGTGGGGTACTTTTTATAAACGAGCAAAAAGCTCAATTTGAGGATGTCAGGACCTATGCGTTCAATCGTCATTAATTGTCGAGTGACACGGATCAGATACACTATATATTAAATAATATTTCCCAGTTTAATAAAAGCTAAAATCGCTCTTAATTGGCTCTCAATTGGTGCCATATGGATGTATTACCAGGCCATTGGATTGCTTGCTGCCTATCGACTCTGCTAACTTCTGTTTTCACGGCACGCTTGGCTGCTAACTGACACAATACCGTTTTCTGCGAAGCAGAACCAATCCTCCCCGGGAAGGGCCATCAGAGGCAGGTGAACAAGTATCACATAAACCCGCTCTCCTGAGGACCGACACGAGCTTGTTGACCCTTCCCTCCTCCAGTCTGTCTTGAGCCTCGACCTGATTGCACAGGTCGATATACTGGGGTAATACGTTGAGCATTCTGGCTTGGTGGAGGGTGATTCTGCGCTGCTCTAGGTTGGTACATGGCAGGGTCTTGGTTCATTCCTCGAGTGTTAGACCCTCGCGAACTTTGCCTCGGCTGCTGTTGTTGCTGCTGCTGGACTCCAGGACCCTGACTTATACCTCGGGCATTGTTCCCTCGGGCATTGTTACCTCGTGTGTCCTGTTGCTGAACTTCAATTCTCTGGAAATCGCCCAGCTCCTGTTGGTCTCTCACAGCCTTTTTACGCAAATACGTATCAATTAACGCGGCATTTCTGGTAGAACACGTATTCATCCAGCTAAACAAAGCACCCAGAATAGGCACTAGAGTTATCAAAAAGTCGAACAATATGTTGCCCGACATTTTCGCCTGAACATCGACGGGTACTCTCAAGTCCTCGGCAAGAGTTATCAGTCGACCATGCAACGCATACATCATACAAGGTCCAATCACGGGAATCAGAGATACCAATGGGGCCATTCCTAGTCCCAAATCGATGTGGCAGCCGCAGAAACACCGGTCGTGGGTCCATGCCTTTTCGACAATTCTCTTCCACGAGTTTTTATCCTCTTGGCTCAGCCCTTCCGGAGCTTTACGTCTTTTCTGAGACCCGTCAGGCAGGGTGACGTAAAATGGGTCTGGTTAGCAGATCAAAAAAAGAGGCGTCAACATGAGACGAAGACCCCTTGCCCGGTTTCTATCCTCGAACAGAAACGTACCCTTGGTTTGAAGATGGTCACCTGCATAGTCGTTCCAAGCATCCATAGCAATGCCATAGCCAGGCACGCTTTCAACTGCTTGAGAGACAGCAGCAGCCATTGTTATGCAGTCTAACCAAAGTTATATCTAACACACACAGAGAGAGATAGAGAGAGACAAATAATGCAAGTATGCGAGTGCGCGCAATGAGAGCGAAAAGCTCAGATCGTTTGAGATCGATAAAATGCCAATATTAGAAACTTCTTTCTATCCCCCCCACACACACCTTGCGATGCGCTAAACTGGACTCACTAAAATGGGTGGTTGATAATATTTTGTTACGTAACTTCTAGCAGACCGTCGTAGGCTGCAGTGGTTTGTTAACAAAAGTTGTCTGGAACTGAATGTATCCGAATTGAGGGAGTTACTGCACAAGCTGGTGGTGTGAATATTGCAGCGAGACTGCTTTTCAGTATTATAGTCTGCTTGCAGGTATGCTACTTGTGGGCCTTTACAATGCCGGAATTACACTAATTGTTCTGTAGCTTTGTAGACTCAATCATCGTCACGACTACTCAGTCAGCATTGATCTCGCTTATTCTACAAAAGTTTCAGAATGGGTCTCTGCTACATCAACAGAACAAAATGCCCCCCCCCCCCCTTGTGGTAGCTCTCAGAGTTGTCAGTTTCAATATAGGTAGTTACTCCGCATATTTTTTATAGCCTACTCAGTTTGGATGTAGTTACTACTACCCGGCAGCCACCGCTAGAACCACCAAGTATAAAATGCATGAAAAAAGTTTCAAAAATCTTTTTCTGATTCCTCACAATGTCTTTTATAGGAGCCCAGAGTCACGGAGCGGTTCTCACCAAAGCCGCTCACTTGTCTATGACAATTACGTGCTAGGGTATTCCTTATATTAATATTTTACGTTTGTGTAAAAGGTTGAACCGGTCCGTGGATCGTGTAGTCTGGAGTAAATGGACTGCAAGTGACTCTAAACTGACATGTGAGTGTGTAGAATGTACAAATAGTGTTAATTATATTTATCTTCTTTGCGGTTAGGATGCATGGCGAAGAGTAAGTAAAGCCAAGTTGGAGTTTAGCGGAACTCTTCAAGAGAGTGTGGTTCTGCTTTTGCAGTAACTGCCCAAATAAAAAGGGTTTCGGCTACGCGCAATGCTCGCTATATATATATATTTTATTTTAAGTTCGTGTTTCTATGAAGCATATATCAGCTCAGCCCTCTTTCTTTCATCTTCCTCTCCAATACCTCGGGCAAAGGGCAGGCCAGTGGGCTTTTATCGGTTCCGTTCTTCTTGTAGAAAGCATCACAGCACTTGTACAGAGCATCGATGGCTTTTTTACACTTGGAATCGTCGTACTTGTTCCTCTCTATGCAAGCTTTTGTCAGTCTATGTACAATGCCACAATAAATCCTACTCCATCCACTTACACTGAATAGCACACGCTTCGGCATGACAGGCTGAAGACATTGTGTTAAAAGCGAAGCAATCCACTTCAAAATGGCAGTTTTCTCGAAGTAAGCAGGGCAAGGGCCCAGATTTGACTTAGTTGAACTCATGACAGTTCGACACTCGTACAAATCCCGCGCAGCGGGACAACCCTCCCCCGGGAGGGGCCTCGCCGGAGGCGAGCAGCATATCACTAGATACTAGGTTGAACTTATCTATCTCTATGTTACGTAGTACTAAAATTAATGCAGTAAGCTTCTCCTTTTACTCCTCAGCCTCGACGGGATCACACGAGCAGAACAGATTCATGTCTCCGTAAGTGTCATCGAGTCTGGTAACAGAGGGCCAGAATTTTCGCTCTCTGAGGTACGGCAGAGGATATGCTGCCGTGTCCCGAGCATAAGGTCGGTCCCATTCTCCCTGGAGCAGATCCTGCTGCGAGTGAGGGGCGTTTTTCAAGATGTTGTTCTCTTTGGGTGCTTCGCCGTTTTCAATGGCAGCAATTTCCTTTCGAATGCTGATGAGAGCATCACAGAATCTATCCAGCTCTGCCAGACTCTCACTCTCAGTCGGCTCAACCATCAGGGTGTTGGCTACAGGCCAGGACATGGTGGGTGCGTGAAATCCGTAGTCCTGTAATCTCTTGGCAATGTCAATAGCTTCAATACCGCTGGTAGCCTTGAACCCTCGCACGTCCAAAATAAACTCGTGGGCACATCGGTTGTTGGTGTTGGTGTACAGAATGGGGTAGTGATCCTTGAGTCTGTCCTTCATGTAGTTTGCATTGAGGAGGGCAAGCTGGGTGGCCTTCTTCAGGCCCTCGGCACCCATCAGCTTAATGTAGGCCCAAGAGATGGGCAGGATACTGGCAGAGCCCCAAGGAGCAGCTGAGATGGCGTCAATGGATTTTTCTGAGGCAGATTCCATCTTAACGACCTGATGGCCGGGTAGGAATGGGGCCAAGTGGCTTTTCACTCCAATGGGGCCCATTCCCGGTCCACCTCCTCCATGAGGGATGCAGAATGTTTTGTGCAGATTTAGGTGGCACACATCAGCTCCAATGTCGCCAGGACTGGTCAGGCCGATTTGTGCGTTCATATTTGCACCATCCATGTAGACCTGGCCGCCGTGGCTGTGGGTGATTGCAATAGCCTCTTTGACCCCGGGCTCAAACACTCCAAAAGTGGAAGGATACGTGATCATAATGCAGGCTAAATTTTCCTTGTGCTTCTCGGCCTTGGCTCGAAGGTCATTAAGGTCGAGTTCACCGTTGTTATCACATTTCACACTGACGACTTTGAGCCCAGCCATGGCAGCGGAAGCAGGGTTTGTCCCGTGTGCCGAAACGGGGATCAGACACACGTTTCTCTGAGACTGACCACTTGCCTCGAGGTAAGCTTTAATTACTCGCAGGCCAGTGTACTCTCCCTGAGCTCCAGAATTGGGCTGCAAAGAAACCGCGTCAAAGCCAGTGATGTCGGCAAGATCATGCGACAGCTCACCGAGCAGCTCCTCGTAGCCCTCGGCCTGTTCCAAAGGAGCAAATGGGTGAATCAGGTTGAATTCGGGCCACGTAACGGGTGCCATCTGCGTGGTGGCATTGAGCTTCATAGTGCAGCTGCCCAGAGGGATCATAGAATTGGCCAGTGATAAATCCTTTGTCTGCAGGTGATGCATGTATCGCAAAAGTTCAGTCTCAGAGTGGTACTTGTTGAACACGTCGTACTGCAAAAACTTGCCCTGTCGGGCAAACTCTTGCGGGATATCTCTATATTTGACGTCCGTAATAGTCTCAATACCGAAAATCGAACAGAGATTAGCAACATCCTCAGCAGTCACTGTTTCATCCAACGACAGACTAACGTGGGTATCGTCGACTTTGCAGAGGTTGATCCCAAGTGACTCTGCTGACTTAATGATTGAGTCGGCCGACTCAGTCTTGACAGTCAAAGTATCGAACCAAGAGCTGTTTGTGACCTTCAACTGAGGGTTGGCGTTGATCCCTTCGGCTAAAGCAGTGGTAATCGAATAAACTCTCTTGCCGATGTTTTTCAGTCCCTCGGGGCCGTGGTAGACGGCATACATAGCAGCCATGTTGGCAAGTAGAGCCTGAGCAGTGCAGATGTTAGAAGTGGCCTTTTCACGTCTAATGTGCTGTTCTCGTGTTTGGAGTGCCAGCCTATAAGCAGGATTTCCCAGTCTGTCTTTACTCTTTCCAACCAGTCGACCGGGCATCTTTCGTTTTTCTGTGTCTGCCACAGCGAAAAAGGCAGCATGTGGACCTCCGTAACCAAAAGGAACGCCAAATCGTTGCGAATTACCGAGAACAATGTCAGCTCCAAATGTACTAGGAGGTTGCAGAACAGTAAGAGCAAGAAGATCAGTGGCAACGGAAAGCAGGCCACCGGCAGCATGAACTTTGTCGCTGACCTCCTGCCATTGCCCAATAGAGCCATCGGTAGCAGGGTATTGGATCAGAGCACCAATATCTCCTGCGCCATATTCTTCGGGCAGGCCAACTTTGACTTGGATTCCGAGATCTTTCGCACGAGATCTCAGTACACTAATCGTCTGCGGGTGAACGTTGGAGTCCACGTGGAATACCTTAGCCTTTCCTCGCTTGGCGTGGAAACTCATAGCCATAGCCTCGGCAGCAGCAGTCCCCTCGTCCAAAAGAGACGCATTAGACACGGCCATACCTGTCAGATCAGCCACGAGCGTCTGGAAGTTAACCAACGACTCAAGACGTCCCTGAGAAATCTCAGGTTGGTAAGGCGTGTATGAAGTATACCACTCTGGGCACTCGAGGATGTTCCTCTGAATAACAGGAGGGACTATAGTTCCATAGTACCCTTTGCCGATAAACGATCTGTAGACTTTGTTCTTACTGGCTATCTCCTTCAGCCGGGCTGTCAACTGGCTCTCGGACAAGCCATTCTTAGGGGAAATCTCCAGAGGCCGAGCGACGAGAATGTCGTCAGGAACCACGCTTTTCACAAAGTCGTCTATAGAAGAATGTCCGACAATAGACAGCATTCTAGCCTGGTCGGATCTTCCCGCAGTACCATTATGACGTGGTTCGTAGACATCGAGTGGATCAAGTGCCGAGGCCGAGGCCGAGGAAGGTCCGGAGGACAATTGGTATCTCGAGGTAGAGAAAGCCTTGGATCTGCCAAGAGGAAGCGCGCAAGATCTCACACTCGCCAAAGCAGCAGGACGCAGCCTATAAGCAGCTCGGAGTGCCATCAAAGACATTTTATTTGTTTAGCTTCTTGAACTTTTTCAATCAGAAACTTGAACTTCACGGTTCAAGTCAACCTCGAGGAAGTTATACTCCGCTCCAACTAAACCAAGCGGATGTCCAAAAGGTTCAAGAAAACGAACAAATGAAAGGGAATATAAGAATAAGATACAAAACTATAAGTTCAACGTATCTCACACGTATAAGGAGGTTATGAAAAAAAATCTATCAATCATATGAAGATAAACCTTTTACCGGGACCCTGCAGCACTGAGTAAAATGACTCGGGTCGTGTTATCGGAAAAAGTCGCGGCGAGATAAGGCAGATTGGGCAAGGATCGCTGTGCTCAACATAACGCGTAACTAATGATGGAGGAAGAAAAAATATAAATAATATCGCCTTTATATAAGCCAAGAGACGGTGAGCTGAGCTTGCCTCTGGCAGCGCCCTCCCGGGAGGAGGGTGGTTTTCTCGTTCGCAGAAATCAAACACGGGCTCGCCCAATGTTCAGTTAAGTAAGACAGTGATGAAAAGCATGGTGTAAAACTCGAATGTTCTTCCGCGAGCTTGACATGAACAAAGTGGTTAGCCGTGATACATAAATATTAATATAGGGAGTAAAATATATAGAGATATAACACTTAAGAGAATATCCCGTTTTGAGTTCTCCCTTCCAATGCCAAACGATAAAACAAATCTATATATATACAGATGCAGCCGTTCAGTACAACTCACGGAGTTGGTACAAAACCTTTTGGGGCGAGCTTTTCAGGCTCTTTGGAGAATAAAATCTTGCACTGCTTGATAGCTTCCTCGTGAAAAAGCGTGTCAGGACGAGCATTTCCGCTCCCGCTGGAGAACTTATTGCTGCCCTACTCGAAAGTTTCTTTGGAAATAGGTCAGACCGAGTTGTTCAGGCTCACTTGTCCCCAGCTTGATAACTTCTGCGCGATTCAAGGCGAGTTTTTAGGTCTCTTTGGAGATCCCAGTGTGCCCTGCTTAATAGCTTCTTCGTAATCTTCTGCCACTGTGGCTTGTGCTTGCCTTCGTTTCATCGAAGACTTGTTCTTTTCGCGTTTTGCCAGTTCAGACGGCATGACCAGCTTGGATATTGACATGGCAGCTTCTTTCAAACTGCTCCTGAAAGAATGCTTGCGAGTGTCAGAAGGGTATGCATAGGTGCCTGCTAGTCGACAGACCATTCGGTCGTAGTATTGGGTAAGCAGCTCAGGGGTCGGGACAATTCTGTAATCAACCCTGGTTAAGAACTCGACTTCTAGTAGATTCAACTCTGCTTTTGACAGACCGCCAACCTTAGCGTAGTGTGAGTTGGTGCAGAACGAGTCACACAGACCTTTGCTGGCAACCATGGCACCGGTGATCATAAATCGGTGGACAGTCAGACTGTTGATGTTGAAAGTCGTGTATGTGGTGCACAGCAGGTCTATGAAGTAAATAATGGACAGCACGATGGATTTTTCGAGAGTGCAGAACCTGATAATACGCACAAGGTAGTCCCTGATGGAGATGCCTGGCGGAGACCGCGAGTGGAATCGTGTCAGCTGGTCAGGGTTGAACGGAAGAGCGTCGTTGATGGTGACGAGTTCCTGCATCATGGACGACACAAGGATAGTCAGGTCGCTCATAGGACAGTCTGCAAAGTTGCGGGGCACGATTTTTACATTGTGGGGGGGGCTTGTTGTCGCCGGAGGGCTCATCAAGTTGTTCGGGGTTTGAGGAGCACTGGATGGGGCTGCGAGTGAGGAGACGGCAGCAGGAGCACTGTTTTCACGAAGGTCAATAGTAGTCCCGTTGACAGCAGCAGCTGGAGCACTGTTTTCACGTGAGTTGTTAAAGTTCCCGACGGATGCAGGAGCACTGTTTTCACGATGGTCGAAATTCCCGCTGTTGGCAGCCTGTTCAACAGTAGACATTGCGATGTGAATATTTGAACAAAAATCGAGTCAAGCTTCTTCTTCAGATTAATCTTTTTTATAACAAACTTTCATCAAAGGGGCCCTTAATCGCCAATTCTTGTCATGAGCATTGTAAAAAAACTTGTTGGGAGCTTTTGGCCTAAGTTTTTTTTCTTGGTTGCTATGCTATGACTGTGAAGAGAAAGATCTTTCCAGTTTCATGCAGCAATAAATACAGGGAAGTTGTTGAATTTTAGTGGCGTCCTTTAGTGTAAGTCGATAAGAATGCTAGCTTCAAATCGATATAATATCCTTGACTTGCAAACTTGATGTTGGATATCCGATGAAAGGTTCAAAATATGTAGTAGCAAGAATTGTAAAAATGTATAAAAAACAGGAATCCAGGGTCCCTCACAGCGATGTCGTGTGTCCTTGAATATCCCTTTTTTTTTCTTTCAGATTATGTGAGGTTATCCTTCTTATCCCCGCCCCTGAGTTCAGAATGTCCAAGTTCGATTGTGAAAGGCTGAAAGAAAATAAGCTTCTCACGTTTCTACCAGTTAAACGCTTGAATTTACAGCACGAGGCAAAAAGCCGGAGGAATGGGGGCCTACTGGAGTGCAGGAGAGGGTAAGAAACCGGAGATGACGCCGGTTGACAGGAGCGAGCCGTGCGTTCGTGTGTTATCACGAATATAAGGAGATGGAAGCACGAGGAAGAGCGGGCAAACAGCCAACGTAATGCTCAGTTGTGATATGTATATGTGAAGATAAAAAAAACGCAGAGAATGCAATGCTTAGTTTTGGGTTTCTTCTCTTATTACTCGTCAGATCGTCACACACAGAAAATTTCTGCACAGCAATCTAACGGGTCGCTCGTGAGAGACGCCAGCGACGGATCCCGACGGAACTGCGACATTTTTCACGGCCAGAGTCAGCCGCTCGTAGCCACGCTGTGTGCGGCTGCCGTCAATGCGACAGCATCCTTGAGACATATGAGGAGTTCAGTTCAGGTGGTTATTGTTAGCCGGCTATACTGTTTTACTAGTTCACATATCTACACTTGCCCCCGGTGGTCCCTCCCGGGGAGGGGTGGTTCCTTTTCTGAAATATCAGTCGGAAACACTTGAACCGAGACTCCCTTCAAAGCTTCTACGACTTCTTCAGTATTTATGTCTACGGTGCGGCTGCGGCTCTGATTATGCGCGTGTAATGAATGGATTATTACATAATACCTGTTTTATTAACTTAGCTGTTATAGATAAAATACCATAACTTGAACCATAACTTGAACCAGGTAGTTCTCTACATGAACTAGTTGTTGCCAAATGTGATAAGCCGTTTGTGGTCTTCTTTATTTTTTTTTTGGGCTATTGCCTTTTATTGAGGCTCATATTTATTGTAGAAAGTTCTACAATATTTTTTAAATTATAGGTGAAACCTTCGATCAGTCGATGCTCTGGGAAACCAAGAAAAGATGTACTAACAACTCTGGTAAAACGCCGGATAATGTGGAGCTACCACCATGTAGCAGGCGTCAGGCCAAAGGAGCTAGGACTTGACAAAGCGAGCACGGACGCAGTGGCGCGTGAAGACTGTGCTGTCATGCCAGCTATTGCAACACTAGCTACTTACATTCCACTGCACCAACTGATGACTTCAATTTAAGCTTGGTGGATGAACGAGGGGAATTTTTGAGCTGGGCGTAAATCAAGGAGAAGACAAAGGCCTGCTTTGTGGGCTCGATGGGACTTTTTGGTTCGTTTAGTCTCGAAAAGCAATTTCACACGTTTTTTCAGCTGGCCATGCAAAAAAGACTTCGATTTCTTATCGAACACAGAATCGGTGGCGGCTGAGATCTGTGTATGCTAATAGTATGAAAAATCTGATTTCTACCGCTGTGGGTGAATTGAGCTTGGGGGGTCTCGATGTTCGTGCAGAGAAGATTATGCTGGGCTTGCGTCCAGAGGCCCTAAGCGGGCCGAAGCTACCATGAAAGAGTCGCTATCCTAGGCCTTATTGAAACTGCCGCCTATAAGCGGGTTGGAGCCATTGCAGGAAGTACTTCAAAGGTTCACCGTTTCGGATTTCTAAGGGATTGTTCGGCTTCTGGACGACCCGGTGGAATGTCTTGTTTTAGAAGATCTGGGAAATAAGGGGCCCAGGCCTGATAACGATGACCTCTTCAAATCTGCTAGAATCAGGTTCACATAGTAATTTATAATATGTGGTTTTGGAGGACTCTCGTGTGTTTCATTCATATTTGTTTGTCAATTTGTACTGGGATCGGCGATTTCTTGAGTCCGATTATTTACTTCACTGTTGCCTGATATGTATATATCAAAATTACCTAGAAAACTGAGGTGAGATAATAGAAAGACAAAACCAAGTCTGGAAATAACTATTAAAGAGAGTCTTTCAGTATGTTTGATATTTTCCAATAGTTCTTTCAAGACTTCTTTACTCTGAGACATGAATTCAGAAAGTATTGTAGTTCACTGATCTTTTACTATAACATTATTGAAAGCACTCTCACATAAAGAAAGCAGCCTAAAAGAATCCTTCCGAAACTCTATGGCCCTCTGTAGTAACATTGAGACATTGGGAAGTTCAGATCGTCATTGCACAACTCTCTTACTCGCTAACTGTTAAATCAAACCTACGTAGAAACTGAGGTGAGGGCAGTTAAGAAAAGCTACAGCGAGCAGGCGAAAAGAATACTTCCAAGTCTACTTCCAAGACTAGAAGACCAAGGCAAGAAGAATTATAAAAAGTCAGTCGAATAGTCTGGCGAAGCAGCGCCAAAACCTCCGCCGGAGGAAACATCTACCTTCCAAGCCCAGTGGCTATTGTACAACAACTATTTTACTATATCAAAACTACGTAGAAGACTGAGGTAAAAAAAAATAAGCAGCAGTCGAAAAAAGATAGTCTTTCCCAAGACTTCTCCTTTCCAAGACTCCTTCCTAAGGCCTGCCGCAATTCTATTACCACGCTTAGAAGCACTTTCGGTGGACAATAGAAGGTCCAGACTCGTCGTACTCCTGCTTCGAGATCCACATCTGCTGGAAAGTTCCAAGAGAGGCCAAAATAGATCCTCCAATCCACACAGAGTACTTTCGCTCGGGAGGAGCAATGATCTTGATCTTCATCGAGGAAGGAGCCAAAGCAGTGATCTCCTTCTGCATTCGCTCGGCAATACCAGGGTACATGGTAGTACCTCCGGACATGACAATGTTGCCGTACAAGTCCTTTCGGACATCGACATCGCACTTCATGATCGAGTTGAAAGTGGTCTCGTGGATACCAGCAGCTTCCAAACCCAGCACAGAGGGGTGGAACAGAGCCTCGGGAGCCCGGAATCGTTCGTTGCCAATGGTGATAACCTGTCCATCGGGCAGCTCGTAGCTCTTCTCCAAGCTGGAAGACTGCGAAGCAGTCTGGTACTCCTGCTCAAAATCAAGGGCGACGTAACACAGCTTCTCCTTGATCTCTCGCACGATTTCTCGCTCGGCGGTGGTAGTGAAGCTGTGGCCTCGCTCAGCGAACAACTTCATCAAGTAGTCAGTAAGATCTCGTCCAGCCAAGTTGATTCGCATAATGGCGTGGGGCAGAGAGAAACCGGCGTAGATGGGCACAACGTGGGTGACACCATCACCAGAGTCCAAGACGATACCAGTGGTTCGACCAGAGGCATATAGCGACAAGACAGCCTGGATAGAGACGTAGAATGCAGGAGCGTTGAAAGTCTCGAAAATGATCTGGGTCATCTTCTCTCGGTTGCTCTTGGGGTTGACGGGGGCCTCAGTCAACAACACGGGGTGCTCTTCAGGAGCCACTCGCAGTTCGTTGTAGAAAGTGTGATGCCAGATCTTCTCCATATCGTCCCAGTTGGTCACGATACCGTGCTCAATAGGATACTTGAGGGTCAAGATACCTCGCTTGGACTGGGCCTCGTCTCCGACGTACGAGTCTTTTTGGTTCATTCCGACCATCATACCGGGGTGTCGGGCTCGACCCACGATAGAGGGGAAGACAGCTCGAGGAGCGTCATCACCGGCAAAACCGGCTTTGCACATTCCGGAACCATTATCGATAACGAGCTTGTTAGAAGATGTGTCTGTGATAATTACCTTCAAATGTCACACCGCAAAGTGCTTATTTGAAAGTATCACGCTAATTAAAAACTACGCAAATAAAACCACGTACAGCAGCTACTTCGTCTTGTTAGTTCTGACCAACCAAAAAAACACCGAGTTTCACTCAATTCTAAGGTTTCAACAGCTAGGAAGGGGTTCGGACGGCGTGGACTTGAGAATTATCCTGTTTTTGATTCCGACTCAAGAAAGACGGTCTCACGGAGAGAGAAAACGATTCAGTGCGATCCCGCGAAGCGGGACAACCCCTCTCCGGGAGGAGCCGCCGGAGGCAACGTCCACAAGCCTCCGGCGGCCCCTCCCGGGGAGGGTTGGTTCTGCTTCGCAGAAATACTCGCCGGTCAAGCCGCATCATCGGTTTTCATGCGGAGCTGCTCACTCCGACTTTGACCCCACCCTAATCAGGCAGGACCAATGAAAAGTGCAAACTTCCGTCCGATGAAAAACTTGTCTTTCAACAGAACGAAAGACGTCGCCAGTTGGGAATACAGCCCATCGCAATCTCCACCAATGATGGGCTAATACGAAATGGCATGACACCTTATCGGTGATGGTTCGCCCCTGCGCTATCTCCGATGGTTTCGGCATCCCCCTGGAATTCCGCCTGAAATTTCAGGATTCATCCATCAATCCATCGATCAATCAATCAAATTCAGGCCATCAGCAAGGCCACCCATCGCGCCACAACGTCTCAGATACGTCTGGATCCACGGTCCTCTTCGTTTCCCTTCCTATCTATCCGCAATCAATCGCAACTGCAATTTTCCAACCCCCTATATTTCACTCACCTTCCATTTTTAATCAATCTATAATATTTATAACAAGAAATAGAATTAAAAACCGTTGATAAACAAGGATTTTTCTGTGGTGATTCTAATCAATTCCTAGAAATCTGGGCAGCCAAACTATCAGTCAAAAAACAATTGCCTGTGTTCGTACGAAAGGTGAAACTAATCGCTGGTTATATATACCAATGAAGTTGGGAGAAATGGGAACAAAAGAACAGCTCAGCCATTTTTGGGGCTGGGGTGAAAGAGAGGGGGTGGTTGTGCTGAAATGTACGCTAAGAGCAGGGGGCGGAGTGGCCCTGAGTAGGGTAGGTGTAAGAACGGCGTGGAAGAAAAGACGCGGTTGAGAGTCGCGGATTCTAGAGATTATGTAACGGGGCATGGGGGTTGGGAAGTTCAGCTAACAAACTCGCGTGCACGACTGACTGTTAGCGAGACGATTCCGCGAAGCGGAACCAACCTCCACGGAGTGGCCCGGCCGGAGGCCAACTGGAGATCGTGCGGTATCAGGCTGGCCTCCGGCCGGGCCACTCCGTGGAGGTTGGTTCCGCTTTGCGGAAAGTGAGCCATCGGATGGTTTTAAGCCAGTTCTCAAGTGAATCGTAGTAGAATTCTGATTTCTCGGGGTTTTATTAGTTACTGAGTGAATTGTAGTAATTGTGCTTGCTATAATAGAGCTCGCAGTTCGAATGCCCAGTTCTTCATCAAATTTACTAAACGAATTGAGCCTTCAGACTCCCATTATTGGTTTTTAATTACTTTACTAAGTGAATTGCAATTAGAGCTCTCGGGTCCTGAGCTCTCAGCTTTTAATCAAGTAAATCGTAAATTTTCAGTTCTCAGAATCTTAGACAATTATTAAGTGAGTCGTAGTAGAGCTCTTAGAGTTCTAAGTTCTCAGTTTTAATAATTAGTTTACAGAGTATATCTTAGTCAACTTCTCAAATATTCAGGTCAATTCAAGTAAATGGGTGTGAACGAAAACGACCGAAAAGAGAACGGTCAATTCAAAATATGAGGGTCCACGAAAGAGGTTGGTAGAGCTCTCAGGTTCTTGGATCGTCGTAAATTGTTATAGAGTTATCAGGCTCTGGATTCCTTGCTTCTCACCAAAAAAGTATCTTTCCGACTGGGAATGGGCCATTAGAACGCTCTGAAGCATCCGGTAGAGCAGGTTTGCTTCACTGTTAATTATTAGTTTACTATGTAACGCTGCTGGGGCCAGCCCCAGACCCCGTGTGCTCTGCTTCGCAGAGACTGTTACTGGATCGTTCCATAATCGCCCCGGCTGTAACTTGCAGTTTTACTGGGTTTATGCTTCGTAGTTGTGCTTGAGCGCAAAAGGGTGTAGTTTTCGGGGCTTATACTATACTTGGGTCTACTCGTTAACTACTTAGTTTACTGGGATTTGTTATAACACCGCACTTGAATTTATATGTAGTTTACTGGGTTTATATTTGGTTAATTGAGTTTACACGTAGTTACTTGGGCTTGATGTTATATTATACCTGAGGCTCTCCTGTAGCACTCGCCGGTGAGCGAGACAATCCCGCGAAGCGGGACCAACCCTCCCCGGGAGAGGCCGCGCCGGAGGCGAGCCTAGTGGTCCAAATCCTCCCACTGCCTCCCCTTGACCTCGGTCAGTTCTTCTGCAGTGAGCACTTTGCCGCTGGTGAAGTAGCCCGAGTGGATCTTGGCGTCAATCTCGACCCGAGAGTCAGGAGGGATCATTTCGTCCGGGATGGGTACACGCTCGATAATGGGGATACCTTGCTCCACAATGGCGTCGTGCTTCATGTTGGACATGGAGAGCATTCGGTCGATCTTGGTGATGCCCAGGAAATGGAGGATGTCGGGCATGAGGACCTGGAATCGCATGTCCTTGACGCCTGCAATGTTCTCGGTGCGCTTGAAGTACTCGGCAGCAGTGTCTCCTCCTCTCTTGCGCGCGTTGTACACCAAGTATTTGGTCACCTCACCCAGTGCACGTCCTTCTTTGCGGAAGTAAATAACCACTCCGCTTCCTCCTCGCTGAGCTTCTTTGACCGCCTCGCTGATGCCAAACATTAGGTAAGGGCGACAAGTGCAGATATCAGACCCGAACACGTCGCTGCCGTTGCACTCGTCGTGGATTCTGAGTGCGAGCTTGCAATTAGGATCTGACACTTTGGCCGGATCACCGAAGATATACGCCGTGAGACCTCCAATGGGGGGGAGAAACACTTTGATGTCGGCTCGGGTAATCAGCTCAGGGTATGATCCACCGGTATCTTCAAACAAAGCACGTCGTAACGTACCCTCATCGATACCAAATCGTTTGGCCACTCCAGGCAGATACCACACGGGTTCAGCTGCTACTTTGGTGACTGCGAGGTCACCTTGCTCGTTGAGTACGACTTTGCCATCCACCTTCAGAGTACCTGCAGCCAACTCGTCGCGAATTTCTCCCAGTTGCATGTGGGCTTTTGTCACAGCAATGGTCGGACGGATATCCACGCCTTCTTTGGAAGCAACGTCTGCGAAAAGCCAAGGAGCCATGTGACCAAAAGGATCCATCGAAACTATCTTTTCTGGGTCCCCCCACTGAGGAAAAGGACCAATGTCCACTGGAGGTTGAGCATTGGTGTAGTCAGGTGTGTAGTCCACAGGCAGGTCGTTGATTGCCACTGCGAGCGCGTGGTAGATACTATACGACCCTGAGTGCGCCCCGATGGCGTTTCTCCGTTTCACAGACTTGGGTGAACGTGATACCACAATAGGACCACGAGTAGCAGCTTCAGCGGCACCCCAATGGAGGGGAATAGCATCGATACCATTCTGGCCCGGGTACGTCGTCAGAATGATTCTGCTGCCCCATTTGGTGCTGAGTCCGTTGCTGCCGGCCGGCGCCACCTTCTTCTTCTTATCCTCATCGATCGAAATCGACGGCGTATCAGTTCTACCCAACCCGGCAAATTGTTTACGCTCAGTAAGATTGGCAGGTTCAGCGGGAATCGTTTTACTACCAGCAACAGTTCCAGTAACACGTTGAACAGCACTAAGTCGATTGTCAAAGTCGACCAAAGTCTCGGCGATTTTGTCATTGGACGAATCAACTCGAGCAGCCAACACTTTTTGATCCTGAGCCAGTTCGCTCACAGCCTGGAGGATCTTGGACAACATATCGTCGTCAGTCATTGGGGAAAAGTATTGTAAAAAGTAACAGTTTTCTTGAATTCGCTATACTTGATGTGAGAATCAGTTTGATGTTTAACCAATCGATTCAGTTTAGTTTAGTATAAAGTAATCGAGGAAAAGATAAACAACGTGGGACCCCGCCGGCCCGTTATCGCCAGGCTCTAAGTTTCCTAATCGAGAATATCGCAATGCACTGATAACCGATAAGAGAATGCAAGCAGGACAAATACACCTAATAATCTCCACACTCATAACATGCCAATAATGTAATTACACGCGTCCTGCTCGCCTTCCGCGGGACCACTCCGTGGAGGCTTGTTCCGCTTTGCGGAATGATGGGTATCTATTTCAATTGAAAAAATTAAACGGTAGCACTCCAGACACTATTATCACATACACACATCAAGTCTACCTATAATGGCGGAGCTCTCAGGCAGGATATGCAACAAATAATAAATTAAATTTTCTTAGAAGCTCTAACGACACAAGCAGGAGAAACCTCTGCGAAGCAGAAAAACCGCTGCCCCGGGAGAGGCCCGCCAGAGGCATCTTTAAAATACAGTTTCCATTTCAACGTCGTCCTCATCCAACCCATCATCATCAGGACCCTGTGAAGCTCCGATGTTTGTATTGTTGTTAGAATCACCAGAATCCTGCTGAGTTGAAGAAGTAGACTCTGGCCCTCCCTGCCCCATGTACGCCGACAATGACGAGCCCATTCCTTTGATCTGTTTGAATTCAGGCCGCAGACTGTACTTCATGGCATACGGACCCTTCTTAATAAGGACAGCCATGCTGTCTAAAATCTCTTTGAGATATGTCTCGGGCTGCTTGGTTCGTTCTCTCAGACCCTTCATGCTCCAGTAGTCGTATTCCTCAAACAGCTTGAACAGCAGGTCCAGCAGCTCGTTCTTGGGAATTCTGATAGCCTTGCCCTCGGTCTTGATCGTATCCTTCTTTTGCGAGCGCAAGAATGCACTTGTATTGCCCTTCATGCCTGGACCAAACATCGACGCACTCACACCAGGCAAATCGTTGAGAAATGTCACTTTCGCACGGCTGCTGTTTGACTCTAATGCTTTCCTCTGAGACAGCACCTTGGAGTAGTTTTTGTCTTTGAGATACGGCACAACTTGACACTCGTGTCGCACGGTACCCACAAGAGCAGTTTTTTTGGGGATTGTCCGCACGTACGGGCTGTATCTCTGATCCCTATTGTTGGCTCCATGGCCATTACCAATACCACTATGAGTCGAGGTGCTGCCGCTGTTACTATTATTACTATTGATCTCTCCCGTAGGTACGCCCTCAGCTAGAAGTGTTGCCGGCCCCCTCTTTTTATTGTATTTGGGCAAATCTTGCTCGGTAAACACATAGGTGTTGTCTACGACTTGCTTGATGAGGTTGATATCGTATTCGTGAGGGATATCTTCAACATCGGGCCCGTCTTTCAGAATCAGCTTGATCTTCTCAGGTCGACCTGGGTGACTCACTGTGCGAACTGCACCGAGCTCCTTCCCACTGATTGATTCCACGTCTTTCCATTTATCCATCAAGATCTTGGGCAAACGCACAAGCCATACTGAAGCGCCCGCACCCGAAGTGTCAAGATCTAGCGAGTCTTCGTATTTGTCTTCGTCGTCATCGTCGAGCTGTGAATTATTCAATGCACTTGCATCGTTCGATGGAGGAGGGCTTGGAGACAAAGAGACATTGTCTTCGTATGGAGAACTCGGCTTGTCTGACATTTATAATTCGACAAGTTTGACGAGTTGGTAAAAAGTCATGTTGAAGTTCGGTTGCGCCTGAAAACTGAGGGTTGGTGTCACCCGGCTGTCGCTGTGATGCGTTAACATGAAAAGATTATTACATAATACCTATTTAATTAACTTAGTTGTTAGAAAGTACGAGTTAATATCCATCTATCTGTATAATTAAAGAGGGGTTTAGTAGGGAAGGACAGAATTTTGATGTCATCTAAAGCAGGCTCTCATTTCTATTTTGTTTTATTTAAGCCGATTTCATATATTTGGTTTTTGTGTCTGAATGAATCGAACTGTTCAAGAGATCTTTCTATGTTTATATGACTGTTAATTGAGCTCTGTATATTTACGGCTGGAGTGTAGCTGAGTTATCAGCTTTTCTCCTTTCGACTCCTGTTTTCTCTTACGTTTTATTCGTATTCTATTAACTACTCCTGTGAATAGGAGATGGGATAAGGCTATTTGTTCTTTCGACCTTTACTCATACCCTCCATATACTAACCAGTTATATACATTCGTCTCAGCATACTTCTGATGCTGGAAAGCTGCTGGGGCCAGCCCCAGACCCCGTAGCTCTGCTTCGCAGAGATTATGGTAGTAGTACGTAGAAGGAATAATAATTTACAATTTATGCACTTCATTTTTCTGATTTTTACTTTACACTGTGTATATTGCTGCAGTATGTGAAAGAAGCATTAATTGACACATTAGATAACGGATTCCATTGTTCTGACCCATACGCGGTGTATACTACTTCTGTCAGTAGTAATTGGCACTCGTCGTGGTCAATTAGAGTGCGTAGACTTCTGCGAAGCAGAACCACCCCTGCTCAGGAGGACCGCCAGACGCGAGCAGATCGACTACCATCTCTTTACCTCCGTACCATCGGGCGCCACGGTCTCTACTTTCCCTTTTTTGACCTCTTCCCAGTTTGTGCTGAGGGCCGTTCCATTGCTCTCTGTGAAACTCTTCATCATGGCACGACGAGCGTCAGGGTCGGCGTTGGCAAAGATTTGCTGAAAGAACGCGTCAGGATTTGCCTGGTCATCTTCCACCTCGTCTTCGCTTAGGGCATCGGCTGCTAACTGGTCCCAATTCTTTTTAGAGTTCTTGCCCCCTCCTGACGTTTGGGTGGGAGGAGGAACAGTTACCAGGCCAGACCATTGCCCAGCTGGCAAGGCCTTCATAAGCTCTAGCTCAATCTTTGTACTGAACACACGGAACGTGGAGCTGTTTGTGTCTATTTCGTGATTGAGGGGTCCCAACGTGTACTCGAACGGCGTCCCGTCATGATTGGGAAATTTGATTACTACCTCCGATGGTTTGAAGCTGACCATAACTTGGTCTTTAGGAGCACCTTTGATGAAGACAGAGACGGTACATGCTTTAGAGCTCTGAAACCAGTCGTAACGTACGGATTTAGCGTCGACTGGGGTTGAATTGGCAGTTTGCGGCGGCAGAAGAGTCGCATTCCTGGCTTGAGGTGCACTAGTAGACGACTTTGGAGCAACGTATGCAACATCCGGGATCTCTACCACGTCTTCAGCAGACGAATACTCAGCCAACTTTGCTTCCCACATACCCAAAGACTTGTCTTTACAGTCGTACTTCTTTGCCAGATCTAGGCATTTCTTCGCCTGCTCGAGCTTCCCAAGCGATGACAACGAGATTCTAGTTAAAATTGATGCTATAATGGTGCCATCAGGACGTTGCAGATTCGACAAAACAAAGTAATGCTATACTCACGCTCTTCTCAGTTGTCCCAATCCAATATCCTCTCTCTTTCCGGCCCGCTTGGCATTGGCGACCAATATCTCCGCATCTCGCAGAGCCTCTTCATATTTGGAAAGTCTCTGATATGCAATAGAGCTTGATTAGAAGGTTTGTTTTGCTTAAGATCAGAACGATAGCTCTCTGCCTACGTACCGCAAGGTGATTCCTTTAATGTTCCGGGGATCCGAGTTAACTGCTTTGGTACAGTACTCTATGGTATCCTCGTATTTTTTGTCATCCAAAGCCTTCTGGGCCTTCAAAACGTATTCAGCTGTTGCCATGTAAGCGAAAGTAGGCCCTTTGGGGTTTAAATCCTCCTCTTTATACGATATACACCTGTGAAAGTTGGTAAAACCTCACACCAAAATATAATGATGCGTTGGATTCCTAATACGTCACGGCCCAACACGGCAATTTTCCATGTCGATGATAAACTTTTGGCCGATCTCTCCATCTTGAATAAATTTATCTCAAAAAAACTGATCACCTTGAATAAAATCTAACAGCATTATTACATCTTCAAGCAAGTTCACCATTTTGGCTTTAGAGTAGATCTGCTCATATATTCATATAACCATGCCAGTTGATTCACTCGTGTTGGACGCTGGCCCCCTCATCACTCAGCCATACTCGTCCCTTCAAAGTAAAGCTCAGCATTTCTTCACAACTCCGTCTGTCTACAATGAGATCAAAGATGAACGGGCAAGGCAGAACTTGATGTTGTGGGGACCCAGTCTTGTAGTAAGACAACCTCAGGCCAAGTACGTACAAATTGTGAGCGATTTTGCTAAGAAAACAGGAGACTATTCTGTTCTTTCTTCTACTGATATCCATATCATAGCATTGTGCTATGAGTTGGAATGCGAACTGAATAACGGCGACTGGCGGCTGCGAAAGGCCCCAGGACAGGGCTCCATTAATAAAATACTGGACCAAGTTTCTCGGGGCGAGAAGCAGGTGAGTGGTCAGCGGCAGCAGCAGCAGCGTAAAGGATTCGAATCAGAGGACGATTCTCAGAAGTCATTGGAAGTCGAAGAAGCGCAAGACCAAGAGATCAAAGATGCCGATGACAGCTCTACACAGGAAAAAGAAGAGGAGAATGATGGATGGCAGACAGTCACGTCAATTTCCAAAAGAAATAAAAGAAAAGGCAAAAAGAGTTATGCTGGGGCTACTAAAGTTGAACTTAAACAAGAACATAAGGAAGAACTCAGAGAAGAACTCAGAGAAGAGCCCAAAGAAGAACCCAAAGAAGAAACCAAAGAAGAACCCAAAGAAGAGCCCAAAGAAGAGATCAAGGATGAACAGAATGTTGAACAGACTATCACTGACCAAAACAGTCCTGAACTACCAGCAGACTCACATCTCACTCAAGAAACTGAAGACGCTGCTGACGAAAATTCAGATTTTAGCGACTCAGAAGCCGGGTGGATCACCTCTTCGAATCTTCAATCGACTTTGGAGAAAAACGGCGGTGACCAACACGTTTCTGCCGACGATACAGATGTCAAAGCAGCCATGGCAACTGGTGATTTTGCCATGCAGAATGTCGCACTACAAATAGGACTCAATTTGATCAATGCATCCAGTGGACTTGTTATCAAAAGAGTCAAAAACTACATGCTCAGATGCCACGCGTGCTTCAAACTGACCTCTTATCCGAAAGACGGCAAGGTGTTACAATTCTGCCCTCGGTGTGGAGGCAATACGCTGCTCAGATGCACTGTGGCAGTATCAAACTCAGGACAGGTCCGGGTTCATCTTAAGAAAAACATGCAGTGGTCTCATAGAGGAGACAAGTACAGCTTACCGTCGCCGCAAAGCAGAAAAGCACGTCAACAGAGACACGAGGTTGACCCTGTCCTGCTGCGCGAAGACCAGAAGGAATACCAAAAGGCTGTGAAAGACGACTTGTGGAAGAAGAGGCACAACGAAAAGGTTTTGGAAGAGTGGGTTGGCACCGGGAGTGCCGATGCTATCAACAGTCCGTTCGCAATTTCTGGATACAAGCGAGATGCTACAAGACATACAGGTGTGAAAGTGGGCCGTGGACGATATGTTAATTCAAAAAATCGAGCTGCAAAGTAAGGAAAACAAAAATAAAATAAACCAAGCAACACAGCAAACCTGTTTCACCGTCTACTCAACCTTTTACCATTTCTAATTGATCTGCCAAAGATTCCAGATCGCGCACAAAAATGTCAAACTCGTCTTCCTTCACCTCGACACCTGTATCTTCTGTCGTTCGGTCAATATACGCAGTCAGGAATCCCAATTCTTTGGCTGCTGCGACGTCGTGTTTGTGAGCTGCCACCATCATTACGCTTGGTTAGTGAGAATGGAGGCACACAGCAATTTCGCGTGAGAATACTTACTCCTTGGGCTCTAGCTGAAGGTAGTTACAGGCACCCAGATAGATAGACTTGTGGGGTTTATAGGTCTTGAATAAGTCAGCTGTGAACACCATATCCCATGGAAGGTCGGAATGTTTGGCGATATCGACAGCCAACTTGACATTGCCTAGTTAGTGTTGGTGGAATTTCGCTTGATTACTTCGACTGACGTTATAGGTCCCCAGACTACTTTTTCCGACAATAGATACTCCAACACACTTACCATTGGTCAGTGTAGTTATGATAAACGACTCTTTGAGCCGTTTCAACCCAGAAGACGAGTCTGGCCAACCATTTAACATGTGCCAGATCAGATTGATCTCTCGAAGTTCTTCTTCGGTCCAAAGGCCTGTAATGCCATATTTAAGTACTAGATCCTTGAGTAGCTCCAAATGGATTAGGTCTACATTGATAAACCCATCTTCTTGTTTCATTATTTCCGCTGTTTTTCTATAGTATCCTTTTCTCCATTCCTTGGTGAATTCTACCCAATCTACCCCCGCAACTTTCTGCTTCTCGGCATCAGAGAGATGAGAGGATGATGATTGGGCTTGCTTTTCTAAGTAGGGTGAAACAGTGTAAAGCCAGTCCACGACTGTTCCAAACATATCAAAAAACAGGGCTTTAGGTCTCGTCATCTTTACATCCGGTAGAGACTGTATTTGTTTCCGTTCTGGTTAAGCTTTTTGAGTTGAACTGTAATAGTAACTTATGTATACGGACGGGTGCATAGTTGCGGTGGAAGATCTTCATTCAGAGAAAAGTGAAATATCATACCGAAGGAGTAACTAAACCACGAACATAGTTCTGAATTGAAAATAACAATAATGCAAAATACAAAATTAAAACAAACACACACAGAGAGAGAGAGAGAGAGAGAGAGAGAGAGAGAAAGGCTGCACCGAATGCCCACCAAAAAACTAAAATAGGTACTTCAATTTAACTCTCAGACTGTTCTTCCATAGGCTGCTGCTGCTGCTGCTGTCGCTCTGGTGACCATCCTCCAATAGCACCTCCCACTATGGCAGGTACCATAGTTAAAGCACCAATGCTCAAAGTGGGGCTCGGACGGCTGCGATTATGCTGACCACCCGATGGAATAGTAGGAACAGTTAAAAATGGCGTTCCAGACGGATACGAAGCATCTCCATGAGAGTGGTTATAGGCCAGGGTCGATGTAGGAGAACTACTGGCTTCAGAGATAGACGGAGTTGAAGAAGGCGAGAGCGTTTCTTTCCACGACTGGTAGATATTCTTGGGTTTAAACTTCAACTGACCCAACCGACCACCTTTGATCTTCCTGATGAAAACAAGCTGATCTCTGACCTGTTCAATAGCAGGGTTCCACTTGTACATGTAGCCAATGCGGGACTCATCATCATCACTAATTTGTAATGATGGCTTTTTGCCAGGTCGTCGAAACAGTCGGAAAACATAGTTGACAAACCGAGCAGGATATATCTTCACAACCCATTCATCGGGCACCAGTCGAATCAGAGCACCCATGGGGATGGACAGCAAACCTGTAAGGATGGCTGTGGCCCATTGAGCGCCAGTCTGGTGTTTAACACTGAAGGCTGCACCACCGACAAACATAATAAGTACCTGGCCACCGCCGATTATAGCAGCAATCGTGATAAAATACCAATTCTTGAGCACTCCTTCAAAGATGTTCTGTCGATTATCAAGACGTCGTGCAACAAACATATTGAAAAACTGCAGCCACACAAAAGCATTGAAAACCATGGCATTGAGCTGCTCAGTTTCAATATCGAAACCGTAATCCGACGAATCAAAGCCCCAAATCTTAGGGCTAGCATAGTGAAGCACAAACGTCACAACCAATTGGAGGAGCGCCTGACCCAGAATCATCTTCCACATGGTCACAGAGATCAGGGATGTCTTTCTGCCATCAGGCTTTCTCTTAAGCACAGAATCACTGGGAGCGTCAGTAGCGAGTGCCAGGGCAGCAAAAGTGTCCATAATTAGATTGACCCACAGCAACTGCACTGCAGTCAAAACACTGGTATTGTTGCTGCTGGAAACGGCAGAAACAAACGTCAACAGCACGGCGGTGATGTTGACAGTCAACTGGAACTGCAAAAACTTCTTAACCGAGTCATTGACAGTACGACCCCATTTGATGGCCTTGACAATACTTCCAAAGTTGTCGTCCATCAAAATAATCTCAGAAGCCTCTTTGGCTACCTCGGTTCCGGCAATACCCATCGAAAACCCTACATCTGCGAGTTTGAGAGCTGGAGCATCGTTGGTACCATCTCCAGTAACTGCAACCACTTCTTCTTGAGCTTTCAGGAACTTAACCAGCTTGCGCTTATCCTGAGGCGATGACCTTGCAAGTACTCGAAGCTTTGGGACAACTCGTTGAAGCTCAAAGACATCCAGACGGCGAAACTTGGGGCCCTCCATAACAGATTCGTCATCCACATCCTCAGGAGCAATGATCCCGCAGTCAATAGCAATTGCTCTAGCAGTGATGATATTGTCTCCAGTAACCATGCGGACCACCACCCCTGCTTCATAACAGTCTTTAACAGCCTGTCGCACACCAGGTCTAAGAGGATCTTTAATGCCAACCACACCGACCAGAGTCATTTCACTGTACAGTTCCTTTTGGTTGATGTCATCGTGGCTCCACGATTCAAGATCCTTGTAAACGATTCCAATGGTTCTCAAAGAGTTTGAGGCGTACTCTTCGATTCTATTCCGCAACACATCTTGATCTTGCGTTGTCAGAGGTCTTGATCCTCCTTCTGCTGTAGCATCTATAGTATTGGAGCACTGGTCCAACACAACCTCTGAAGCACCTTTAACAAACAACCGGAATTTACCATTCTCCAGCTTAATAATAGTGGCCATGAACTTCTTGGCCGAGTCAAACGGGAAAACCTGCACAACTTCCTTGCTATCCCTGTAGTCACTCAGAGAACCCATGTTCAAGAAGTTTCGAGCAAAGTTCAGCAGCGCAGTCTCGGTCTTGGATCCAACAAAGCGCTCCTCGTCCTCTGCATTATCCGACTCAAAGGCAGATGAGTTGAGAGCGATAGAGTCGAGAAAAATGTTTCTGTCCGAGTCAGACAACTGTCCCATGGCCTTTTCAGGGGTATCTCCTTCGATTGAGGTAGCAGAGCCTGTGTGATGGTGCTGATCAACCTCTAGCGTAAACTGGGTTGAAGATCCTAAAGTACCCGCAACCACAGTCATCTTATTCTGTGTCAGAGTACCCGTCTTGTCCGAACAAATGGTCGTAGCGCCGCCCATTGTCTCGCATGACTTGAGGACTCGCACGAGATTGTTATCTTTTACCATTCGAGTCGTTGCAAATGCCAAGGCAAGCGTCACAGCAAGAGGCAAACCCTCTGGTACTGCGACTACAATGATTGTAACGGCTGTGATGAAAATTTGTAAAAAAGCCTCACCCTTTTGCGATGGAGTTTGGCCGTGGACGGTGTGGAGGTTGACACAGAATCGGATGAAAAGCGCAAAGAATAGGACGAGGGCAGCCGCCAGACCAAACTTGGCGATGCTCTCTGCCATGTTATTGAGCTTTTCTTGCAAGGGAGTCGCCTCTATATCATCCTGCAAAGACATCATAGTTCTGCCGTGCATGGAGTTTTCGCCAACTGCTGTCACCAAAAACACACCGGTGCCTTCGAGAACTTTAGATCCGGACAGCATAAAAGTGTCGAGCTTGTGAGCATGCGGGGTTAAGTCGGACCCGTGTTCAATCAGATCAAGCACTTCCGAAGCCAGCCGCTTCTTCATCGAGTCGGATTCACCACTAGCAGCAGACTCGTCGCAATTTACGTCGTACCCTCGCACCAGAACTCCATCGGTAGGGATCAGCTCACCAGGCTCCACCATTTCAAGGTCGCCTACTACCACGTCAAAAACAGAGATTTCGCACGGCTTGCCGTCTCGAATAACTTTGACTGTCCGGTCTTCCTTTTTTTTGTTGAGTTTCGCAAACTGTCGCTCCTTCTGGTAGTCGTTACCTGCTCCCACCACTACCACGATAATCACCGCTACGAGAATAGCCACTCCTTCGACCCAGTCGACCTTGGGCATCGCTCGTCCCTCGGCATCGTACTCGGTGGGTTGCCCGAACGTCTCGTACATACCGAGACCCAGCGAGACGATGGCGGCAATGGAAAGAATGATCAAGACTTTGTCCTGCATCGCGATCCACATAAGTTTGAGCAGACCTTTGCCCTTTCGTTCTGGCAGAACATTGCGGCCATACGCACCTATCCGGGCCTCGTATTGTTCTCCTTCCAGCTGCGCAGAGCTGAGCCCGTGATTTAGGTCTGTGTTAAGTGCTTCAGCTAGTCCCGTGATTCCGCCCAGCTGGTGCAGCACATATCCGTTTTTCGGGTCAGTCAGGCACGACAGCTGCTCAGGAGCATACTTGTATGATGCTGACGACGGGTGGTTCGGATCTGACTTAGACTCCAGAAGTTCGTCAGCCTCTTCGAGATACTGCGAACCGGATTTTCCGCCCGAGTACTCAACGGGGGGCTGTGTGATGTTGTCGTCCTGTACGATCTTGTTAGCTTCGCCTCGTCTCGAGCTCGCCTTCCGGCGGGGCCTCTACCGGGGAGGGTGGTCTCGCAGGATGGCTGTGATCTAAAAAAGAAAAACGAAAAGATTGAGAAGAGAAATCGAGCCGTGGTTTTGAGATGCTTGAAATATGCAACTTGAGAGACAGCAAATGATGCCGAGTCAAGTCATGTCAAGTCAAAGATGATGTCAAGGTGAGAAAACAGAATTTTGAGCCATGATCTTTCAAAATGAAGTTCGACATATATCCTGACTCCTGACTCTGAGTCGAAATTATCTCTCTGCAAAGATATTAAAATGATATCAAAGTCAAAGAGTGACTCTAGTCTTGATCTCTCAAACCTATTAATCTTTCCATAATGATCTTTTCGTATTGAAGTTACTCGACGCATGAAGCCGACACTGAGTCGGACTTCAAACAAGTTGACGACTTTAGCCTTGGATATCTCTCTAACCCTATTGATCTTTCAATATTAGCGAGCCAGAAGACGTATAACCTTGGCCTTTCGCACTTCTTTCTCTCTTCCATAATGGTCCTGCAACTCAAGGGGTAGGCTAGTCGACACTATTGAAAATCGCTATCAACTCGATTCACAGACAGACGCTTCCAAGCCAGCCAATCCTCCCTCTTCCTCGAACCGTCTTTAACATTTCCCACCTTATTCTCACTTACCGAAGTATCAATAGTTATCTGGGGTTGGGCCGGGTGCGGTCCCGGTGGGTCACCCATTTGAATTTTATTTTGTTATTTTATCGTTCTGTCTTTTCACAGAAATCTGAAATCCAAACAAACGCAATTAAGGTCCTGGGTAATAAAAGTCCATATACGTCTTCCGATAGACCCCGTTATAAAGCAGTTGCGGAAATATTGCTTAGTACGAGGGCACACGACTTGCGCACAAACTTTGGGAAAATTATATACACTTCTAAGGCAGTGCTGACGACACACAACGTAAAAATCGCTCAGCTTTAACGACGCATCTGGGTTGCTTTCAAGAAATGCCTTGACTCGACTTTTAATACTGTATGTGTTTGTAGATGGTTCCCAAGAAAGTCTCGGCGTGGGTTAGGGCTCACAGATGGCTCTGATACGTGGGAGTTTAGACTATATGCACAGCGAGAAAAAAAAACATACATTTTAAAATTGCACAGCCTCGTTTGGGGGCCCTACAACAGTAAGAAATATGGTATGAGGAAACGAAGAAACGAACGGCAAGGCGTGTGCAAGGGGCGTGCAAGAGGTACAAAAAAATTTTTGATTGTTAAATACGAGAGGTGGGTGTATATGGTGTATGGAAGGAGGTGGAAGTAAGTTGAATTGCAATGTTTGGATGGCTTTACTATGTACATTTTAGATATATAACTATACTAGCTTGTAGTGAGATGAGGGCGGGCGTAATGTACGTACTTACTACTATGGGCCCTAAAATTTGTATTGTACCCTGGGGTTGACGTAAGTACGGCTAAGAGGCTTCCTGTCTGTGGAAAAGTCAAGCGGGTTTGTAAGTAAACTTAACAGCGGTTTGGGCTGCGATGTGCTGTGCCGTTCGAGGCAAGCCAAGAGACTCATTCGTATGTAGAAGCAGAGCTAGATAGTGAGAGAGTGAAGCGAGTGAATAGTTGGATAATATAAGACAAAACGATATAGTTAACTAAACTGTTCTGTAGTGCTCAAGACGAGTTGATTGAGGTTAGATGGACGCAGTTTTGCAATTAAGCGTCAGCTTACTTGGAAGTATAGGTAGCTTACATAGCTGAGATCAATATAACTGAGACCAGCTTAATGCTTGGGGTAAAGCTACCAAGCTTGTGGACCTCAACCCAAGGCGTTCGATACCCCGCTGGGTACTTAAGGTTGAAGACTACAAAGCTGTTAAAAGTGCCCAATGTATGCGATGTTTCCACTGTTACAGCTACGAAAGGCTGCTGTAGGATGCAAGGCTACAAATCTAAGCGAGGCTGTTCTCCGAAGATTGTCCGAAGATGTGTCTCCGATAATGCAGCTGTATACGATAGTGGCGCTGCGACCTGTCAGATAAGCGATCTTCAGCCAGAGATGCCGTGTCGATCAGAGGTATTTTTTACTTACTCGGAGTTTCATTAAAAATCAGCATCGTGGCTTGGATGACATCAAAGTAGAAATCCAGGCAGAAATCTGAGTTGACATCTAAATAGAAATCTAAGTTGGAATCTAGCTACAACTTTGAACGGGGCTGTAAACTGATAAAAATCGATGTCTCGTGGTTTATACGCCTCTGTGTATCTCGTACATTGCGATTGCGATCGATCTTCATCTGAGACCCGCATATTGCCCTGTAGATCTTTCCAAATATCACAAAACACACTTACAATACAAGGTACAAAAGTACGTACAGCGTACAACTCCAACGTAGAACAGTCGCTCAGGAATTCCGCCAAGCGGAACAACCCTCCCTGGAAGGGCTCCATTGGAGGCAATGTGGCGTGAAAATAATCAAATAGATCTTACTACATAACAAACGATAGAGAGGGGGGGGGGGCAAAAACAACAGCCACCAGGCAGTGCCCAGCATGATTTGGTTTTCATTTTCTTGAGTGACCCTTTCTGAGCAGATTTGAGGGCTCTCTTTCTGTCGTTCAGGTTCTGCAAGCAACAGTTGCACTTGCACCCCTCAGCCTCTATGCTCCGCCTTCTCGCTTGGCGTACTCGAGCTCTATTCTCTCTTCATAGAGCTCTTCGGGAGTCTGAACAGGGCCAGGGGTCACAGGATTCACTGTAGAAGGGGTAGAGTGTACAGATGTGGACACAGCAGGTCGCTGGTCTGGCTTGTTCGGCTTCTCTTTATGAATAGGGACTCCCATTAGTGAGTGAAGATGTGAATTGTAAAGGGAAAAATGACGTTTTGAGTGGCGGGGGCAAATGTACAAGAGTCAGGGTAACTGGCTTGCACAGCCGTGCTTAGGCGAACCTGCTGAAACTGTCTATCGAGACGAAGATATGGCGGCAAAAGTGGTACTCGCCTCTGGCGAGGCCCCTACCGGGGGGGGATTGTTCCGCTTCGCGGAAGGTGAGGCAGAGACTAATATTAGTTGCAGGAAGTAGATAGGGAAGTAGACACTTCCCAGAGAATGAATTTACCATCAGTTCTTAAAAGCATTCGATGTTCCTCTGCGAAGCAGAGCTACGGGGTCTGGGGCTGGCCCCAGGAAGTGTTCTCCTTGCTTGTCTACAATCACTAAGCGAGATAGCAGAAGGTTCCACAGTTTGTGTGTCCTTGGCAGAAATTGAGATATCAGGTACGAGGGATAATATCGTATGGTGTAATGGCTGAGCTTGCATTTTGGCATCTCAAGTCTGGTGTCTGATGGGCTGAGGTCTCTATCGAAAATATTTGCAAGTGATTGCAAGACGATAAAAAAGCCATGTTTGCTTCTACAGTAAAGGTATTCTCATCAATATATGATATCTCAAGTCTACAGTCTAGTCTAAAGTTTCTTAGATGATAGTTTTTGAAATTTCGGCAACAATCCGATACCAGTAATTTTATATTTGATATCTCAAATCTACACTCTAGTCTAGTCTGAAATTTCTTAGAGGATAATTCTAGTTTGATATTCTGAAAACAATCTAATACTGGTAATTTTATATTTCCCGTTTGATATCTCAGGATAATTCTAGTTTGATATTCTGATAACAATCTGATACTGGTAATTTTATATTTCCCGTTTGATATCTCAGGAAATGTCCTAGTACTTAGAACTGTAAGCGATGGCAGTGGAAGCTGTGGGGATTCTCTGGCGCCCAAACGTTGACGAAGGGGTGCAGGCCAGAGGAGAGAATGCTTATGCTCGGTTCAAGTTACGGATCAAAACAGTTCATGTTTTAATAGATTAAAACAAACTCGACTAAAAGAGACGCGAGACATTTTCAACTCACACTTGTGACTCCTACTTCCCGCGAGCCGGACTACCCTCCCCGGCAGGGGCCTCGCCGGAGGCGAACACACGATAGATTCTTTATCACTAGCAACCCACATAAGGAAACAAAAACAAACAAAATAAATAATGCAAATGCGAAATCAAATAGGTGGCTTTTATAGTGGGCATGGGAGGTTGATCACTCAATGGCCTTAACTAGACCCCAGGCAGCAGCAGCAGCAGTTCCTCCAGTCAGAGTCATCTTGATGCCATTACCGATAATGCTGAGCTTGCCGCAGTCAGTGCCTAAGGACACGACCGTTTTTATGGCCCCAAAGGCGAACAACGTAATGGCCATGACAACAACACTGACGTATAGGCCAGTCTCCACTGTATAGGTGAAGAAGTAAGGAATCAGAGGGATGAACCCACCAAAGAAGTAAGCCAGTCCAATTGTCATGGCACTGGTGAATTGACGGCCCTCGGCCGGCTCCTCCAGGCCACGAGCATATCTAATCACAAAGTCAATGAGGTAGTCTGGGTTCTTTTCCAGGTCTTTAATAAACCCCTTGGTAGTCTCGGGAGACAGCTTGTACTGCGCCAGCATATCCTGTAAAACTGCAGTAGTCTCACACGGAGATTCGGCAAAGACTTCTTTCTCCTTTCGCACCTGGAAGTGGTAGTACTCGTTTTCAGACTTGGCAGCCAGATATCCTCCCAAACCCATGCTGATGGCACCTGACACCAGCTCGGCTAGCCCACCGGTAATAACCAGTTTGGAGTCTCCCAGGCTTGAAAGACCTGCCGTCAGGGCAAAGGGAACTGTTAGGCCGTCCGACAGACCGATAATGGCGTCGGACATGACACGGGGCGATACGAGGCCGCCTTCTTTCATAGAGCTCATAGATGTGTGTGACGAACTGTCGTCGTCGTCATCGTCGTTGCAGTTGACGGTCGACACGCTATCGTATGAGCGAGCTACAGGTAACAATGAGCGTTTGTCATCGTTTGACTCGCCCGTAAGCCATCTTTTTAATATCACAAGTCCCATATTGTTGTGGTGGTGTTTTTATAGGACTTCAAAAAGGTTGAAAAATAATTAGTAAAACCGCAGTGTAACACAAGAAGAGATGTTAACTTGGTACTTTTGAGTATTTTTTTGAGCGAAAAACCACGAGTTGAGAAAACTTCAAGGCTCTTCGATATATCTTTCGAAGAATAGAACCGTCTAAAAGCGAATAATTAAAATTGCAGCCCAATCAAAAAAAAAAGTTCCTCGGGACTTTTTTCTAGCTTATCTTCCCAATGATAAACCCACGATGATTTAAAATTGTTCTTGCAACTCAATAAAGAAAAGATACGAAGGGCTTTTTCAAATATCTTTTCGAGTGTGATATATATCACAAATTGCAGCACAGTAAAATAAAAGCAGCTTCTTATATCTCAGTCGGTGTAGTCCACACAAAAAATATTCTCTATCACCCGTCCAAACACGTGAATTATGTGGTTGAGCAAAAGAGTTCTTATTACTTATGGCAAGCCAGAGATAACAGTGAAAATAATGCCAACCAGAACAGTTATGAAGGGTCTGTGCAAACAAACCACGAATTTATATCTGCTTTCAACGGACTATACAGGTGACGCAGCAAAGATTAAATGCGTCTGGTAAATGCCAGGAAATTTTCCTTTCCAATTAAACAAGATTAGCTTTCTGTTATTTTGATAACTAAATCAAACTTGTACGAGGGGCGCAATATATATATATCTTTTGTTTGTTAAGGATAATTTGGCCAGCGATCTTTCGCATCGAAAGGGCCTCGATCTCTTTAATTACCTGGAACCGGATTGGTTGGTTGGAATTACGTGCTCTCTGATTGGTCAGTTGTGATCGAGGCCGCTAGTTGCGCGCCCTGCTGATCGCTGGCGTGGAATGCATAAGCACAGTGTGCATTATGGATTAGAGCGGCGGCTTTGACGGGGCAGTCTCTGGCTGTCTGCAAGACCTCTGTCATCGCCCACCAGTGCCTTCCACCCACCTAAATCATCCTATTATTGAGACACAGCTAGTACTTCGTCTGGCCATTCTTCCTTTTCAGTTCGCCATGATTGCTAGCTTACCATCCGATACTCTCTTCTTTGCTCGTTGCTTTCCTGATGAGCCGCACTTCCGGGATCCGCGTCCTGACGCACAACGTCATCGGCTATCAGCCGTTGAGGCTCGCATATTATTAAGCTGCTTACGCGCAATTGAATTCTCGACTCTTTCTTCATTATGGCAATTACAAAGTAGAAACGCGAGCTCAACAACACCGGGAAGGAGCGATACTCGCCTCCGGCCCGGGTGGGTTGGTTCTTCTTCGCAGAAAATATCATGTGACCCGTACAAATTTCTCATAATCTATATAATAATAATATGTTTTTGGTATGTTATCTAGTGCCTGTTAGTCGTTTCCCAGCTGGGTTCCAGCCAGTTCCTTCCCTCCTTTCCTTTCTCCCACGTCTTGCTATATACAGGCCACAAATTCAATCTCGTTTTGTTGCACTGCTGGTTTCGACTCGTCGCACTACTCGTGGGAACAGACCCCACCATTTAAAATCGTACTTGAGCTGCTTGCCCGTCAGATACACTCGCAGATACTCGAGGTACACGATGTAAAAGTATACACCAGTCCCAGTTAACACTTGTTAGCTTCTTCTTCCAATACTTCAAACTCTCGCGAAGCGAGCCAACCCTCGCCGGGAGGCGCCCCGCCGGAGGCGAGCAAGAGATATACATACAATGCCACCATCCATGCCCTTCAAGCAGAAATCCGTACGGCATGCCGATAACCCGTCTAGCAGACCTCCAAGTGGTGCAGAGGTGGATGTCGAGGTTCCACAGCCCGTACCCACCGAGAAAAGCCGCGAGGCCAATGATCATGGTACTTTGCAGGTCTTTGCGCGCCTGTTCGTCGTGAATGTGTTTGTGGGTCAACCATAACGACCGGCCGACCACTAGGACGTTGAGGATGCCGTAAGCAGCCTGATGGAAGGTAGGATCTCTGTAGTAGAGGTAAATAGCGGTTACAAGTGCCGCAGCAGACGTTACTTGGATGCCAACTTTGATAGAGTCGGTGCGGGACCGGCCGGATGAGAAAACAGTCCAGTAGGGGACACACGTTGCGTAGATCATTGGCAACTCGTCGAGCAGTTGAAATCGGTATAAGAGCGTCATGTGGAACAGCCAGCTACCCACTCCCACAATGAGAAACCCAAACGACATGATCAAGAACCGGCGTTCGTGGCCTTGCGAAACTGAGTTGTACATGGCGTAGATGGCCAACGCGACTGGTTAGAAGCTGCTGCACAGCATTTAAAATGAAGATAATAAATACACTTTATCTGTAGAAATCACATACTGAAACCTGCGTTGGTGGTAGTGTTGACGAGTTCAGCAACATAGTGAGAGACTACGTAGTTCTCTTCGCACCAATCGATAGTAGACGTCCTAGTTAGAAAAGTAAAGCAGTTTGACGAGATTCTCACTTTGAGCAAATGTCTCCAGTAGTAAAAGGGATAAAAGGGAGCAGTTCCGCTTTGCTTCTGCTTTAACCTATCGCATCGTAAGAACTCTCCTAATGTACGGCACAACCCGAGCATCCCGATTGAAAGACTCTTTGCAATACAGAGCATGCAGAAGACAGAGAACACACAGAACTCTCACGCAGAACTCTCACGCAGAACTTTAGGACCCTCTCAAAAACCACTCCAATACTCTTTCCCTCCATCCTACCTTACCTTTCACCCCAAAAGCCCGTCTCAGGTGGCTCCGGATACGGAATCGAAAAAGGCAGCTTCACCATAGTTCTTCTACGCTATAAGCGGTATGCAAAGCGGCAACACTGAGGGTCTTAATATGTAAACCGGCAGGGTCGGATCACTGCGAGTCAAAAGAAAAAATGGCGCTTCTTTTGGTTATTCTTTGCTTTGGTGGCAACGGTTTCAGCTTAACAACTCTCTTTATACGTCTCTTTTCCTAAAGTGCAACAATATTCGGCAGCCCTTAGTTACTCTATATAAGGTCGGCTGTGTGGGGCTTTCTCCTCGGTCGCTTAATCGAGCTTAGATTGCCACTGTGTCAGTCCTCACGTGATTCCTTTTTTACAGCCGCCGTTCCTGACAGCGACTCGTTTGGCAGCGACCCAGTTGCTATTACAGGAAAGCTGCGATGTCACTACCAGATGAGTCGATTTGCCGTGTCAAACTAATTTCCATTCTATACGTCATCAGTTCTCCCCAACCCAAAGGCCGTTAACGTTGCTGCAATGTGGCCATCTTTATGACTGCTTAATGCGCAATGCACGTGGGGAAAAGCTGCTGGGGCCAGCCCCAGACCCCGCGGCTCTGCTTCGCAGAGAAAGAGAAAATAAAGGTGAGTGTGTTGAGGTTATTCTTATTTCCATCTAGAAACCCTGAGTTTAAGTCCGAGAGTTGGGCCTCAGGTCGGGACTGAATGAAGATTGATCTTATTCAAAGATGACTATCTTGATCTCTGCGAAGCAGAGCTACGGGGTCTGGGGCTGGCCCCAGCAGCTTTTCCCCACGTAAACACAAGTGTGGTGCGACTCTGTACTTATTAGACACCCACTTATATAGGATACTTTTGCCGGGTCCGCTGGCAGGTGAAAGTACGTGTATTCATCATTATACGCTAGATAGGAGTCTTATAAAACCTACTGCAGTCGGCTAGTTGGTCCAGCCCGAATACAGGCAAGCAATTCTTCTGGTCGTTTAACTCAACTCTAAGCACTTTTCGCTAACTGCTGTGCTCACATAACATTGCCGTAATGTTATTTACACCACTTTGCTTAGGGGTCGTATTTCGGGCACAGGAAAAGTATTTCGCGCCAGTTTTGCCTCTTATGGCCTATTTGTATGATAAAAATGCGATAGATTCGAACTACCAAGCGCAGCAGCTCAAACCCGGCCATTCAGGCCAGAGGCTTTTGGGTGTTGGATAACGGATCTGCAGGAAAGTTACGTCAGCTTCCGAAAGCCTAATGTGCCGAGGATTTCTCAGTCTATAGTTATAGATACCCGCTACCGGCTCTCATACATCTGGGAAACCGTTTAATTGCAGTTGCATTCATTACCTCTACCTTCTTGCCGAGTGTACCCTTTCTGCGAAGCAGAACCAAGCCTCCCCGGTAGGGGCCGCCGGAGGCAAGCCAACAATAGTATGCTCACCTCACTGGGTTATTGTTCACCCTACCGAGACCCTGGTTGTCATAACAACCCGACACGTCAACAAATGTTTTTTTTTCGACCCCTGGAATCAGTAAAGGCAAAGATAGCTTTTAAAACGTTCGATATAATTCCGTTTCAGAGCCTTATACCCCTTGTTCCATCGCAATGAGAGAAATCGTGAGTAGTTGTTAGTTGTTGGCAAAACGCTGTACGCGTGTTTGTGGGTGTGTAGCTAACCAAAGATACATTTATCCGTGGGTCAGTGCGGAAACCAAATTGGCGACGCTTTTTGGCAAACTATTTCTGAAGAACATGGGCTCGACGGGGCCGGAACGTTCCTGGGCGAGAGCGACTTGCAGTCAGAAAGACTGAACGTGTACTACAATGAGGCCGCAAAGGGCAAATGGGTGCCCAGAGCTGTGCTTGTAGACCTGGAGCCTGGAACTATGGACGCGGTACGATCGGGTCCTTATGGAAGTCTGTTCCGTCCGGACAACTTTGTGTTTGGCCAATCAGGTGCCGGAAACAACTGGGCGAAGGGCCACTACACGGAGGGTGCCGAACTTGTAGAGAACGTTCTTGACGTCGTACGTCGAGAGGCCGAGAACGCCGACTCTTTGCAAGGATTCCAGATCTCGCACTCGTTGGGTGGTGGAACAGGTTCTGGAATGGGAACCCTGCTTATCAGCAAGATTCGCGAAGAGTTCCCGGACCGAATGATGGCCACGTTCTCAGTGGTACCCTCTCCTAGAGGCTCCGACACCGTGGTCGAGCCGTACAACGCCACGCTTTCGGTCAACCAGCTCATCGACTACGCCGACGAGACTTTCTGCATCGACAACGAGGCCCTCTACGACATTTGCCAAAAGACACTGAAACTGCCGCAGCCGTCGCACGGAGATCTGAACAACCTGGTGTCGGCTGTGATGTCCGGTGTCACCACGTGTCTGCGATACCCCGGCCAGCTCAACAGTGATTTGCGAAAACTCGCCGTCAACCTCGTGCCTTTCCCTCGACTGCACTTTTTCACCGTCGGTTTCGCGCCTCTGTCGTCTATCAACTCGCGTTCGTTCCGGTCTCTTACCGTGCCCGAGCTTACCCAGCAGATCTTTGACCCCAGAAACATGATGGCCGGCTCGGACCCGCGACACGGCCGATATCTCACGGTCGCGACCTTTTTCCGAGGCAAAGTGTCCATCAAAGAGGTTGAGGATCAGATGCGAAGCGTCCAGGAGCGTGACTCGGTCAACTTTGTCGAGTGGATCCCCAACAACGTGCAGTCTGCCATCTGCTCCATCCCTCCCAAGGGTCTCAAAATGTCGGCCACCTTTGTCGCCAACTCTACCTCGATCCAGGAACTCTTCCGACGAGTTGGAGACCAGTTCACTGCCATGTTTCGACGACGTGCTTTCTTGCACTGGTATCTCAACGAAGGTATGGATGAGATGGAGTTCACAGAGGCTGAGTCCAACATGAATGATTTGATTCACGAGTATCAGCAATACCAGGACGCTACGCTGGACGACGACGAGCTCGAGTACGAAGACGAGGTGCCTGTGGAAGATGAGTTGTAAGGTAGCGCGCTGTGCGCTTAAATAGTTTCGATGTTTAGCTTTTTTTAATGTACAATGGATGTGGTAAACGTGAGACTTGAAGCTCGCCTCCGGCGGGGCCTCTCCCGGGGAGGGATGTCCCGCTTCGCGGGATTTGTACGTAGATTCTACGGACTCGACTGTAGTAAATGGGATCGCTGCTTTCACTTGAACCGAAATCATACCGCGAAGCAGGGCAACCCTCTCAGAGAGAGGCCCCGCCGGAGGCGAGCTTAGATAGTGTATTCAGGTCGTTCCGTGTAACACTGTTTTGGCGTGAACTCGGTATTCGTCCAAAACCTTGCACAGGTCGACAGATACTGAGCATTCGGTTATGAGACGATGAATCCATACCCGCTGGATATCAGAGAGAGTGTCGTTTTCAGACTTGACCTCAGAAAACTTGGCTTCTCGCGTTTCGTAGTTCCACAGTATTAAGTCAGGCACACCAGAGTTGAACGTCTGATAGTTTTCAGCCAAGATACGACAGATTCGCGACACGCTGAAGGCACCGAGACACTGGCATAGCTCTAATAGATCGTCCAGACCAAAAGACCAGCTGAGCCCTGTGACTGACGGAGATCGGTCAATCTCTTTGCTGTATCGATCTGACAGAGTACTGAGCACAAATTCGAGATCCTCCAGTCGTATTAATCTGGCTGTGATCTCGGGCTCACGTCGACTGTAAAATTCACGAGTGAACAGATCTATCGGGTGGCTCTGGCAGGGGTGCAGGAACATTTCCGGACAAGTTCCAAATACTATGTCCCAGAACAAGAACATGAATAAAGTCGTAACGATTGACGATTCACAGTGGTATCCCTTGAACCCCAGGGCAGCATAGTGAGCCAATGCACACTGTTCAACGGATATGCTGGCCTCTTCTCCTGTTTCCGAACTCACTCCTTTCCACAATGTCTTCATGGAGGCACGAGCGGGGTCCAATGCCAGTCTGGTCCCGACTACTGTCACCCAACTGCCCTCAGTTAACTGGCATTTACACTGTAAAAGACAGTCGGGAAGCTCGAGACCGCTTTTCCCACACTCTCTGTTCAAACGGGTCACCTTGCGGTGCAGGTCCAGACTCCACACATCGTTCATGAACGGATCGAAAAGCGCATCGGTACAGCTGTTTATTGCCCTGAACAGCCATACAGTTTCGTCAGGGTTGTCTCTGTAAAAATAGAAAAGCTCAAGGTGGGCTTTGCGTATCAATGCTCCGATTCTTTTGCGGGCTAAGTATACATCCTGCTTCAAAAATAACTCTAAGCAGTATCTCTCTCGGTCGAATTGTTTCTCTATTCCGTACTCCTGACTAAGGAGGAGTAACAAGCGGAAATAAAAATATGGCTTTGAGTATCGAATTTCAACTAAGGACCGAGCGGTCCCGTTGTCTTGCAGCTCAGATCCCAAAATCCTCTCTACCGTATCCTCGCAGTACTTTATTATTGTGTCTGCCTGTTCCTTCAATAGAGAAATAGCGCGCTCATGCATTTGCTCTGCTGCTGCATAGAGCTGAACTGCCTCGAAATACTCCCTGGCCTCTGAGGATGAAGTAAAAAACAACCTCGTCGGCACGGAAGGAGCAACATCGTAGTGAGGATAATTCATCACACGCATTTTAGACAATACCAGGCTATTAAAAGGAGTGTCATTGGCACACAGGTAGATGTTGGCCATTGTAATAAATAACGACGCCATGTCCGGCTCGATTTTGATGATGATGCCGTAATTTCGTGAAATGCGCTTCAATATCTGATCTTCAACTGTATCCTTACTGAATAACGTACGGTTGAACTTTCTATGTTTGAGATGCTTTATTATGTCTTTTCGACTCCTTCCAGACGGTAGTTTGAGCTCTCTGGCCAACTGTGTCAACTCCATGTCGTTAAGGGCGCTGGTGCAGTCGTCCACAACCGTAGCTGAGTAAACAAGTCGTGCTTTAATGAGACCCATGACGGCATCTTGAACGTCATCTTCTTCAAGATATTTCGCATACTCGGCCTCCTTTAGGAAACGGGGTCGTCTACAAAAGAGTCTGACATAGAGATAACGCTGATGCAAAGTGAGTGAGTGAAACAACTTGGCTTTATCAAGCTCTTCCTCACCAAACAACCCACTGTAGTTACTAGTGGCAGCGTTGATTACTTCTTCAAGGCTCTTTACGTATGGATTGTTCTCATCTATGCGATATTTTATGCGTGGTTCGGGCTTTGCCTCGCTGCCCAAAAGCTCTTCAACCTCTCCAGGCTCGTCAAGTCCGTCTTGAAAAGGTATTTTCATCATTGCTTCTTCAGAGCCGAGTTCCAGACTCGACTCTACATCCTTCATATCCTCCACATCTTGTTTTTCTACTGAGACGAGCTCGGTGCTCATTTCATCTGTTATGTGGCATATATTTGGTGGCCATATAGATTGAAGAGAGATTCGCGTATACACGAGATTCTTAACGTGGGGTTAAATTGCTCTTTGGACGCGTCTAACGTCAACTAAATAATAGCGTCTTTTGAACATCTTTTCAAGACAATAAATGCTGTAAAAGTCAAAGAAACCTTTGAATCTTTTAAAATACCACTATTGAGATAGTATGAATGAAAGAGAAAACGTGTTATAATAAACAAAAAACAAAAGAAAAAAGATTTCAATTAAATATGCAGTCTATAGTCTATAAGTTTTGTTAGTTGTATCTATAATAAATATGAGTAGTGTAGAGTCCGCCCTCAGTTAGTTAGCATACTTTGACCACGATCTGATCTTGGCTCCATAATGAGACAGAAGAAACAAAAATGGGATCATGGCAAAGGAAAGGCCAGCTAATAGAGAAGAGCCTCGGCCGATTCCAAGGTTGCCAAACAATGCCTGTCCGAACAACGGAAATGATGCGGCAATTACTGACCTGAAGGCAGTGTTGGACGCCATGATAGAAGCTCCATACTTGGGATAAGACAGAGGCAGATAGACGATAAAAGTCTGGAAGAGAATAAAAATTCCTGGGATGTATAGACCAGCAGCAATTATTGAAACAATCCAATGCACGGTAGGCCGCGAAGTCCACCCGAAAATCAGAAGACTGACAGGAATAAAGAAACTCACAGCAAAGGCGACTTTGAGAAAATGCTCAGGAGCAAGCTCGCCTCGGAAGGCTCGAGGAACAATCACCTTTGTCTGGTAGACACCGTACACAAAACCAGACACCATGAAACCCACAAAAATACCCAAGAAAGGCAGTCCTTGCTCTCCTTGGTTAAAGTGATATATACCACCATAAACGAGTGGGAAAGCTTCAAACCACAAGTAGAAGATACCGTATGCAAGACCAAGGTAGGTGTTTAGAAATAGAGCAATAGGCTCCAAACTGAGCTGAAAGGGTCGAACCAAGCTCTCAAACAGGATTCGAGTTCGAGGAGTATTAGCAGCGTTTATTTCAGACTGAGACCGCAAGTTGTCGTTCCCAGTAGCCTTTCTCAAAGCCCGAGCTCTTCTCAGCAATAGAGTGTCCGCAGAGGTCTCCGGGAAGAACAGGATGAGAACAAAAAAGTAAGCGGCAGACATTATCAGCCACAGCTTCAAGGGCCATCTCCAACCTTTATTCATGGCTAAGAAATTTCCCATAATGGGGCCAAAGACAGGACCAAGAACAGTGATGGTCGCCCACGTAAGAACTGCCAGTGGCATCTGAGCTTCAGGAAACATATCTTGGAAACTTGCGTAGCCAGTAGCCAGGACAGGACTGCCCAAGAAGCCAGTGAAGAATCGCATGGCCATCAGAGTGCTGTAGTCGTTGGTGAAGATAGTGGGGATCTGAAAGATCACAAACAGGAAAAAGGTCGCGACATAAATGTTCATGCGACCAATTGAAGGAATCTCACTCAGAGGAGCAAAGAACATAGGACCAAGTCCGTATGCAATGATATATAGGGTCAGACCCAGTTCTGCTTTCGTTTGGCTTACGTGCATTTCTTCCATCACTCCAGGGATGGAACTGGTGTACATACCGGCTCCAATGTAGATGGTGAAGGTGAGAAACGAGACCACGACAGAGATAAGGACTTTTCTGTACATGGGCCAGTTTTTAGGATTTTCGGGATCATTGTCCTCCCAAGTGACTAAGTTTGGATCTTGGCCATTTTCAACTTTGGAAAGAACTTGTTCGAGGTTATCCGGTGTGCTGGACAAGTCTGCAGAAGAACTGCTACTGCTTCTGACTGTTTCAACCGAGATACGGGTTGACAATTGAACGTCGTCGGTTTCACCCGCCGCAGAGACTTCCTCCTTCTTCTGCTCCAATTCTTCATCAGTAAACGAAGATGCCTTAACAGCACCGTCGAGCTCCTTGGACAGGACAAAGGAAACTAATGTTCCAATAAATGATCTATTAATGACGAACGACATTGCTATGATTTTAGGATTTCAACAAGAGGAAGAGAGAAAGAGAGAGAAGTAAAGATACGAATGATAATGAAAGAAGGACTACTAAGGTATATTGATGCCTGTATTTATATATTTCTAGCTACACATGTTTTCTCTACAATTTTAGTCGCTTTCTTTCTTCTCATTTGTAAAAGCAGAGGTTTCAAGCTTATATTACAAATGAGCGACGGTGCTATTTTCCTCATTAGGGTTAATGCGGGTATTGAGTACCGTTTTTAGTTCAGACGTTTTGTAAGCAAAAATTGTTAATCTTAACTCTGAATCTTAGCTCCGAATCTTAGCTCCGCATCTTAGCTCCGCGCTCCTTAGATCTTCCTTCTAGCATTTATGTCTTTCATAGTTTTTATGTTTCCTAGCGTCATGCCTCGTCGTTCCGTACGAGCCCTGTTTCTCGTTATTTAACTGCAATATAGATTGCACCACGCTTTTTCAGCATAATGTTCCTTAGGTATTCTCGTCTACTCAATAAGCTACGCAGTTCACTCCGAAGTAAATAGAAAACTCACAATTTGGCGGAAACTCGCCAATCATTATCACCGAAAATATTTCCAAAACCTTCTTTTTGATCTATAGCATTCATGCATTCACGCATTCGCGCTCTCGCCATTGACGAATTGCCCATATTTTTTTCTGATTTCCAACGCTGATAAAGACGGAGATGTGCACATTAACTCCGCTCCAGTTCAATGAGTGATCGTCCGGATATTACGGCCAGCCTAACATCAGCCGTGCCATCATTTTGCATAGGCCAATATTCAACCAAGAGGCAGTGATTTGATTTGATTGAGAGAAGGTGTCTTCATTGCATATCGCCAAAGATTCTTCTTGTAGAAGGCTTACGGAACGAAGCTCCAGCTCTGTTGCGCTCTTTAAGCGGGCGGGCAGAAGGTAGGTTAAATTTTTTTTTTTATTTCATGAGAACACCGCATCAAGGGCCAACAGGTGCATGCTAGTCCAACCCTTGAAGTACTTAATTAACTTCTTAAATTGAAGGACAGAGGTCGAATGCATTGATATTGATCCAGTGTCTGAACAGCGTTGGTTTGGAAGGTTTAACTAAGTTACTCCAAACTTCTTCGCTGTAGGACCCCCCCTGCAGATCTGATACCGTTTTAAGCCCCCACCCTTACAAAAACATTTTACCGTAAACATTAGCCGGCATCGTCTTCAGGTTTACAGCCAAAGAGCATTTTCAAAAGGGGATCATTTCTTGCTGTTCTATTGTTTGTTTGCTGCTTTGCAGAAGGTGATACTGATTTAGAATAGACATACTAGAAGTATCACCTGCTTGGCCTGTGCTCGTAAAGCTACAAAGCTTCACCTACATTTGGATATAACTACCCCATAACATTAGGTCCGGTAGTGCGCAGAGTCCATACAGCTCTCCTTGTCGGCATTGCGATAATCCTTTTAACCGTAGCTTCGGAGTGACCTAATATGACGGATCCAAATATCAAGGTTTACTACCACTCAAAGCCTATTTATGCTCAAAGTTCACCGGTGGAGTCTATAAACGGAGATTTCAATGACAATGCAAGACCCAAGTTCTTTCACGCAAATGATCTCAAGGTCAAAAGGCAGCAGTCCAGGGTGACCAAAAATGCAAGCCCACGGGCAATGGTCAGATCAGTCTCGACTTATTCTCCTCCTGTGAGGTCTCCTACGGCACAGTTGCGGACCCAAATGTCAATGGTTAATATCAAAGATGACGAGAGAGCACCGTTGAAACCACGGCTACCTGGCACAGTTTTAAGGCCAGCACAATCGAATATATCACTGGCATCGGTTGCCAGCTGCACTCCGGTCGTGCCCGAATCTGTCTCAGATTCAGTTTCTGTGTCGCCTGGACTTCTAGCTATGCATAATGTTGCTCCTACAGTACCGAACAATAAGCAGGAACACACCAAAGAGCTACGAGCCGAAAGGAAAATAATGGACCTGGAGATATCGAATTCCTCTCTGTTGGCCATCAACAGGTACCTTGAAAAGCGACTTCGTAAGCAGGCCAACGACCTCGAGCATTTGTCACGTCTTGAGCAGGACTCAAGCGGTAGGGTCGGCGAAGCGGTTGAGCTGAGCTTCAGCAGTGAAAGCGAAGAGGAGGAAGAAGAAAAAGAATTGGAGCACGAGAACCACCAAGATCGCTTAGTAAACAGTGCAGATTCCACTGGAGACGGGGTATTGCTGGCCAGTAAGAGGACGGAGGAGATTCGACGGCGAACAAGAGCCCATATTGCCTTTATAGAATCGTCACAACAGGTTACCAACAGACTGCAACACTGCTTATCATTAACAGACAGTCTGCTGCACGATGCTGAGAAATCTCTGGAATATACGGTGAGCAGCTCAGCAATTCGTCTGGGTGGCCGTGTTGTTGAAGATATCGATACAGGCGAAGAAGAGGGCAGTATGGAGCCCGAAGACGAAATATTTATAGAGACTGATGAAGATGAAGTGAAGGAAGGAGGAAATACCTCGCTTCTAAAGTGAAGAAAAAAGAAGAAGGAGAAGACGCTCAGTTAAGACTGCTGGCCCTTGGAAATGTGGCTTACTTTGGAAGATTCAAAGTTTCAAGCTATTACTATTTTGATGATAATGAGTACAATGATTTTTATGAGAGATGAACAATGGGGATAATACCTATAGCAACGTTATGAATATGATAATAACAATAATAATATTAATAAAAAGTCATAAATGCAGTTTAGTTTGCACTTCTTTTTAAAGTAGCAATTAATTCCGCGAGGCAGAAACCCTCCTTCCCTTGGGAAAGTATCCCAGCAAACTATAATGAAGGATGCCACTACCTTCATTACTTTCTGATTCGAAGCTTCTTGAGAACCGTATTCACCGACAAAGGGATATCTTGTATAAACTGTGGAACATGAATGCCGAAACGCCAAAAGTATAAAGGCAGTCCTGAAAATATGAAACACGCAACAAACAACGATTCGATCGGTTTCTCAAACAATGTCCTGGAAACCAGGAAAAGAGCCACGCAGCAAAATAAGACCGGCGTAGTGATGAATGTCTTGTACGGTCGTTCTAGGTTCGGCTCTCTGAACCGCAAGATGATAACTCCAAACACAGTCAGGAAATAAAATGAATAGCCTGCCACGCCGTAAAACGTCACGAGCGAGTGAAACTCGCCCACAAGAATAAACACAGACGTGATGCCAGTCTGCAGAATAAGCGCATTGACAGGCGTGCCTCGTTTGGCGTGCAGCTGAGCAAATATCTGAGGTATGAAGCCTTCTCCGGCAGCTGAATAAATAAGACGCGCTGAGCTGAACATGGTAGCGTTCAAGGCGCCAATGCACGAAAGCGATATAAGTAGTGCAAACACTATACCACCGACGGTTCCAAATATCTTGGTCGCAAACGTCAGGGCCACAGAAGTGGTACCTTCGATCTCAGCTTCGCTCATCACAGCAGCATATGCAACATTGGTCAAGATATAAGCCGCAACGACGACGGGCATAGCAATGTGTATCACCCGCGGCAAGTCTCTCTGAGGGTTCTTCATCTCGGCAGAAACATAGTTAACGTTATCCCACCCGTCGTACGCCCATAACCCTGCGTATAGTGCCACCGCATACTCCCCAACAGGTTTAGATGGACCGTCAAAAAGCCCTTGGCTGAGAGCAGCAGTCTCTCTGAAACGACGCAGTTCCACTAATCCGATAACCGAGATGGCCAACAGCAGCATGATTTTGGCAACCAAGAACACATTGCCCGCTTTTGCACCCGACACGCTGCTGAACGAGTTGAGTCCCGTCACCAATAGCAGCCCAAGGATCGCTATCAGCTTCTCCATCCAATATGATGTCATGAAGGTTGTACCCAAACCCCTTGCAAAGTACTCTCCAAACACAATGGCAATGATCGCAGCACTTCCCGGCTTGAGAATAGTTATGGCCGTCCACGAAAACAGGAATGACGGTAGAGGACCAAAGATCTGGTTTAAATATGCTTGAGAACCTCCGTTCAGAGGGATGCACGAGCCCAGCTCAGCGTACGAGGCGGCTCCCGTCCAGGCTAAGAGCCCTGCCATGATCCATATTAGCAGTGACAGTCCTACTGACCCCGTGTGTGAGTTCACCTGGCTCGGTGATGCGAAGATTCCAGATCCAATCTGTAGACCAACCACCAAGCTGAGTCCATGCAGCAGATTCAGCCGTTTTTGCTTCTCCAGTGGCACTATGGACCCCAGGTAGTGATCCCCCGATGCAGCTAGATTGAACAGATGGTCCCCTATGGTCGAAACACTGAGACTCCGCTGGTGCTCAAACGAATGATCTCCGTCATTTTCAAACGCTATTGGTGATCCAATTGGGCTCAATCCCCGTGACGACACGCTTCCCTGGAACGATTCTGAAGACGATGCGAGCGATTGAAGCTCCAACGACTCATCTGGTGACACCCTATTGGGTCCTTCCAAGTCCCGAATCTGGCTGTATGGCTGTTCCGGCATGCTCTGTAGGAAAAAACCTCGACAATCCAACAGTTAATCTTTTTTGCAGTAGGGAGTGGTAACGTTTTACCCGTCTGTGGAACATGGTCATCACCAACACTAGCGTTTAATTTGTAGCATAAAATTACAACATGCGATGTTAAGCTTTGTAGTTATAACAGTCACTAGTAGATACACTATGCCTAGCTCGCCTTCGGCGGGACCACTCCGTGGAGGTTGGTTCTGCTTCGCAGAAACGTAGAACGAAATTATGAGAGTCCACTCCTACCAGGTCTTTAGAATCTTGAATCTGTGAGTACCAGTAGAAAACACTTCTATATCCTTCTTCAGTTATATATATAGAGATAGATGGCACAAGATGTGTGCGCGTTTGCCTATTCTGTTCTCACAACTTGGCCTCCTTGTAAAAAGGGTAGTCAATGTAGCCCTCTTTGCCCTTAGTGTAAAACGTCCTTCGCTTATAAGGATTCAATTCCAAGCCGTTCTTCAGCCTCTCAACAATGTCTGGGTTGGAAATAAAGTATCGGCCAAGTGCCACAATGGTTCGATCGTCTAGTTGTGCAAACTCTTTAGCTTGGTGGGCCAGTCCTCCGGCCCTCACCAGCACCCCGGTCCAGATCTGGCCAACAAAATCATTCGATCCGGGTGCTTCAATGTCAACATGTCCGTTGACACGGGGCTCGATTATCGACACATAAGCTAGTCTTTTGCCCTCTCTGCCTCGCTTCTCCAACTGCTCGATCAGGTACGAAAATTGAGGAATAGGAGTAATTCCATACGAGACGTCGTTTCGGACAGTACTCCACGGGGACAACCGAATAGCCACCCTACCAGGCCCAATTGCATCCACCAAAGCATCAACTAGCTCGAGCGAAAACCGCGATCGGTTCTCAATGCTTCCTCCATACTCATCGGTTCGCTGGTTGGTATTTTCGTGCAGAAACGTGTCCAGCAGGTATGAATTGGCATTGTGGATTTCCACCCCGTCACCACCAGCAGCCAGCACATTTTTGGCAGCTTGAACAAAATCTTGGATGTATTCTTTGATCTCTTGTTTAGTGATTTCACGAGGTAGAACTTTGAGTCCGGGAATTGGCGTCACTGAAGGGCTCACCAAGTCATTTCCTTCTCTTTCCAACACTTTGGGTTCAGCACCTCGACCGATAGCCCACAGCTGAACAAATATCTTGGATCCCTTATCATGGATTGCCTTGAAAATTGGTCTCCAGGCTTCAATCTGTTCATTTGTATAAACACCAGGAACATCGTGATAACCACCAGCTCGAGTAGTGATGGTTGTGCCTTCGGTTATTATTAAAGTTCCTGGATACGAAGCTCTCTGGGCGTAGTATTCAACGCCTAGATCAGTGTGTACATGATCCCGAGTAGCTCTTCCGCGAGTCAAGGGAGCCATGGCCACTCGGTGACCCAAAGTTACATCTCCCACCTGAATTGGCTTGAAGAGATTAGGTGTATCTCTATCTGCGGTCATCCTGGATGCTATTTGAGGAGTTTCTCGATAGTACAGAGGTAGGTGACGGAAAAGAACGCCTTTAGATCTCCGTCGTTTTGAACCCTTTCAACATGCAGGTTTGAATAGAATATTTATAACCTGACAGTTTGTCACTCGGTACTCGGCGACTTTTTCCCCATAAATACTAAGCAGAAATGATTACAAATGAAATTAAGCTTTGGCTTCCTTGATATATCTCGGAGATACTCAGGGTCCACTGTGAGATCTATGCCGTATACATGTTTAGGTCTGCATATTATCTCGCGGAGATTATGCAGGGGACCTCGCCGATGCCGAGGTCCAAACTGCTGAAGTACCCAAGTTATCATATAACCGATGTCTTAATCGAAACCACGTACGAAGACGTCATTTTAACAGTGTCTTGCCCGTAACCATTTGTTCCAGAAGATTACAAAGCATTGCAAGTGGAGTGCGCGGGTTGACGACACAAGGGAAGATCGTGAATGCCGCAATTACAATGACATCCGATTCATCGAATAGACCGACTACGGGATATAAGAACTGAGAAACGTTCAATTAGCATTTTTCTGCAACGCAGGAGCGAAGGGCCCCCCGGAGGCATGGGGAGACGATAATTAACCCTCTTATACTAATAAACTACTAGGGACCTTATCTTCAAACGACCCCCAGATATTCCGGTATAAATGAAGATTAATTACCACACCCCACAAGTATGCACCACACTTAGCTTCTATCCAACTTCGAGACGAGTCGTTAAGCATAACCGGTGGCACTTAACATGAATTATGAGCAGCTACGCCGTGATATCGCCAATAAAGCCGACCAGGATGATACTGTGGCTGTGAATCATAGGGCGTAAGTTTAGGATAATTTGGAATAAATATTTTAGGATTGTGTACTGACAAGTCTTATAACTCGAACTCTCACTAAATATCCCGTAGACTTTGCATTGTACCGCGAGTTGCTTCAAAACAGTGCTGATGCAAGAGCTGACAATGTTGTTATCTCGTTCACAGAAGACAAAAAAGCTGCTGCCGAGAATGCGCCCAGCAAGAGCGAGACTGTTGAGAGTATCCATGACCGTCCTATTGAGAGGCTGTCGGTGCGAAACGATGGCAATTTGTTTAAAGAGCAGGACTGGAGCAGGCTTAAAGAAATTGCGAAGGGAAACCCGGACGAAACTAAGATTGGAGCGTTTGGTGTAGGGTTCTATTCTGTTTTTGAACTGACAGATGAACCTTTAGTTCACTCCGGGGACACGATAATGTCCTTCTATTACGTTGGAGATCAACTCCACTTCCGGCGGACTAAAGTTGACAAAGAGCGATTCTCAAAGTGGACCGTAATAGATTTGCCTTACAGGTCACCAGGGAAGATGCCAGCACTAGCTCGGTTCACAGCGTTTCTAACGCAGAGCTTCATGCTGGTACCGCTAATATCCGTTACCCTAGAGATTGACGGTGTCGTGCTACTCAAACTTAGCAAAACCACCTCCCCGCCGAATAGTATGCCCGTCCCAAAACACCTGGATCGCAAATCGCCAAACGGTACTCTTCAACTCAAGTCTGCAGAAAGCGAGACTTTCCAGGTCTCCGTACGGTATATGAACGTTACCCAGATGGAACCGCCAGCTTCCAAGACCAACTTGTTCAGCTTTGGAAAAAAGCTGTTTGCATCTTTAGTAACGACGTCCAAAGATCCTGCTGAGTTGACAGAGGTTGTTTGTTTCTTGAGAAAGGTAACCGCCACCGTGACTGTCAAAGTGTCTTCTACATTTGCGTCTAAGATAAAACAGACGGTAATGAAACCACCTCCCCCAGAGGCTGTCATTTCTATGCTCACCTACAACAAGGACGAAAAGGAGCTCTCGGACGTGAAACCTCCTCTTTCAGACTATATTCTACCGAAAGAATTTAACGATGCCAAGATATTTATTGGGTTTCCGACCAAGCAATCGACATCGGTTCGCTCCCACATCGCCATGAACCAATTAATACCAACGATGGAGCGTACTGCTATAGACATGTCGAATGCGTTTGTTAAAGACTGGAACGAGCAGCTTCTTTATATGGGTGGAGCACTATGCCGTGTTGTCTATGAGAATGAAATGACAGACATAGCGAAGCTCAAAGGTGACGATCAGCTAGACCGAGCTTGTCATACTATGTCGAGGTTTGAATTTGACAGATCCACTCCGGATGCTTCTGTGGGTGTGTGGATTTCCGCTGGATTTTGGTCCAGTAGCTCGCAACTGCAAGTACCCACTACTAATGGGATAAAGTATTCTTCCGAGGCGAGAGTGACAGATGAGCCTCTATTTTTAAAATTGGTCAACTTGATTCCGGAAAGATGCCTAAAGGAGTCGTCCAGATTTATTGCCAATGCAGTGGAGCTGAGCCTTCTCAAACCAGTATCTTACGTTGACGTTGTTGATGAAGTACAAGGACGCGCCATCTCTCTAGAAGAGTTCAAAAAGTTAGTTGGGTGGTGTACTGTTAGCCTGCGGAATCAGAAACTCGCTAAGCCAAATCTTCACGACCTGCTATTCGCTACTGTGGTTTCGTCCAGCAAAACGACGATCACCCTGGGGGGTATTACTCGATTTCAAAACAAGATGGTCATTCCAGACGAATTTCCGCTGCCACACTTCTGTATACCCTTTGAGTTTATCAGAGATATCGCAGTTTCCGACATTGAGATCATGGGCTGGAAAGAACTGACTGTCATGGAATGGCTTGAATATGTCGTGAGAAATTCAAGCTCCTTACCTGAAGATCAGAATATCACGTTGTCTGGAGATTTTGCAATTAAAGTTCTTAAAATACTGAGTGACTATTGGCACACGTTGGATATTTCAAAAAAGGAGCAAGCATTCAAGTTGCTGAGACCGATAACTTGCATACCGACCCAGCTCGGCATGAAGCAACCTCATGAAGCCTACTTAAAAGAGATTTCTCTCTTTCCTCACTTGCCTGTCAGGTCTCCCGAGTTGACTGCCTCGTATCACTTTCTATTTCAACTGGGTTTACGTGAATCTGTTGACATGGCATTTGTGCTAAAGATCTTGCATGACCCTGCCAGTGCATCTTTTAAGTGGACGACCGTTGATGTTGTCAAATACCTCACTGCAAATAGAAAATCACTGAAAGCAAGCGATTGGGACCTTTTACGAAAGGGCGCATTTTTTGAGGGAACAGATGGAAAGTTTTATAGGGCAAACCAACTGTATGCTCCTCAAAAAGACTTGGCAGGCATGAAATTCCTTACGCTAAATTGGGAATATTGGAATGGTTCTACAGCAGAAGCTGGCCTTCTATTCGAGCTGGGTTTACGAAGAGCGCCAGCTGCTTCTGAACTCTTCAAAGCTGAGAACAAGACTCGAGCTCTTCATTATTTTATAACACACTATGATGAAAACCATTATAATGCTAGCATAGTCAAGGATATGGATGTCAAGGTTGTCCCGTGCAATTACGAGGGCAAAAGGGAGCTCCTATCACCCAAGGAGTGTTTTTCAGATCTGGAAGTTTCGGTTTTTGGATTCCCAGTAGTTGAACCAGCACTTAGGCAAGAGGTTTGGAAGCTGGGTGTAAACAGGGTACCTCCTGTGTCTACAATTCTGGCTCGAGTGGTTGAAAATCCACCAAAGAATGTGGCAGATGCTGAACAGAAGTTTAGTTATTTGGCCAGTCGCACCTCAGAGATAACAGAAAAGGATCGCACTCTGTGTTATAATGCAGCAATGATACCTATCGTCAAGTCGGGTAAAGTGGTATTGTGCAAGCCATCCAAGGTTTTTATTGGAAAAGACTCTTCTAGCGAAGATGACTTTTTCGATGACTTTTTTGACTTCGCGACATTTTCTGCTGCTGCTTCTCCTTTCTTACTGCGAATTGGAGTCAGGCAGAGACCGGAGCTGTCAGAGATAGTATCTGCTGCAGTGGAAGATCCACTTTCTATGTATCAACTGGCTTCAACATCTGCCAAGTACCAGCGACTACTTCTCCGGATAGCCCTTGAATGGAATTCTATATCTAAAGATACTGTTCTGGTTCAGAAAATGAAGACCTCGAGGTTTCTGATCGGGCAGTATATTCAAACTGATGAGCAGGATGGCCAGGAGATATACAAGTCTACATTGGAAACGGCATCAAGGATTATGATCTTAGATGATATCATTGCTTTCAACACATTCAAAGACGAGATTAAAATCGCTCCTCAATCTGCCGAACTAGAGGCGTTTTATGCTAAGCTGGGGTCTGTAAACTTGTCAGAAGCGGTAGAAACTGTGCAAGACGTTGGTCATAGGTTGGAAATGAGCCCACTTGGGGAGAAAATTCAGCAGAGAATACGTGAAAGAGGAATGCTCTTTTTAGAAGGTAAGAGGGGGGAACGACGTATTAAACCTACCGAAATAACCAAATTGCAGGTTGTTCCCGTTGATAAGATCACTCTTCGGCGACGAATAAACATGAAAAGATCTATAGGAGCGTTTAAAACGCAATCCATTTCAGCTTGTCTTGACACCAAAAGCAGGACGTTGATGTATTGCGTTTTAGAAGATTTGGATTGGTTTGATGTAAGCCAGGCATTGGTCAAAGAGATTCTGAAGAAGCCCAATCCAGACTCGGTGATAGTCTTAGAACTACAACTGAAGGCTGATTTGAAATCGTTACAGAAGAAAGGATACAACGTTGATAGGCTGCTGCAGCAAAAAAGGGAGGCTGAATTGGCGGCTGAGGAGCAGGCGAGACTTAAGCAGGCAGCTCAAGAAAGGTTGCGTTTGAAAGAACAGAGCAGGAACAATACCCAAGTAGAAGTCTTACCGGAGGAACCTAGAAATAAAGACCAGAAGAAGGATACTCGTTCGAATTCGAGGGAACCTACTGCTAGTGGAATGCCAGCTGGGCAGGAGTTGGTGTCCCCTCAGCAGCAACAGCCTCCTTCGCCTGTGAACAATGCCCCAACACCTCAAGTGCCGCCAAAGCCCCAATCTTCGGGCTTCATGAAGCTGTTCAGGAAACCATTGACAGCTCCAACACCCCAAACAACGCAATCTCGAACGCAATCTCGAACTGTTAAAGTACCGACCCAGAATGGAGGCAGTGGACACAACACAGCTCCTGATTTCATGCTTCAGAATGGTATAAAGAAGTCTGGCGCATTCAACTCGAATAAGATCAACACATATGTGAACGACGTAGACGCTGCCGAGACCGGTGTTATGCCCTGCGACTATTCTGTTGCTAAGGATCTTCGATTTGCGGTAGAGCTGCCTGGAGGACCAAGATGTTTCATAAAAGCTGGCGGAACTCCATTGTCAGATGCCTATATTCAAGAAGCACAAAGATTCAAGAAAATACTCTTTGCTTGTTCACAGGTGAGTTTTTTTTGTGACTTGCTGTCCTTGGTTGTTTCGAGGTTCTAACAAGATATACGGGTGCCCATGGGAGTCATTTCATATGTTTGTAGAGGATGATGGCAACAATATTGCATTTAACGTTGGAGGCTCATTGTTTTTCAATCTACGATACTTTCTAAGTACAATTAGAGGTGTTACTCGGATACCTGGAGACCCCAACTGGGATGCTGTGGATTCGCTCGACTACTGGTATCCTGTGGTGGCACATGAACTGGCTCACAACCTTGTATCAGCGCACGGGTCACAGCATTCATTTATCATGGAGAGTTATATCCAGTATTATATGGGGAACTTCAAAGCATATTCTGCTACTTTTTTATAGACGAAGGTAGTACAACACGACGAATAGTAGAGTTCATTGTTGAATGTTCAGTTCCGTGTTCATTAACTCAATCCATGAATTAACCGCTGATTAGTGGTATCTTGCACACGGAACTTTTTTAAGTGATTCTTTTCATACATTAATAAATCCTAAAAGGGCCTGTTTAAAGGCGGAAAAAAGCATGATTTAGCTGATAAAATGCAGAACCAACTAAGATTAGAGTTGGGTTTATCGATGGGTGGAACCCAATTTGGTGATGAAGAGCTTAAAGATATTATTAGAGAGAGGTTATATAGTTACGGAAAAGATTAAACTATTGACACTACTTTCTGCCAATACTTAAAGCGCACTCTTTCTTCGTTTGAATTCTACAGATTATACGTAGTCAAACTAGGCTCTCCGGAGAATGTGAAGAAGCTGAAGTTGATATCTTTTGGCTGTTTATTATATCACAAATGATCGACATATATCACTCCCAGAACGATTTGAAATTTTCAACGTTAACACACTCACCATGGGCAAAAGTAGCAAAGACAAGAGAGATTTATACTATCGAAAAGCCAAAGAGGAAGGATGGAGAGCTCGGTCGGCCTTTAAGCTGCTTCAGTTGGACTCGCAATTTCATTTATTGAAGGATTTGAACAGGGTGGTGGATCTATGTGCTGCTCCTGGGTCTTGGTCTCAGGTTTTGGCGAAAAGTTTACCTGAGGGATCTAAAATTGTAGCTGTTGACCTACAGCCTATGACTCCTATACCAGGAGTTACTTCTATTCAGGCGGATATAACACACCCGAACACTTTGATTCGAATTTTGGACATATTTGGGGGTGAGCCAGCTGATTTCGTATGCTCTGATGGAGCACCTGATGTCACCGGATTACATGATCTCGACGAATATATTCAGGCCCAGCTGATTCTGTCGGCTCTCCAGTTGGCCACTTGCATTTTGAAACCTGGAGGAGCATTCGTAGCTAAGATTTTCCGTGGTAGAGATATCGATCTGTTATATGCACAATTAGGTCTCCTGTTTGAGAAGGTGACTTGTGCTAAACCTCGTTCCTCTCGGGGGTCCTCCATGGAAGCTTTTATTGTGTGCCAGGGCTATAAACCGAGACCTGGCTGGGACCCCTCTTTGGCTAAGGTTGAGTCTGCTGAGAAATATTTCGAGAGTATGGGGTTGAGGCCGTCTCTACGATCAGATCTCCTGCCCCAGGTAGAAGAAAGAGTCGTGGCTCCGTTTGTTGCCTGTGGAGACCTTAGCGAATACGACTCTGATGCTACTTACACGCTGGATAAGAGCGTGGCGAGCTTGAGCCTGGATCCCGTACAGAGTCCCACTGCACCTCCATATAAGAAGGCACTGAAGTTGAAGAGAAGTGGATTGATAAGGAGGACTTGAAAAGACGATTCTTCTGCGAGGCGGAACCAACCCTCGCCGGAAGGGGACGCCGAGATACTTTTCACATTGCATGCTTTTGTAACGACTAACGATAATTGAACAATATATTTTCTTAACAGCGTAAAAAATGGTTAGTTAGAAAGTTAACTGTGTCAGGCTACACCTCGCCTAAACTCCACAAATGACAATACACACTCTAGACTAGACTACACCTTATTCCTCATCTAATTATTAACTGAGATTAATTAATTAATTATTGACCTCTGGCTTCATGGTAGGGAACAGTAAGACTTCCTTAATTGTGTTACTGTTAGTCAGGAACATTGCAATTCGATCAATTCCACATCCCCATCCTCCAGTAGGAGGCAAACCATATTCAAGGGCCTGACAGAACGTTTCATCAATAAGCTGAGCCTCATCGTCACCCTGGTCCTTTTGACGAGCCTGCTCCTCAAATCGGGCACGCTGGTCGAAAGGGTCGTTCAACTCAGTGTACGCGTTGCAAATTTCCTTGGTAGCCACAAACACTTCAAATCGTTCACACAAGCCAGGGATCTCCCGGTGGTACTTGGCCAAGGGCGACATCATCTGAGGGTGACCAAAAATAAACGTGGGGTTGATGCAAGTGTCCTCAAGGTACTCTCCAACCAGCTTGTCCAGCATTCTAGCATTTGTGAGTGGTGGTGCGCAGTCCAGGTTGTTGGCCTTGAGCACGCCTCGCAAAAATTGGTTAGTTTCATCAGTGTGCAGCTCATCTCCTGGCGGGAACTTGACATTGAGCCTCTCTTCCAAGGTTGTGATCATGTCAAGTCGCTTCCAGGGTCGCGAAAAGTCAACTTCCAGAGTCTTGCCCTCGGGGCCATCAGGCTGGTACTTGATGACGTATCCACCGGTGATCTCCTTGACCATCTCAGAAAAGAGCAATTCGGTGGTCTGCATCAGATCGTACACATCAGCGTAAGCCTGGTAGAACTCACAGGTGGTGAACTCGGGGTTGTGCGTCATATCGATACCTTCGTTTCGGAACTGTCGCCCAATCTCGTAGACTCTCTCCATGCCACCCACAACAAGCTCCTTCAAGAACAGCTCAGGAGCGATTCGCATGTACAGGTCCATGTTCAGATCATTATGATGAGTTATAAAGGGCTTGGCAGTAGCACCACCAGCAATCAAGTTCATCATGGGGGTCTCGACTTCAATGAAATCTCGAGAGTCAAAGAACTTTCTAATGTACGAAATGATCTTCGATCGAACAATGAACCTGTCTCTGGTGGAATTGTTCATAATCAGATCCAGGTATCGCTGTCGGTAACGAGTCTCGACGTCCTTGAACCCAAAGTGATCTGTGGGCAGCATTCGCAGCGAGGGTGTCAGCAAGATGATCTCCTCAACAAACACAGAAACCTCACCATCGCCGCCCTTCTTGGGAGCAGTTCTGAATGGGTAGCCTTTAACTCCAATAATGTCTCCCCTTCGCAGCAGATCGTGAACGGGGTCCAAGGTCTGTTCTCCAACAGCCTGGGCAACCACCTGGACTTGCTTACCCTCTCCGTGAAGAACGTAAAACTTGAGCGAAGTACCACTTTCTCGCTTCACGTGAACTCGCCCTGCGACTGAGACTTTGACGTCCTTGAGCTCCTCGCCTCGCTTAAGATGAGCGTACTTCTCCACAAACTCGTCGATTCTGATGTTCACGAGGAACTTGTGCGGATAAGGGTTGGGGGTCTTGGACTGTCTCAGCGCATTGATCTGGGAGCTTCGAATCTCAAAGTACTCATTGGGGTTTCTCTCGTCTTCCCGCTTGCTGGAGGCAGCTTGCGCAGGACGAGCAGCAGCCTTTTCAGCCTTCTTCTTGGCCTGTTCCCTGGCCTTTTGTCTCTTCTTCAATTCGGTCTTGGAAACCTGTTCTCCGGTTTCCTCATCCAGATAAGTCTTCTGGAGAGTCTCGGACACAGCGGCAACGCCATCGTTAGCAGTTTCGTTAGACATGGCGTAGAAACAACAATCTGTTTTTGGATTGGATTGATTGAAAAGTTCTGAAAAAGGTTTAGGAGTCATCGAAACTTTTCAAGAGTCACGTGATCTACTGCCGCAGAGGTCCCTCCGGGGAGGTTGGTTCTGCTTTGGAATCTTTGTTACCCGGTGGAGTAACTGACTAGGGGTATCTTTGAAGCTCTGGTACCCTGGCCTATTTGGCAGACGTGCTTGGGGCACGGGTACGGCCAATGGAAAACGAACTGAGGTTATATATGACAATAAAAAAGCCTAGGGAATCTAATTGGCCCACTTTCCCCTTTCTCGGCCTTAAGTTTGGCCTTTTCGCGTTGACCTTAAAACTGTATGACTTAATCGGCACCTGATCTTGGGGGTATCCCCCCAGGCTACGCTAAACATTTAGCACACCGCCAGTGTGTCATGTACGCATCTCACAGCAGGGTAAGAAACTTTCATCTTTGGAAAAAAACTCTCCACGAATGTCATTTTGGTTCTCACATCGGTCTACGGCGTGAAAGAAAAAATCATGCTGAAAGCAAAGTAAGTAATAAAATGTTTGCAACTCCCACGCGTTGTTTCTGCCAAGCAAGACTATCCTCCGCAGAGTAGCCCTGCCATAGGCGAGTTTCGTTGATTATGAGGTTTTTGCAATTCATATTTCAGTAAAGCTCCTTAACTAACATAGAGTAAACACCTCTACCCAGGTGCCAGCCACTCCGGCTGTGACTAAGAAGATTCTAGTGGACTCTTCTGTGGTTCTGCGAATCATCAAGCATTCCCTCGAGCAGCACCCAGGACAGGTGTCGGGCCAGCTTCTTGGCTTTGAAGACTCGGAAACCCTGTCTATAAACAACTGCTTTGCACTACCCACATCTGCCAACGACAATGAGGGATCAGGCCTGCGATCCAAGGCCATGGTTAAGTACCAGACAGAAATGATTAACCATCTGAAGGAAGTCAATGTGGATGCAAACTCCGTAGGATGGTACACTAGTGCTAATCTCGGCCGATTTTTCAGCCAAACTGTTATCGAGAACTTGTTATCATATCAGGTCCAGAACCCGGAGTCTGTGGTTATCGTCCACGACGTGAGTCGCCAGGCACACGCTGGATTGGCACTGCATGCTTATCGACTGTCTCAGGCTTATCTGGAGGTGCGAAAACAGGGAAAATTCACCACCGAACGACTGGCCAAGCACGAGCTTTCGTACCACAACATATTCGAGGAAGTTCCTGTTGAGATAAAGAACTCTCACTTGGTGACTCTTTACCTTCATACACTGCAGACCCAGCAGGATTACCACCAGTTGGACATTTCCATCGACTCGTACCTCGAGAAGAATATCGAGAGCATGTTTGATTCGATAGACGACTTCCACTACGACCAGGGCAACTACAACTACTACCAGAGGCAACTGGCGCGAGAAAAGGCCAAAGTTCAGCAGTGGCAGCTCAAGAGAAAGAGCGATAACTTGGCGCGTCAGGCTAACGGAGAGAATCCTCTTTCGCTCGATGACTGGAAGACTTTATATAAGCTTCCCGAAGAGCCTTCGCGACTGGACAATTTGCTGATATCAGGGCAGATTTCCCAGTACTGCAATCAAATTGAGGAGTTTGGGTCTACTGTTACTCCGAAGTTGTTTGCAGTTCAAAAAGTTTTGGAGTAAGCTAGAGGGAGAGAAGTTGGAATTGATCGATCTAGAGGTGTCGTGAAACATGATTATACCGTAAGCTCTTCTCAATCGAGGAGGAGCTTGGGGTCCGCTGCCAAGACGATGCTGCTTGCAGCTTAAAATAGTTCTGAGTGAAGGATTAGATTAGTAGAGAGACGTAAATGAAAAACGTTAGTTATATTGTGAGTTAGTAACTGTAAGCAGTTTATGTATTTTTGTGATATCAAGGGAGTGATGATGGAAGCTGATTTTCAGACAGGCCCTTCGAAAAATTCTACAAATAGATTTGCAATAACGGTATTACGTCTCAGCTCAGCAAAATGTTTTTTAAAGGCCCCTTGGTCCAGGATGCAGTTAGCTTGAAGAAAATGATGGATATGCATGTGTGCGTGCATTCACACACTGCGACATCACTGAAATTCTCACGAAACTCTCAACGTTAGTGATTTATCGAACACTTTTCAGATTCTCGTGTGCCCCATTTGCCACAAACAATGCCACCAGAAATAGAAGTTTCGTCTGTTAAAGCAGACAATATCGTGTCCAAAAAGATGGCCAATCTGCTATCTATGTCCTACACGGATTCTCTCCTGTCGCAATCTCTTGAGACCCTCGACTTAAGGATCAAAGAGAACACTGTAGCCACTAGAAGATACCTGCGGTCTAGTATTGAGTCCGAAGTGTTGCAAGTGGGTGCCACTATGCTAAAGGACTTTGAAATGCTGGCCGATACTCTCGAATTGGTTGGAGATCAAGTACGTGGCCTAAATGAGTCGTACCGTGTAATGGAATCGTTAGTAGACACGGCTTACACAGAGACGCAGCAGACGACGCGAGAGGCCAATGAGTTGCTGTCGCAGGAACAGAAGATTAAAAGTAAACGGATTCTGCTCGACGCATTTCAAAGATCGTTTGTCATCTCGGAGGACGAATCTGAAATCCTCACCAATCCTGGAAGAGCCGTCGACGATGCATTTTTCGCTACGTTGGAGAAAGTCAAGGAGATTTACTCCAATTGCCAGGCACTACTAGTGGATGACAGCGACCAAAATGGAATGGCAATCATGAATCAGATGGGATCGTATCTCGACAGGGCTTACGATAAGCTGTTCTATTCCATTCAACACAGCTTCAAGGCTATTGGAGGCAGTAGTTTCCAAATCACAAACGTTATGCGCAGGTCTCTCATCACGCTATCAGAGCGTCCTTCACTACTTGAGTCTGCTCTAGGCAGTTTATACGACCTACGGTCTAAGAACTTGCACGCCGACTTTGTCAATGCCCTCAGCGTGGCAACCAAGTCAGCTAAGCCCCTGGATTTCTATGCTTACGATATACTGCGGTATGTGGGTGACATCATGGCCTGGATACACAGTGCGTCACTCAGTGAGCAGGAAAATCTTCAATCGCTGTTTGAGCAGTACGACGAGAACATCACGCTGGGACTTCAAAAGGGAGCCAAAAGCGAGCCGTGGAAAGAAGTCGACACCAAACAGCTGATGCACTCGCTTATTGACAAAGTCACCACGTCACTAGTGAAACCTACAAGGCTGCGGATAGAGAAATCAATGGTACAAGAGCAGAGCATATCTTCTATATATCAGTTGTACAACATTCTCCACTTCTACGAGGTCATGTTTGAGAAACATAACCTGACGGCAGGAACCAGTGTTGGTGCTATGATTGAACAGCTACAAGAAGGCTGCATGCGTCGGCTCAGAGCTATCCTGGAAGACAAGATCTCCACCATCAAGAGTAAACACCTACAGCCTACAGAGGGCCTGCAACCGCCAGATTACCTCACCGAAGCTATGGCTGACCTCAAGTCTATTCTCAATAGCTATCAAAGCAGCATATCTTACTCTGTGACAGGGGATGCAGAGTTACGACAACTTGTTGAAGACTTGACTGAACCGTACCTGGAGTGCTGCAGTCGGATTTCAAGCGATCTTCCCGATATCAATGCAGAGATTTTTCTTATCAACTGCTACGACATGTGCAAAAGCACGCTAGCGTTGTTTTCAGTGACGAGCTACAAAGTAGGTCAGCTGGATGCACGAATTAACGAGCTTGCAGATGCTCTTGTAGACCGGCAGTACCGGCGCTTTCTCAGATCTTCTGGTCTGGAAGACATGGATCTCAAGGACACCGAAGTAATTAAGCGGGCTGCCGTCGCACTTGACGATTTCCTCCCGGCCGCTACAATGGAGTCAGGAGTTTTACTGCGGTCTCTTTCTTCGCCCCGTCTGGCATCGTCCATAACCTTGCAAGCATCGCAGATGTTTGCAGACAAGTTTAAGCTGATCAAGCAAGATATTAATGATATCCATAGCGAAGATGGAAATGCACTGTTCCCGCGATCAATTGAAGAGGTCAGTGTTCTCTTGGCTCTGGACTAGCGAAAATCTGTTATACAGATTCTGGCTGTTGTCAGCGTCATTAAACACGAAATCTACCAACTTTCTCGATGTGTAAGCTCGTCTAAGCTCGCCTCCCGGCGGGGCTACTGGGTGGAAGTTGGTCCCACATCACGGGAACGCACTGTGGTTCGAAGTTCTCGAAACGTGGGGTAACTTCCCACCACGCAAGTTTATCTTACCTCACCAACAATTGGACAAAACACAGTTCACAGACAGTTTGATCCCCCAATTGCAAAGCCCCTCTGAGGTTGTTTTAATCGAGGAAATATGGTGAGGCCGAGGGTGAGTAGAAATGACTTTTAATAGAAAGGTTACCTGCTAATTCAAGCTCATAATTCTCGTGCGACATGGCGAATCTGAAGGGAATCGTAAGTATCTTATCAGTTTTAAGCTGGTTTTATTTAATTATTCTGGCAACAATCTAACCAGGGGACAAGAGCGTGAATCGGGTTATTGCCAATCATCAGATTCCCCTCACTGAAACTGGTCTGCGGCAGGCAAGCGCCGCTGGCCAGAAATTAATCAATCATCTCCGTCCCAATGAAAGGGTGTTGGTTTACACATCTCCCTATAAAAGAGCCAGAGAAACAGCTCACCAGATCATTAACGTGCTAGAACAACACGAGATCGAGTATCGACTTAGAGAAGAGCCCCGACTGAGAGAACAGGATTTTGGCAACTTTCAGGGAGATCCTCAGGAGATGGAGCGTATATGGACTGATCGAGCGAAATACGGACACTTTTTCTTTCGAATCCCTCACGGAGAGTCAGCTGCCGACGTGTTTGACCGCTGTGCAGGATTTAACGAGACTTTGTTTCGGCAATTTAACAGCGAAAGATTTCCTGATGTGCTTCTGCTGGTTACACATGGAATATGGGCTAGAGTATTTCTGATGAAGTGGTACAGGTGGTCGTATGAATATTTTGAGTCACTGAGGAACCTACGACACTGCCAGTTTATAATAATGGAAAGCAATAACCGCGCACATGACTCCAAATACCAATTGAAGACGAAGCTGCTAACTTGGCAAGATAGGGACGAGTCTGATGATGATAGCATTGAAGAGCTGGAAGAGGCATCTGGCGGTGATGTCTCAGTACAGGAACTAAGAGATATTCGTGCTAAGGAAAAGAAGATATGGGAGCAGTATCAGAAAGTGAAGCAAAACTCGTTATCTGAATGAAGTTTTGCTCTCGCGTTGGTTACCTCAGGTGGCTCTTCCCGGTGATGGTTGGTTCTGCTTCGCAGAAAGGCCGAGTTTCTCAGTACAATCAAACAAACATAGACCCCTGTGCTGTATGATTACTCGTACAATCCGACGATAACAGCTAGTATATTTATTTGACCAATTATAGATGCACTAAACGTAAAATGCCACTTTGGTTCAAACTCTACGAAGCAGAACCAACCTCCCTGGAAATGTCCTGCCAGGGGTGAGCAGGCTGCGGATACAGCACATCAAGCAGGAGACCTCACAGGCTTCTGACCCCTCCCATATCCGTTTTTCGAATAGTAGTCCATTGGGTAAGAAACACCCCATTCTTGGTCTTCCTCTAAGCTAACCATCGCTTCATAAGGAGTGAGTAACGGACGAGGGAACGAATAACCCCAGTCGATTGATAGTCGAGGACAAGCTACTTGAACCCAACAATCAACATCATCAAACTGTGCCAGCTTTCCAGGGAATATCTCTGAAAGCAATACCAACACAGTTTCAAGCCCCTTCTTTTGGAAACCCTCTTCAATCATGTCTAAAGTATTTGGATTACCTTGTCGGCCAAGAGATCCTAAGATAAGGCCTACTTTCTTTGCGCCCTTTGCCTGTTGAATCGCGTCCCTCCTCACATCGTGTAACTCCTTGTGATCAAACTCCTCAATAGTGAACTTCCTAGAATAGGGGTCATATTTGTATGCTGGTAGTTCTGGGTTCTGTATCAGAGAGGACTCCAAGTGGAATCTGCCATCTCCGACATACACAGTGGCATCATAGTCGTCTTTGTTAAGACGAGCAGATGTGCAGCCTAACACTTCACCCTTGGACAGAGGCATAGCCTGTGGCGCTACTGCTCTTATTCCATGCCCAGCTAGCAAAGGAACAATAGCATGCACTGTAGGGTTGAACTGTATAGTTCCAGTCAGGGCCAGTCGAGATCCTGGAGAGAAGTGGTTGGCAAGAGTGTTTACCAGATGCTGTCTATCTATGTCGATAGTGACAAACACATAGAGGACTTTCATTTCAGTGACATCGACTGGAACCAGACATGAATGGGCATAGTGCACTAAGAAATCGCATCCTAGTGCCCGAGCAGTAAAATCGTCTATGCAGCAGGCTCCGTAGGTTACGTCTCCCATGATTAAAGTCTCGACGCCGGTAAACTGTTCCAGTATGTCTGCTATTATGCAGGAATAGAGAAGCAGACCCTCTGGCATCTGAAGAGCTACCTTCTTAGCTGAGAATTTCCGTATATTCCATACTGTTTTGTGGATCTCGAAATTGTAGTTTGAGGGTAGAAATGCAATAGCCCGACTGAGTTCTTCGTCTTGAAGGATATCGTCGGGGATTTGGTTCAGGGACCGAGGTTTTTTAACAGATACCAGGTCACTGGTTACTGCTGAAGCTGTTTTTCGTCCCACAAACCGTTTGCGAGGTTGGGCGGGCGGTTCGTTTGAAATAGACATATTTTTAAATGCAGAGATATATAATCTACTGTCTTTCCTTTTATACAGATGATAAAAAAATTTGCCTCCCGTTGTAAACTAGTTTTCTTGCCGTAGTTGTTGTATAGAATATGTTTCTTTCATACAAATATAAGCTTCACAGTACTGACAAAAAGATAAGCTATTGGAATAAGTAGCGGTGTTCAAAGCAAAGTATTAAATGGCTTTCCATTAGTTGGATTCATTTTACGTCTCTCCATATTGCATTGATCGACGCTGACAATTTCTAAAGACGTCCGATATTTCTTAAAACATAGAACTAACATTGATATCGTCGTCCAGTCGACAACTGTCTCTCAGTTTCTTTTCTCTTCGTCTCTCATGATAACGCCACAGTTTAAAGTGGACCAGGACGATGAGTTTGTGTATATCAAAATCCGGGCCCCTAATATCCGTGCTGCAGGGGTAGAGTTTTTTGTAGAGAAGGATCTTTTCATTTTCTCTCTGCATCCGTACTATCTAAGGCTCAGGTTTCCTGGCAATATTGTCGACGATGAGGAAAAGTCAAAGAGTGACTATGACTTAGCCACCTCGGTCATCTCTGTAAGAATTGCCAAAGAAGTGCCGGGTACTCGCTTTGAAGATCTCGACATGTCCACGAAGCTTCTAGCCCGTCTGAACGAAGCATCTAAAGAGCAGCCAAAGAAGAAAGCTCTGATAGAAGAAATTGGAAGTCAGCCTTCGCTTGGTGGAGAGGAAGAACATGAGGCAGATGTCAAAAATGAAAATGAGAATGGCAACGACCCAGAGTCTTTTGACTGGGAACTTCCCCAAGAGCTCCCCAGGCCGTTCGAAGAAGAAGAAGACTCTTCATCGATTATCAAACCAAAATATGGTTTCAACAACCAGTACAGCGGAGTACTTGATCTATCAGTAATAAACGGCAACGACGTAAACGATTTACCTGAACCTGATACAACACCAGTCACTCAGCGTGGAAAAGTACGTATGGAGACTGAAGAGCTGAAGTTCGATGAGGACCACTACTTAGCTGATTTTGCCGAGAGCGAAGAAATCGACGCTATGATAAAATGGAAAGCACCCGATATAACGCTAGCGGAATTTTCCAGCGAGGAAAACGAACGCATGCTGAAGTTACCCAAGAGGTCATACATATTGGATGACCCTCGCCTCACATATCTCAATCTGATTCAGCTACTGTTTGGATACTGCTATGACTACAGAACAACGTTCGGAGAGTCTACAGTGGAATCAGCGTGGACCATTGGCAAATTACTTCCTATGTTCAGTTGTTTGGATACGCCAAATACAGTGCGAGATATCATGATAGGTTGTAGCAGGAGAAGTTTGACGTTTCCTCTTTATCGACACTGGGAGCTAACTCTCAAAGTGTGGCAGGATGTATCAGAAATCATAAGCCAGAGCAGAAGAGGCATTTTGAAAAGATTATTGCATTTAAACGAAATCTTCAATCACGAGACCTATCAGGTGTACAACCAGATCTGGATCGAGGATTACTGCACCTGGATTCAATATGCAAACGACAACGTGATTGCCAGTCTCAGACACGAGCTCAATAAAGTTCAATTTACAAAGGCTGATACAGGGTTTAATTTAGAGACTATAGAGGAAATAGGAAGGTCCATGGTGGAGGATAAGAAATAGAAAGAAAGAAAGAAACCCGTCTGCAGTGCAGTATGAAAAAAAAGGTGAGTACGTGTTATGATTTCACACCCGATCAAAAAAGTCTACATGAACAATGCACTAAGCAGTGCTCTTCTCTTTAGTACAGTACGTACATTTGTATCACAATTATCTGTTTTTTAGTTCATCTTTTTCTTACTTTCCCTCTCTTCTCGTCGCCGTCATTCAGCTTGGGTTTACAAATGAGAAGTGTTATACAATATTTATTATATGAAAAAAAAATATTATGATGGGTCGTCACTGATCATAAAGTCAACTCCATGCTTTCGAGAGCGCTCCCGAGACGGCCGGGACGCCGTTTCTTCCGAATAGGCGTTCGCACTACCTCCTCCTTCTTGGCGGCTCGTAGGACGGGTTGGGCTGGGTGTCCGATCACGCTGTTCGCTTGCAACGGTTGCCAGCACGTTGACTCCAGACTGTGGGTCGCTGGCAGCGACGTCAGTGGTAGATGGGGGTGGCAAACTCGATGGCTGTCTCGCCAAACTCGCTGCTGAAGGAGCTCCTGACCAGCCTCTGAAGGCAGCGCTCGATCCCACGTCACCTCTCAGTATAGAGGCCTCGCTGCGATGCCTTGAATGAAGTCCGCGCCTTCGTACTTGCGAATGGGCTGCTGCTGCAGACGCTCCTAACGAACTTGTGGAAGAAGAGGATCCAGCTAGTGTGGTCGAGGCTTGCCCTGCCAGTGAGGACGAAGACGATGACTTCGGAGTAGGACTCGTACTTCGATCCGATATTGACTTGCGCCTTTTCAGAGATGCTTCGTCTCCGGGTTGGGGAGAAGAATGTGAGGGGCTTGACTTTGACTGGCTGGGTTGCCAATGGTGGAATTGGATTATATGCTGCAATGATGAAGAGGGAGAGGATGGAGATGTGGTAATGGAGGGTTGCTGAGGTGGCGGGAAATAGGGTTGGTTAGACCCCTGCCACGTTCCGGTACGCGATCCAGAGCCTGCACCCGCTCCACTTCCCCCACTGTTTCCCCCTCCAGGTTGCGGATACGGACCAGGACCTGGCAGAGCAGACGGAGCGAGGGGTCCGCGTACCGGTGAGGTAAACGAAATAGCTGACGTCGATGAATGATGCTGATGGGTCGGTCTAAATGAAGGTGGAGATCGCAACTGTGGAGGCAGTTGACCTTGAGGTGGCGGAGGAGGAGGCTGATGCTGTTGGTGTTGTGAAGACCCAGCGGCGGCTGCTGCTGCTGCTGCTTGCTTTTGGTATTCTGACGGAATAATAGTGGGCTGAGGCGGTAATGAGAGATTCCGTGAATGCGAAGAGGGTCTTTTTGATGGTGGTGGTGGGGGAGCAACAGTAGGAGGCGGGGGTAAAGGTTGTTGTTGGGTCTGTATCTGACTTGGTCCCCCTCCGGAATATGGCAATGACTGAGACTGTGAATGCTGATGCTGTTGAGGATGCGGTTGTTGCGGTTGTTGCTGCTGCTGTTGCTGTGCTATCTGCTCACTTAGAGCAGCTAAAGCATTCGCGTCTACAGGCACCTGACTGCCTGAAAACAGCAATGGAACCGCATTTGGTGGGATATTGTACCGGATGGCATCGTGGAGCAGATCAAGGCTCCTTTTACGCAGTTCGAGTCTGTAAAACTCCTGCTTAGTGCGTTCCTGCTCAGCTCGCAATTTTAACGCGTGACTCAAAGATTCGTCTCCATAAGCCCAACTGGAAATGTTTGAGCCCAATAAGCTTGAGAGGGCAGGGTCCATAGGCTGTTGTTGTGACTGTTGCTGTTGCTGATGTGCCTGCTGTTCTTGCTGCTGAGGTCGCCCTGATGGATTAGGGGGCGACCGGATACTGTGACTACTGTGACTCGAAGACATTCCCGCACCAACTGGATCCGCAACGCTTTTAGCAAAGGCAGTTAGCGCGGTAACGGTGGCAGACAGCCTGGGCGACAACGGACTGAGCGGACGCTTCGAAGATGTGGAGGATGACGACGAGGATGACGATGAAGGATTGTTGGTGGTTGAGGAGGAGGTGGTGATGTTGGTGGAATTCGAAGAAGGGCGACGCGAACTTTGGCCACCATCAACAACCTCTTGGTGCGAAGCTTGTTTGCTGGTGCTGGTTTTGGTATTATCGGAACGATTGTTGTGAGTAGTAGGATCGTTAGTAATGTCGCGTGAGGGCGATAACGGGCCCGGGTTTGTCGCGGTGTTAGTGGTGGTGGAGATGATATTCTCAGCAGCCGTTGCGGTAGTAACAGCAGAGGGTGGGTTACTGTTGTTTGTGTATGAACCACCCGCGTAAGTCCCCAGTGGGTCATTAATTCGCGTCAACGGCGGGGCGGAGCCGAATTTGGAACTCGACGGTTGTTGTTTGGCAGGAGGGAAAGTAAAAGCCGGTTGAGGTGGAGCTGATGCACGTGAAGCCACTGAAGCGTCCGACATGACCTGAGATGGATGGATAGACTCCTTTTTTTCGAGCAACGCAGGTGTGGAAAATTTTTCTCCCAAGCTGTGTTCTTTTCCCAAACTGTTTTGTGTCTTTTTGAGTTTAGGAGTGTTTCTATCGCGGATGTGCCTTTTTGGCCAGTTGTATCTTTTTACAGTTGGGTTGTTTTTTTTTCTTTTAATCCTCCCCGGTCGAACAGGCCAGTTTAGCTTTTTTTCTTCGCCCAAAGAAAAATAACCGTAGACTGTCTTTTCGGATTGGGTCTCAGTGGTGCCAATTCTTCACTCGTATGTTACTAAGTTAGTAGTTGGTTTTAGCGTTCTGGTCAAAGACAACAATAGTCTTGACGTGCAGCAACTCTGGGATAGAATGAATCACAGGCGGCGCGAATTCGGCTGCAGGGTTCGAAGCATCTCACAAAAGCGTAGAGTAAAAATGGTATCAGTTGCGACTCATTCTACGGGTCTACGCGAGTTGAGAGCTTGTCCTTCGTCCCTTCCTTTTTCTCTCGTCCTTATTAATCACATACCAGACAGTTTGTTTCTTTTCGTAAAGACTCCACTGATAGTAAAAACAAAGTTCGTTCGATTGGTTTCTTTTATTAACTTTTGGAGTGGTTGTTTTTCGCTAAAAAAAACGCCCAAACCAAGAGAGCAAACGGTGGGTCTCCGCACACAACTTGGATATCCCGAAAAACCAAAAATGTTAACAGACAGAGCAGAGCGTACTGGCCTGATAACAACAAAACCAACAGTTGGAAACGCGACGACGACGTATACAACAAAAACGGGGTTTTGGTTTTCTGACTTTTTTAGATTTATTTAATTTCCTGCGTGCCTGCTTGCTTTCGTTCTGCCTCTCTTGTGTTGCGCGTATCAACAACTGAATATTAGTGTTAAGCTGGCAGAAAGCGCACGCGTAGACGGCAAAAGAATCTCAAAATCAAATAATCAAATAATTAAATAATCAAAAAAAAAAAACCAAAATGCCTTGAGAAGCGTTACTTGCTCTCCGCAGGGGTCGTAAGTGAACGATAGAGAAGTCTCAAGGTTTGAGGTTTGTCTGTTGTGTTTATTTTCTCGTGCTTTCGTAGATTATGGGCCGTGCGTATCGTTGTTCAGTGTAACCTCCTTATCACGATGTCCCCTCTTGTTCCCCTGTTTGTGTGCCCGACGTTGTAAGCCTACGAAATATCTTTTGTATGTTAAATGAAAGCTTCAAAAAACGGGGCAAAAGGGAATATCAGTTAAATAGTTATAACTGTTGAGATCGATGGGATGCTCACGTGTCGAGGTGTGTGTAATGTGTAATATTTCCTATTCACGATTTATATTAGTGTTTGGCAGATGCCGGATGGGGGTTTCGGTTGGATGAGCGTGGTGAGCCGAGTGCGTAGCCTAAAGCAGGCGGTGTTGGGTGGGGTTGTATCTGAAGCGAGCAAATACTACAAAACAAGTTAAAAATTAGGATGCGCACCTACAACATTTAACTGTTCCTTTTTTCCACTTTGTTCCAAGCACTTGTTTTGCAATCATTCGCTATCTGATGCCGAACCCTTAACGTTACTACCCAAAGGATACGTCCACTTACACACACCCTTGCCAGGTTATTCCCGATTTAAAGATATCCCCGTACCCTCAAGCTGCTCGTTATCTCAGATCCTATCAAAGAAAACTATGCAAACCATGCAAGATCTCCTGCAAGTCACTGTTTTACTTTTCTTTCAAATATTATCTCTTCAGGAGGATAACTTGGTACACACAGCAGTTGCAGGGCTCACATAAACCCACATTGAGCAGATGCATGAATACTACGTCTGGTCACGTCTGTCCACGTCGGGCCATGCGGATGCCACATACAAATATTCTAAGAAAAATGAAATAACAAAGAAGCTTATTCCCAAGCTCGGGAGAATCAAGGGTTCAACCCAAGGAGGGTTAAGCCTCCAAGAAATGACAGACATACGGTACGGCTGGGCAGGGTCGTCCTTGGATCCATCTGGCCGAAAAAGTAAAAAGGTAACCCTCCAAAACAGGGGTGATTCCACACCAATCCGGAATTGGCTGGGGTCTGAAAAGAGCAACAAGCCGGCTGCCGACCTTAAACTATTTAGTTACTGACATAACCCTGGTCTTGGTCCAGGATCAGCAAGTGATGGGCCATTGTAGATCACTGCAGGAACAGTATACCGTTTAGCACACTCTTTAAAGCCTACTTCACGAAAATACAGGTACTACTACCAACACCCAAAAGTAAAACAGAGAAGATAGCTCCTACCGTATTTCTTTCCAGCTGTTCCTTCTATTGTCGATTTACGATCCTACGAATCTGAACAGACCTTCCTCCGGAGAAGCAGCCGAAGGCACGTCCAACGTTTGCAGCTTAAAGTTCTTTTATCTTTTAAATTTGCGCTACAAAAAAACCCCTTCTTGCTCACTAAGACAAAACACAACTTATACGTCCACCGGATAGTTCGACGTTAGGCAGATGATCTTTTTGCACGCAACTTTCCCTTTGAACTCTCCTTGCTAGCACTCTTTGCTCGAGACCACGCACCTCTCTTTCGGAAATTGATCAACCCGAAAGATCCTACTTCTTCGTGGCCCTCGGCAAACGACGGCTGTCGCAGTGTAATTGTGTCGCCCTTCTGGGACCCGCTGTTGTTGGGAGACTTTTGCACCTTTATCGCTGCTGCTCCTCTCACTGTGTTTGGAAGGTATGACGAAGCAGCCTGGATGTCAAGTCTAGGTAATCTGTCAGTTCCCCCAATCTCGTCTCGAGCAGAGCTTGAAGAAAATGAATATCCGCCATTGGCGGCAGTATTCATTTCAATTGCCTGATACAGAAGCATTTCGTGAGACGATATTTCGCCGCTGCTGCGGGCCATGTCTGACACGTTCATATCTTGATATGCGGCGTTATAATCTCTTGGAATAGTTATCAGCATATCAGGTCCCGGTTCCAAAGGATCTAAACTTTCCATAAGCTCCTGGTCTTCTGGGTGCAGTTCTTCTATGCCGTCGGAAGAGCCACCAATTACGCTCACGCTGTGATCATGTCCATTAGGTCTTCCTGGTATTGAAGAAGTCGATATAGAAATTCCTCCTCCTTCCATGTCCACAGTAACAGATGAAGACAAGTCCTTAACTTCCGTAGCACTAGTGGTATTAAAATCTGTACCAGTGCTTTCAAAATTAGGCGAATAACTTAAGATATTGTGTATATTCCCCGGTGAGTTAAGCATATTCTTATCGCTGCTGCTAAACAGTGAGCTGCCTTCGTTGAAGTCCATATATTGAATATCTCCAACAGCATGATTATTAATATTTGCTCTCTCTTGAGTGATACCTGGAGTAGATCCCCCAGTTCGTGGTTGCCCATAATCATATATCGGGGGAATGCCATTTGTCACCAGCCCTTTGCTGGTGTGCTGCTGCTGCTGCTGTTCGTGAAAGCCATTTAGAATATTGTTGTGGTACTCTGCTTGGTTTTGTCTTTGTATTTGTTGGCGCGCTTCTCCAATATTATTTGTATTCGGATCACTCACGATATCTTTTCCTACTGTTGGTTCTTCTTTTGACATTAAGTGGGATCTCCTCCTGTCTGTTATTTCTTCTTCTACTCCTTCTTCTGCTCCTCCGCCACACACTATTTTTTCTTCTTCTTTTTTTTCTTCTTCTCTCCCATTCCTTTCCACATCCATGTCTAACTGTTTCCCTCCTCCTCCTTCTTCTCTCTCCTGTCCTCCTCCCTCGCTTCCATCAGGCAGACCGTTCAAATAATTGTACAAATCGTTTGCGTCATTATGGACAGCTGGCTCAGCAGCGGACTGCTCGCTACTGGGAGCCTCTCCCACCACCGAAGGAGACGGCTGTGACTCAAAGCTTTGATACCCATAATTTGAAATCTGCAGTTCAGATGGAGCAGCCAGTGATACCGGTATATTCATGGCTGGCTGCTTGGTTTACAGAAGGACAATAGTAAACCTATTGCCTCCAAATGAAACGGAATATAATGAAAGAGAGAAGTTAAAGCCTAAAGCAGAACCTAGCAGAATTGAAGATAGTAAGCAGTAATATAAATCACAGTAAATAAAAAATGCCCAGACAATAGGTCCGCAAAAAACCACAAATCACAGAACTCTACTGCCGCTTTTTTCCGGTAGTCTTGTGCTTTTTCTTATAGATGAGGCTATTAGTTTGTCATCACAAGCTACCGACAATTAACTTGGCTTTCATCGAACTTCTGACCGGTAGTTGGTATTTTAAAATAACACTGTTCAAAAAGTCTTTTCTCTGTCTCAAAATTGAATGCTTAGTTGTCCGTATCATTAGCATTGCCTGCTGACTTTTTTAATAAAGATATAGGTGGCTTTTACACAAAACTCCAACAGTCATGATCGAGCTCAGCTGCCATTACATGTAATTTGATTCATGCCAAATCGTCAATACGGCGCCCATATTAAGGCTCCCATGTTTAAATTGACTATGATTACTTAGCAAAGAATTTGGATCTTCTATTTTAGATTTCCGGGACCCTCTGGTAACTTTTACAAATTTGGGTACCGGTTATTAATTTTGTTTTTTATTTTATTTTTGGGCAAGAGCCAGGCAATATAACGAAGGTTCACAGGTTCTGCTGGATCGTGGTTACTCTGTAATTATAGTCTGGATACTACACCAAGTTTTGAGACAGCTCGAATGTTGAATTATAAGTTCCAGTGTTCTTGGAAAATTGCGATAAAAAGACTACATGCTCAAGTTCAATGTTTATGCCCGTGGCTTTCTCACAATCAACGTTTCCTTTGGAGTATTAATCACTGGACCTTCTGAACGTCCTTCTGTGCTTCTTCCCGAAGAAGCAAGAATAAGGAATTAGGTTCAGAACTACGGCTACATGATTCTGGATGTCTCTTTGACAATCCGGTTGTAGAAATGACACTAATGGAGTACTGCGGAGCTCAGGGAAAGAAAGTGAAGAGAAAGGGAAGCCAGAGTAATGTAAAAATAAGAAATCAAAACTAGCAAGCTCACAAATATGAATATGAACCAATTGCACCCTGCGACCTTACGGTGAGGCACAAGACACTATTACCACACCACATCATTTACAAGTCTCGTTACTTTTCATGACGTACCAACCTGCATAACTATCAGTTCTGTCAAAGACTGAATACCTGTTTTGCTTTTACTCACATCTGGAATAAAGTCCAACGCCTCGGATAATTACGTAGAATACAGAGGACTGTCTATTTCGAAGCCACGGCGCGATAATATTGCTTTTAGATAACTGTACATTGATAGATGCAACCCCGAGTATACGAAGAGTGGATCAGGTCTCGGATATCAACGAGAGAACCGGAGACGTGAAACACGCCGAATACGAATAAATGCTCTCAAAGCGCTCTTCCCCTGCCATACTATATGCCGAATTTAGCTCATGGGACAGCGAAATCAAGCCACAAAGCTGTTCATTCCAAGAAATAATTGATGCTAATGTTACTCTAAAATATGCCCCGCCTACAAAAGCACAAACTACTTACACAAACTTCAATAAAACCTTCTACAGACATGTGACTCACCCGCTCAGAAACCCCGTCAACGTTTGTCAGTTCTTGGACAATCAGGGGAAATAATCTCCATTGTGCCGCAACGGCCGAGAAAAAACCGTTAAATGTCAAAGAAAAAGAGGTTTGTTCCATTCGCACCCCCGCCATTCGGTGGGGATGGTCACAGGCCTGTCAATCAAACGGTTCCTTTTCAGTACAAACCCTAGGCCCTGGCGATCGGCGGGTCCTTATCCGTTTTTGACCTTTAATTGAAGAGACGCGTTTCCTTCACCTGCTGGAAATTAACAGGACCTCGTAGCTATGTCCATTGTATCTTTAGTGAATATTAGCGTGTTGAACAACCCTGCGAGGTTCACAGATCCATATGAGTTTGAGATCACGTTTGAGTGTCTTGAACCTTTGAAAGACGGTACGAATACGAAGAAAAACACCCTATCAAGGGCAACTATATATATCAATATATATGAAAATGTCTAACCAGACCTCGAATGGAAGTTGACCTATGTTGGGTCGTCGACTTCGTAAGTGTGGCTATTTTGCAGTTTGATTTCTTTTAGCTGCTTTTTAGAATATCTTTTCTAACTAGCTTTGAGCATGACCAAGAGCTCGACTCTCTATTGGTTGGTCCTGTCCCTGTTGGAGTGAACAAATTCGTCTTCACAGCGGATCCTCCATCGCCAGACTTGATTCCTGCCTCTGAACTTGTCAGTGTGACAGTTATACTGTTATCGTGCTCCTACGCAGGAAAAGAGTTTGTGAGGGTGGGGTATTATGTGAACAACGAGTACGACAGTGAGGAATTGCGTTTGAATCCGCCTTCCAAGCTCCAGATTGATCGAGTGGTGCGAAATATATTGGCAGAAAAACCTCGAGTGACGCGTTTTAACATTATTTGGTGAGTGCAAAGAGGTTGAAAGGTCAAGAGCTGAAGAGATCAAGGGGTCAAGGCATATTAATTTCATTTTAGTATCATGAACAACTCTTCTAACCAGGGATAATGAAGGAGGGCCTGTAGATGAGTTCCCTCCGGAGCAGCCCGAAGCAGACTTGGCCGATGATGATGAAGAGCAATATGGAGCTGATGAAGAAGAAGATGCGGAAGACGCGGAAGACGCGGAAGAAGCTGAGGATGAGGATGGTGAAGGTGACGTAGAAGAGGCCGAAGTAAAAGGTGAAGGTGAAGGTGAAGATGAAGGAGAACCTGAGGAAGACGTAGACGGAGAAGCAGATGAAGAACCTGAGTCAACAGAAGTTAAAAAGTCGACGACGGGCCAGAGTGATCCATCAACAAGCAAGAGGAAACGGGATGCAGAAGGCGAAGAGATTGCAAGTGGAAAGATTAATGGCTCAGAAACTTCCGCACCCTAGTGAAAACTCTCCTTTTGCCCGCTCGAGCCACAGTTTGATTAGGTTGCTCACTTTTAATTTCATCTACCACATAAAATTGATTGAGCTCTGCTCGTATCATTCAGTTCACTCACATGTCACCATTTTGTGGCGATCCTGTTACAAACCCCCTCAATGCCAGATCTGAATCTGCAATTCAACTGTCAGCAGAAAACAAGAACTCTATTGGAATTACTTCGAGTATTGTTGTGGGTGGTTTTTGTCTATTAGCTTCGCTCTGTTCTTTTTATTGTTGTATATAATATAATACTGTACTAACTGACGTTAAAAATACCTTTTTACGGACAGCTCAAAACGAGAGAAGCCTGTTATACCTACCTGCTACTTTATACCTACTCCTGCTCGGGCTCGCTTATCTATCTTTTATTATACTAGCTCGATCAGTTATTTGAGAAGTTCCAATAATACACAACCTTTGGACCTTCCTCCCCGTCCCGGGATATCTCACGCACAACCATCTGAATGTATGCCACGGCTTTGATATCCTCAGCACCAGCCACAAGGTAGCATTATGGTCCAGACTCACGGATCTAATGGTCACGGACCTAGTGGTTGTCAGGATGCTTCAATAGAAGATCCTTACTACCCTCGTTGCATCTTGGCATCAACTTGCGGATCCCCATCAGTCTTAAACGATGGAGGATCAACAAACTCCTTTTCCACTTCTACATTTTCTACTACTACTTGGAGACCCGGGAGCTACGAAGGGGATGTAACCAAAGAAAAAAAAGGCGAGTCTTCCAATATGAGCAGTGTCACAAATATCGAAGTGCTACACCAGTTAGGAAGAATCTCCACCCAGCCCAATGAAGAACTTCCGCCCAGGGATAGTACACGAAGCAAACGAGAGTCAAAGACCTCCGACAAGGTGTCTCAAATATTGGCAGTCGTGAGCAAGTTTGGCAAATTTGTTGGGCCAGGCATGATGGTCTCCATAGCATACATAGATCCGGGCAATTACTCGACCGATGTAGCTGCTGGAGCTTCCAAGAAGTATGCTCTTCTGTTCATTGTTATTTTATCAAGCGCTTTGGCAATGGTGCTCCAGTCGCTCAGTATAAAACTGGGAAGTGTTACAGGATGCGACCTGGCAGTGAATTGCCGTAAACACATGCCCCGCTGGTTGACATGGGTGGTGTATCTTCTTGCAGAGGCTGCCATTATTGCAACCGATATTGCTGAGGTCATTGGTACTGCTATATCTTTAAACGTGCTACTCCACATCCCCCTAGTAGCGGGTGTGGTACTCACCTCGCTGGATGTCATACTCGTCTTGCTTGCTTACCGACCCGGCAAGGGGATGAGGGCTGTTCGGCGCTTTGAAGTTTTTGTCATGGTGCTTCTGGCAGCCGTAGTGATTTGCTTCATACTGGAGCTGGCCAAAATCCCACCTCAACCTTTGGGCCCCATTTTCAGGGGATTCCTTCCTTCGCACGAGATTCTCACGGGCGATGGTCTTTATCTGTCGTGTGGAATTCTAGGTGCCACGGTCATGCCCCACAGCCTGTATCTCGGGTCTGCTTTAGTGAAAGCACGGATCTGGCACCACGACAAGTCGCTTGGTAACGTTCCGTCTGACGACGACTATGAAGATAAGGAGCACTATTCACCGTCTCTTGACGCCATCAACTACACTTTAAAATACTCCATTCTCGAGGTTTTATTTGCTCTGAGCACTTTTGCTCTCTTTGTTAACTCGTCTATACTAATCCTGGCCGGTGCCACTCTTTACAACCTACCAGGTGCTCTCGACGCTGACTTGTACTCCATCTACGATATGCTGAGGGCCACATTGTCCAAAGCAGCAGGTATAATATTCATGCTGGCTCTTCTGTTTTCTGGGCAGTCTGCCGGTATTGTGTGCACGCTTGCAGGCCAGATTGTGTGTGAGGGACATATAAATTGGAGCGTGAGGCCATGGCTACGGCGAATTATCACCAGGCTCATTGCCATAACCCCTTGCATAGTTGTCACAGCTGCCGTAGGCAAGCAGGGTCTAAGTGCAACTCTCAACGCTTCGCAGGTCGCACTGTCCATTCTTCTACCGTTTTTAACCTTGCCGCTTATCTATTTGACGAGCTCTAAGAAAGTCATGACTGTCCGCGTGCCTGCTGAGGGGAGCTGGTCCGGCATTGATGAGATAGACATGTCCAACGGATGGTTCCTCAAGATATTGGGATGGTCTATATGGCTGTTTATTAGCGTGCTGAACGTGTATTTGATTGTCCACCTGGCAATGTATGGCAATTGATGCTCGCCTCCGACATACCCACTCTGTGGTGGTGGGTAGTGGAATCGGTCGAACTGACTACGACGAATGGTGGACATTTGAATCGTTTGCAAGTAACAAATCACTCCCCTGAAGAATGAATGACTAGCTTTCCCATTTATTATATAATTCACACATTCAGAGCTATCTACTACATGCTTCCTCTCCGCAAACTTTCTATAAATGAGGTTTAACCAAAAATTGCTCTTAAACTCGGTCATGTTTATCACCATTACGTCTTTCTGCGACGCAGAACAACCCTGCTCGGGCGAGCTTCGATGCCACGACTGGAGCATGAAACCACACATAACATAAATAAATAAAGCAGATACTATGTTTTTTATTATATCATTTCAAATTGCTTCTTCGCATTTCCTCCCTATGCTTCCTCCTTTCTCTCTTCCTTTCAAACTAAAGATGACGAAAATCCAATGATCGCTATGCCCAATATTGCCCACCATAATGTAACCGATTGATGCTTGCCGTACATGATACTTGTCCCATACATTTGGAAACCAATTACCGTCATGAACCCAGCAGTTCCTCCCACAAGCCACCCGAATACTTGACTGGCGGCCTCCTCGTTGAGCTTCTGTTTAAATAGAGTCCATGCAATTAGCCCTCCTAGCGGTTGACTGAGTCCCCCCAGCGAGGACGCTATAAGCATAGCCAGCCACCGCTTCTTCAAAGCTAGATATAGTGGGAAAGCAATTGTGAAACCCTCGGCGAAATTATGTACTGCCAAAGCGGCAAACACATTAACGCCGACTCGAACATCTTGGTGGGCTGTAGCAAACGTTAGAAAGCCTTCTGGTATTTTGTGTACAGAAATAGCCAATGCAGTCTGAATACCAATGGTAAACAAATGCGAGTACTCGGTCAGAACGTGATGATGGTGGTCGGAATCGGGGTCTAGATCAGAGTCAGAATCATACAGCTCTTCGGGTTGCTGGTCGAGTTGCTTGACATGACCGTGTTCTCCGTGCTCGTCATGTCTCGCAGTATCTGTAGGAGCCTCAAAATGCTTAGCGAGACTCGGCACGTCCTCTAATCTCCGCGGGCCCCTCGGGTGCTCTAAACTGCTATCTGAATATTCCGCTTCATCAGAATGGTCAGGATCATCCTCTGTAGATATTAGCCTGGTACTCTCGACTCGCAAAGATATCTCATCCTCCTTCTTGAGGATACACACGCAGTCTTCAACACGTGTGTAGCCCATGCAGCGTCCAATAGAATGTTTCCCACGAATAGTCCTATCGGTGAGGTCGAGAATGCTCATATATTGAGCTGAATCAACTGCAGCTGCATCGGTGTTCGAATGGAGCAATGGACTCTGCTCTGTCATACCATGACTATGACCATGACTATGACCATGACTGTGTCTGCTAGAAGAGTGGTGAAGCGAGTGCCCTCTTTCTATATCGTGGGAATGCTCATGAGAGTGTTCCTCGTCTCCATCATGGGCACAATGCACGATGCTCTGCGATGTCAGCACGTGGATCAACGCGTTGAATCCAGAAGAAAGTGTTATCCCTGACAAGAAAGAAACTATCAGAGCCAGTTTGGGCCACCGCGACGTGGAATAGCTATCATCTGGCGTTTCTTCAAGGTATCTCAGAGCTGTAGGAAGCAGCGAGTATAGCGCAGTAAATAGCAACACACCGCTCGAGATGGCCAAAGTCGCCACGAGAACCGAGGGGTTATCGTGAAATTTGAACTTGTATCTTGGGAGCAAAGCACTCCAAACCACGTCTCCGTATATGACCAAACTACCCAGTATACAGGCTAAAGATGAAGCAAATGTCAGCATCCAACTGATTTCATCTGATTCGTTGGGCATCTTGTCTGAACGATACATTCTTTGCTGTGATAGCAGGGAGAAATGTTATAGACGACGATGATGATTTTGTGCCCTAACAAACAGTAAAACCACGTCAGGCAATTTATAGAAAGGGAAAGCCAGGGTTCTTTAGCAGTGACATATAACCTTGGAGGTTAGTTGATGGGCCGCACAAATTAACTGTGCATTACGAATTGACGAATGCATATCGTCTGTACGCAAAGCAACGCCTTTAATTTTACCACACCAGAAATGTTATAACATAGTGGGCAAAAAACCCTCAATACTTTACTTGGCTTAAAATGCCCGATTTCTTATGTTACGTATATGGAGAATTTTCTTACATGAGATATCTTGCGAATGTCTTACAGTGGGTAAAACTCATATATATATTATTTGGCTTTCATAATACCCTAATTACTCCAAGTACGATTATATGTTAGATTTACTGACGTGTGAAATCGTCAAGTTTAACAGTGGGCAGAACTTTGATATACACCCCAAGTTCAAATATATAGAAATATATAGAACTTCATACAAGGTTATGAGAAATTTTGCAAAGTAGGATAACCTTCTTAAAGTGATCTATGCATTGGTACTCTTCTTGGTAAAGGCGCCACTTAAGTACTTCGATATATATATTTTTTTATTCTGTGGCTTAAACTAAAAAATATTCATCAAGTCCGAATATAGAATTAGTTATATGAGGAATCTTGCGGCCGTATAACCCTTCCTCGGAAGGTCCTCCTTAAAAGCGAGAAAGTAAGCTATGTATTTTGGTGCTTTTCTCGTTAAATATGCCCAGCTCTCTGGACACTTTGATATATTACCTATCTTAAAACTCCCCAAGTTCCAATATATATATATATATATAATTTCTTATGAGGGATCTTGTAGTCGCGTATCCAGCATGATCAGTTTCCGCTAAGCAGAACCAACCCTCCCCGGCAGGGGCCGCCGGATGTAACTTCCTTAGTTTCTATGATAAGGGTGGTAGCCACCATTTCCTCCTCCTCCTCCACCACCTCCACGTCCATTTCTTCCCTTGTATCCTCCCCGCATCCCGCGTGGACCTCGCGGAATGGGAGACCTGGACCTTCTTCGGTCGCCACTTCGGTCCCGGTCTCTTCCACCATCGCGTCCATCACGGTCTCGAGACACTCGGCTACCGAAGTTGCGGTCTCTGTACCTGGGTCCTCGCTGGTCCTGGTGTTCGTTATCATCTCGCTTGTCATTGCCGTACCCTTCATCGTCGTCTCGCGAGCCTCGCGGACCTGTGGGTACTGAAGAAGGCCCTCCCTGTTCGTCAGATCCATTCTCATCGCCCGCAGGAGACTCGTACGGTTGCTGACTCGGAGAGGCACCAGCCATAGGGTTCATCTGCTGTTGCATCTGCTGCATTTGCTGCATTTGCTGCATCATGGCAGGATTCATTTGTCCACTCTGGCCCATCGCCATCATCTGCTGCTGCATCTGAGCCATGTACATCTGCCATCGCTGGTAGTACTGCGACATCATAGCCGGGTTCATCCCGTTCATGTAAGCAGCATTGTTGTTAATCTGGCTACGATACACGTCCTGCTCGCGGGAGTCTCCTCCCTTAGTTCTGGGTTCTGCGCGTTTGACTTCGATGGGCTTTCCTTTCAGAATGAGGAATTTCTCAGCTACAATTCGCTCCACTGCCTGATCAGAATCAAACGTCACGAATCCAAAACCTCGGGGTCTCCCAGTGTCCTTGTCGATCATAAGCTGAGCATCAATTACTGTGCCGTACTGATCAAAGAAGGACTTAAAGTCGTAGTCAGTGACATCTCCTCCCACGCCTCCAACAAAGATCTTGGCAGTCTTATCCTGCTCTTCACGGGGAATGGCACGTTTAGGATCTATGATTTTACCATCCAAGTAGTGTTCAGCCTGCTCCACAACCATGGTAACGCACTTGGCGTCTTTGAAAGTCAAAAATCCAAATCCTCTGGAACGCCCGGTGGAGTTATCTCGCATGACTGTGCAATCCAGGACCTCACCAAACTGAGAGAAATAATTGCGCATTGACTCGTCTGTTGTTTCCCAGTTCAGTCCTCCAATAAACATTTTCCCTTCGTCCTTTGGAGGGATGTAGATATTCCCGGTCGAGAAACCTCCTACTTTGTCAGCCGGCATCCCATTACCACTCATATTGGGCATTCCAGGCATTCCTGGCATTCCTGGCATTCCTGGCATGTTGGGCATGTTGGGCATTCCTGGCATATTGGGCATCCCGGGCATTCCTTGCATATTGGGCATCATTGGCATTGACGGTTGCATCTGAGCAACAGCAGCAGACGGTGCGTCCGACGAGACAGTTGCTACGGTTGCAGCACTAGCTTGCGGGTCTTGGTAACTCGACTCCACAACTGGAGGAGGAGCGACCTCAGTTTTAACCTCACTTGAGGGAGCATTCACTCCTGCAGCCACCCGTGGATCCGAGGGCACTTCTGAGCTTCCTTCCTTCACAGGTGCAGCTGCAGCTGGGGCATCGCTGTCTTTTCTGCTTTCTTCACTTGGTTCCTGCCCCTTGGGTTCCTGTTTGGCATTCTTGTCATCATCTCCGCTACGATTAGTATAATGCTAACAAACAATTAAAACAAAGATCAAAAGATCAAAGATCAAAGATCAAAAAACTTTTTAAAAGAAACGACTTTATAATTACTAGATGTCAGCAAAGAAATCATCGTCTTCGTCATACTTAGACATTTTTGCAGCTGTTGTTTATTTTGTAATATGGCACTGCCTATGGCGTTATATCCTAAATAGAGTATAGATATACTATAATTCTAGCACAAAATAGAATCAGAGGTAGCCGGATCGAAAGGATGTCTGAAAAAAAAATATGTAAGAAAAAACTTCCTACACTCTGGGGTATGCCACAAATCTGAATTGATTGGTTGGTTTTTCAATTTTGATCGTATAATTTTTTCCAATCTATTCTTTTAATCCTCTTTATTTTTGCTTTAACACTCAATCAAAAATAAAAAATAAACAAATACGTTACGATACTCTCCTGTATTGTTCGTTGGCAACGTATCCAAAAAAGTGTCGTGTAAAAGACTAAAAGGGCCTTTCCCTGCTCAACGGGAATTTATATCCTCGAAAGTTACCCGGGGGCGAATCAGTGCCTTACCAACAAACAACTACAATCAAAGTGTGTTGCGGCATAATTTTATCTGCAGGTATATAGGGTGAAAAATTCAGATCAACTTAACGTTGAAGCGTCCAAGGAAAATATATTTGCCTGCCAAAATCATCTCATATGGTGAAATATATAATATTCCTTGCTCAGGCGCACGAGACATTTCGGTTAGCTGAACTCAAAGCGCTGGCCGAATTACACAGCGTAGAAGTGGATCTCACTGGGTATAGCATAGATTCTCCATTTTTAATAGTAGATTTGCCCTCTGATACCCAAGCCAAGCTGCTCGTCCAGAGGGCAATACTATGTAGAGCTGTCTATGAATTGTACGGATCAGGTGTGGACTTGTCACAGCTGCATGAGTCTGTTCAGAAAACAAACCCGGACTGGATCCAGTACAAACAAGATAGCTTCAAGTTTGATATTATTGGGTATCAAGGATCCAAAGATAGGGAGGATAAAATCCGCACTATAGAAAGCTTTGAATACATGGGCTTGGAAGGGCCCATACGGATGAAAGATCCGCAGCATGTTTTTACTGTCCTAGAAGAATACGAGCCGATTGACAGTCGTACTCAGGCTGAGAAGCCTTGTTATCTGTATTTCGGCAGGTGGATATGCGACAGTAGCCGGAAAATTGTCGAGAAGTATGATCTCAAGCGTCGAAAATATATTGGTACCACGTCGTTTGAGGCCGAGCTTGCTCTGGTAACTTGCAATATTGCCCAGGCTTCTCAAGGTGGCTTAGCCTATGACCCTTTTGCTGGCACTGGTTCATTTTTGGTTGCTGCCAGTCATTTTGGCGCTTTAACATTGGGATCTGACATTGACGTGCGTATGCTAAAAGGTAAGGGGCCTAAATGCGATATTGATGCAAATTTTAGACAATATGGTACCTCTCACTTGTATCTAGATGTCATGGCTATGGACTTTACCAACAATGCATTTCGAACTGATGTACTTCTCGATTGCATTGTGTGCGATCCACCCTATGGGATTCGAGAAGGACTAAAGGTATTAGGCTCAAAGAATCCAGAAAAGTTCGAGGGAAAAGAGGAGGTATTGATAGATGGGGTGCCTGCTCATCTTAGAAAGGACTACATACCGCCGAAGAAGCCATATCAGTTCAGCTCACTATTGGACAACCTCTTAGATTTTGGTGCAAACCATCTCAAGCCAACTGGCAGGCTGTGTTTCTGGATGCCCACAGCGAATGAAGATTTTGAGCCTACCGACATTCCACATCATGCGGACCTGGAATTGATTGATGAATGTGTGCAAGAGTTTAACAAATGGTCGAGAAGGTTATTAGTCTATGTGCGACGGCCCGAGGGAGAGCGGGGAGCGCATGTAAATGCCAAGGACAAGAATGAGTTCAGAGAAAAGTATTTTCGTGGATTCAAGTAATGTTACTCTGGGTTCTAAGTGTAGGTGAGAGTGCATATGTAGATATTTATTTATTCGAAATGTAAATACAGTGAGACCATATTAGTTGGCGTGGCATTGAATTAGAGCTTGTCACTCCTTATATTGTGAAGCCCCCTTCACTCTTCTTTTTCTAAAAACATAGCTACATCTACTGAGCTAATTCTTGAGCCCTCTCTATTTCTAACAGCAAATACATCAATCCAGGCTAGCTCTGCGAAGAAGGGCTACGGAATATGGGGCTGGCCTCAGCAGCTATCTAGCTTGCCTCCGGTGGCACTGGGATTCCCTAGATAGTCCGGATCGTATACTAGCTTATTTCTGGTCAGTAGAGACTCACAAAAAATTTTCTCCGTTATAAAATAATTTCAGTTATTTTCTACTATCTTTATCAATTGTAACATCAATGATATTCAGTTGTCCCTATCTGATAATCATCATTTGGTCATATTTTTTTTGTCTAACCTCTCTCTTTTTACTTACCAATTGTGAATGTTAAGCAAGTAGAAAACTTCACACAGATTGACACATTTTAAATGTCGGCGGTTAGGGTCAACCTTTTAGGATCTCTCACCGTTGAGATTCGTGAAAAAGCCAGCTTTTCCCTTGCATTGTCACACTATGCTAGGGCTTCGAGGTTTTACTACTCCCTTAGTAGCAGGTATTTTTGGTGTGTTAATGGGTACGTAATCATAAATATACTCGTAAGGTAGAGAAAAACTTGTTGTTCTTCTGAACTCAGCTAATTCTAGGTTATAATTTTTTCAAACCCATGATAATGTAAGTGGTGACATATGACCCAATTGACTTTTATTCAATGTTACGATCTAATTAGCGAGCAACTGGAAAAGGATGGAAATTTAAAATCTTCTATGCGCAAAGACCGCGATCTGGCTCCGGAGCAAAGTTTAGATCAGACTAAGAGCTGGCCTAGATCATGAGGTTGGATACTGTCATTTGGCCTGTTTTTTAATGCTGGATGGCACCTCGCTTCATGGCACCTCGTATCAAATGAATTATTTATCGACTGAGATCAATCTGCAGTTACATATCCCTTTAATTTATTATCGAGTGCTACTCTACATCTACATCTGCAATATGCCCCGGCGGAGAGTCGGTTCTCTGTTTCGCAGAAAGCTGTGAATGTCGATTAAACGGCCCTACGGTAATAGTAGTATCATATTATTTAGATATTTAACGAAATCAATTATCAACATCAAGTTTCTGCGAAGCAGAGCCAACCTTCGCCGGGAGGGGCCGCCGGAGGCATGTTGGAGACGTGACTTCTCATGACTATTACATATATACAACTTTCATAATATATACACTAACACACAAAATATGCAATAGTCAATGCCGCTACTTCATACTGGCCAGGAAATTATTCTCTTTAATCTTTCTCTTGTTGTTCTGTCGTCTCAATTTCTTGGCAGCCAGCTCAGGATTCTCTCGTAGCTTTCTCTCCTGGGCCTCTTTATCTAGAATATCCCAAAGCCACGCAGGATACTCTTCTTCGGGCAATGCAACGGGGTCCTCTCCGTTTTTCTTAATATTGAGACCTTTCAGCCTAGTTCCAGCCGGAGTCATGGATACGACTTTTTTAGGTGTCTTTGTAGTTGAAGCGGTTTTACCGCCAGCTGCACCAGCTGCAGTGTCAGCGACTGCAGAGTAGAACCGGTACCAGGTAGATACCCTCCCCAGTGGCCTTAATGGTCGCAGAAAGCTCATCTATGTGTGTGTAAAAGAGTTGATTGCAAAACTGAAGGACGAGCGTTCGTTAACTTTCCAAGTTTAGGGTCACTGCGGCGGGCTGCGGCGGGCTGCAAAAAACTTCGATCTGCGGCTTCTGTCTTCGCTTCGAAGATCTTCGGAATTTTTCAGTTTTCTTCAGTTGTTTTAAAAACCTTCAGCCAAACGATGGGGAAAGCCAAAAGGGTCAGATCCAGAGGACGAGCTAGGGTAAATCCAATTGTCAGAAATGCTGCCAAGGATCAGGAAACTCGCAAAAATAAGATTCTGCCTCTGCTGGAAAAGCTGAAATCGGCCGACGCTGCTGACAGGCAGGTAGCTATTAGTGCTATTACAGCCCTGGCAGAAGATGCTCGGATGCGCCAACTGATGCTGAAAGAACAGTTGATCCAAATTGTGATGCAACAGTCGCTGTCTGACTCATCTCAGGAGGTAGTGTGCGAGGCTTTTGGACTGCTTCGAAACGTGTGTCTGGAAGAAGGCTACAGCGTTGCAATATTTTTGCATAGGCAAGATATCTTCACCGGTGTGGAATCGGCCTTGGGCAAACTAAAACCCACCATTGAAACCCACCAGTCTCTTCAGAAGGACGAAAAGTTTCTGGCTTTTAACCTGTTGGAGAATATGGTAGGCCTTGTGTCTGCGATAGCCCTGGCAGCAGATGATCTATTTCGCTCCGTGGCTTCACATTTTCTGCCATTGTCACCATTCCTGCTCAACTTAATCAACCAGGGCCTTGTTTCAGACAAATCTATTCCGCGGAAGTTTATTACTGCAGCCACAGAATTCCTTTACGTCCTGTCTGAGGGTAACATTGATGTGGTCAATGTTGTCTCGGAGTATCCTATCGAAGAATTCATCAAAATTGCCCACCCAACTGCCAAGGTGTATCTCAACGGGCTAAAATACAACTCCTATGTGGAGCTGAGGATAGGCAAAAAGTCCTCTATCTCTTCAAACGATAACGTTGACTTCGAGATCCTTAGTTCGCTTGTATCCATCATTAACGGAGTTGATTTTTCCCTTATCGGACAGTATCTGAAACCAGAAATAGAAAACACTGATCCAAAGACCACTTCTGACGCAGCAGCTAGAGCAGTAGAGGCTCGTGCCCTTGCTGAAGCTGTCCAAGTGGCCCTTGATCTAATAGCTGCTATAAGCGAGACGATCCAAGTTGATCCGTCTTTAGTGTACGCCAAGGAAGCTAACGAAGAGGGTGAAGAAGATGAAAACGAAGGCACAATGGAGGAAGACATTGATGACGATGAATTTATTATTCGGGGCAGCAATGCTGTGGTGGAAGAAGCGCACGAGGATGGGTCAGTCTTTATGGATGAAGAAACAACTAGTGCCAGCAGCGAAAAAGCTCCCGTTCTCGACTACCTGCTTGACACTGTCTTGCCGTGTATAATAAGAGTTTTGGAAATTGCGGAATTCACCGAGCGAGGTATGATTGCATTAAATAACGCCTGTCTAACTCTGTCGCAAAGAGTACCATTGTCGGACGCGCGATGGGCTGCGGCAGCAGGTGAGATATGGACTAATTTATTTTCTTTCTTGGACAAGTATCAACAAGATATTTCGATCCAAGCAAACTGTGTTGGAGTTCTAGGCGCTCTTGCTAGTGCCCTCAAGGAAGAAACGAGTCTGGTTGTGGGTGGCCAAGATGTGGTTGGTTACCTTATAAACAAGATTCCACAGGTCAAAGAGGACTTTTCTGACGAACCCGAAATGGGAAATAATTTTATTTGCAGAGTTGTCAACCTTCTAACTCCCGTTGCGATGGTTCAGAACAGAACGCCAGTAACTTCACAGGTCGCTGAGCTTTTATTTTCGATTTTGTCAGATCCTCTACAGGCTCCCATGCCAGTTCTTATCGAGACGCTCAACAGCATATTCGACATATTTGGAGATGAATCGTATAGTTATGATGGCGAGCTATTTGTAAAAGCTGGGAAGCTGAACGCATTAAGAACTGCTTTGCCGAAGGTACGACAGGCTGTCAAGCGAGTTGATAAAAAGACGAACAAAGTTCTGAGGGCCGAAGCCGACCAAGCAGCCCTCAACTTGGCTCGGTTCATTGATTATAAGCAGCGGGAGGCCAAAAAATGACAGCAAGTATAATATTTAATAAAATATCTAGCTGTCCATCTCGCTCTTTTATCCCCGATAGTACCCTATCTGCAAAACAGAACCCAGAAGGGCCTCACCGGAGGCGAGTATTTTTTTGATTCTCTTTTTATTTTGTATTAACGCATCTCTAGGATCATTATTTAGAGATAATATATGATAGAAGTACAGTCGTTAGGTTGTCTATTAAGCCATGCTGAAGTACCAGCCAGGCAGACGCGTATAATAGTTTTGGCGAAAACACAGTCCAAATGAAGAGGTGGTGTCGTAAAAGGAAGCAAGATGAAAGTATGGCCAAGGAAGCAATAGAGAAAAACATTTGGCCAACCAAAACTTTAACTCCCAGAGATTCTGCTTTGCTACCCAGCCTTAAACTAGGTAATTCTAAAAGCATGGAGGAACCAGCTATCGACCAGTATAATGGGCCAACCCAGTTTCCAACGTAAGTCAGGGCACCAACTAAAACGACGTTGTAGCCGCTAATTCCATTATACGCGTTGGACAGGTCAACTGACGCCAGAGAATTAGAATTCCCAAATGCAAAGAAAGAAAAGTGTTGCATTATCAATGTGAAAATTGAAACCAATACAACCGTATCTTGCCTTGAAGGGTAGAAATTTGAGAATGCCTTTACCAAATTGACTCTCAAGAGATTGAAAACAATAAAAAGGGGGATATTGTAGGTTCTAGTCATGGTAATCAAAAATACCTCTAAAATATAAGAGAGGTCGGTCAATGGCGCACGGTTGGGGTCTTCAGAAGGGAAGAAGAATTTCGAGAATTCGTATAAGCCACAGGAAAATGTACAAAAAAAGCTCAGTTGAGCTAGTCGAATAAGGTGTCCGGGGTCATCAGACGACATTTTCAAGATCTGCAGGATAGAAGGAATGTTTTCTCCAGACTCAAAAGCCATATTCACCTTGAAAGCTAGTGATGCCACTACTGTGGTAAAGCTAAACGTAAAGCCGGCCATAGGAGGTAGCTCTGTCAAAGATCCTTTCCATAGCTTCTCTATCAGGGAACCATAATGAATAATTATCATAAGCCACAAATAAGAGCTATACTTCTGTGATGCCAGTTCTTTAGCAACATCTGGACCACCAGCATATTTCTGACCCGTCTGGTTCCAAGCCCTGATCACTCGTACCAGAGCCAAGCAAATGATCCAATTGACCCCGTCGCGAAACCTCCTTCGGGCAGCCACGATATACAGCCAGACCACTGTGCCTGTCCCCATCCAGTACCAGAAATGATGCTCTTCCTCAACCAGGCTGCTGCCAAACATGAGCAAAGCGTAAAGCCCGGACACAAACAGCAGAAGAAATCGCATAGAACGGCGCAGCTTTAAAGACAGGGCCGCAATCGTGCTAATACTGGCCGCTATGGACATAGCGATAACTCCCAGAAGCAAGTCATTGGTATCGTAGTTTGAAGAAGCTCGTGAGAGTGTGGATTGAACTCGCTGTAGAAAATCGTAAGTCGCAGAAAGGTCAGAGAATTTATCACTGACTATCGTCTGTTTCAGGCAGTGCATCTCGTCAACATCATCCAACTGTTTGATATCATCAGCACAATCGAGTCCATCACTTGGAGGAAACGAAGAATCCAAAATTTGTGATATTTGGTATGTATTCTGTGCCAAAGCGCTTTGCACGTCCGAGTCGTCGTCCCACAGGTTCAGCAACTCAGGCAGGATTATTCCCAGACTGTTTTTAGGTATCGGAAAGCCCAAAAGAGCAGCCAGAGAGGGCACTATGTCCGACTGCTGAACCCTCTTGCAGTAGTTGTAGTCGTCCGATGTCTCCAAAGGAAGGCGGAACCCTTCAGTGCCCTCAGTGCCTTCCCTGCTGACGTGCAAACCCTTAAAGAGAAAAGCGAGTCCGGCCGAAGTTTCTCCAGCTGATGATCCGCCGTGGTTGCCAGCTTCATTCATGCCGTGGTCACCAGCCACCACGATAAGCGTCTTTTCATCTACACTGTCGTAGACTCGTTTTATAATGTGATCCATTTCTGCTTGTTTCCTCGGCATAAACGGACTCTCGGGTCCCCCCCTGTGACCAATATGATCCAACCCGAGATAGTGTAGGATCAGAACATCCCATTTCACAGGAACTGCAAGCTCCTCGCCTAGATGTCTCGTGACGTTGTTGTCGACTTCGGTGAAATCGCTGACAAAAAAACTCGCCGTTCCGTCGGTGACATCAAACAAGCCTGGGAACAGCTTGATCCAAGTGTCATCGCCGAACATATGGATCCTACGACCCTGCTGCTGCATCTGGGCCAGCCAGCTGTCCTGGCCAGCGAGAGTTGACGACGTGTCCGAATCGGCAATGTTCAGAATCGCGTCCAAAAAGTTTGGCGTCGAGCCTGTAGTCAGACCCTTGATTCGGGGCAGAGTCACCGTTGGAGGAGTGGAGTGCGCCGTATAAGCAAGTCCGTGGCCAGAATTGATTACCTCGTGCACGAACGACATGTTGGATTTGACGGAAAACATGAAATCGCTTCGCAGAGCATCAATTACCACGAACACCAACTTGGTGAATTTGGGCTCGGGAAACTGGCCATCCCCAAGGTACGTTCCCTGTCCCGGCAGGACGAGTTTCTTGGGGAAAAACCCTCTGATAAATATGGCCAGACCAATCAATTGCAGCACCGCTACCGATATGATTCCAATCCATCGGTATCTCATAGCTATTTTTGGCAAGATCAAGCAGTCGGGTTCACGGATCAAAAGAGGTTCATCTAAAAAAGGTTCACTTTTGTGATTTTCCACGGTTATTGAAACGTGAATTCGAAGCCGCAAAAGACGTGGTGTTGGAACTGTTGCATAACTCTACTATAGAGAAGTTAATTATTATCTACATAGTAATAAACTGCATCGCCAAGTTAATTAAAATGCAATTTGGTGATACTTTCCAAACTACCAATTGTTTCAACGGGACCCCAACACAGCTCAAACAGAGTGTAACAAATTGCATTGCTAAGATCTAGATCATTCAGTTTGGGTGAGCCACACCCAGATTCCATTGTTATATTTATATTCACACGTCTACTTCAAACATGGTAGAGCAGAGGAGCCGAGCGTACTCGCATTCGAGAACCAACTCATCGTCCTCGTCGGCTTCGAGCCCTCAGTCAAGCCCCCTGCTGGCCCCACACAGTGGAATCCCCGTCTCAAGATCGGATTCCTTGAGTGACACGTCGTCTGTAAGCGGAGGATACCAATACACTCCGTCAGAAGCTGCTGCAGTTGCTGCGCTGAGAAATGTCAACAGCGTACAAATCACAAGTACCAACCGCCCACCAGTGGACACTTCGGAACAGAGCTCGCAGCCGAATCCTGCCCCAGTGCTCACTCACCATCCGAACAAACTGACGAGCGTAGCAGCATCGGCTGCTGCATTTGCCGCAAGACCTAAAGAAAGCGCGCTGACGAAGGCCAAACTGTTTGCACGCCAGGCAACCAACAAGCACAACTCGGTAAGCCGAAAACCGAGTAAAGGCGATTTGACGGTGCAAACGTCTGCTGTTAATTTACCACCTAGTAGACCGTCTATTTCGGAAAGGTCACCGCTGTCCCGACCATCGCGAGAGCTTGAACGAATTGCGTCTATCGGTACGTTGACTCCTGTGGTGTCTGTGCCAGGCCACCAGCACCAAAACAGCGATGGGAATTCTAAGATTCATAAACACCATCTTTCGTTCCGACCGCGCAAAGACAGCCATGGGGGTATCACTCTGTCGTCCAGCTCGAGTAACTCTAAACTTGTTTCTGAGCAAGGCAGCATCTACTCATTCCACCCTTCGAGCCCTGGTATCCCTGCATTAGACCGCAAGGGACTCAGTGGAGGCAAGGATGACCGGGATCAGCAAATAGGCGATAGTGCTTGGGCCCTCCTATGCTCTCGAGTTATTCCTATCTTCAACGGGGAAGTGCTGCGGGTCCCAGTGGAAGATCTCAATAGCCTAGTTGTGATCCATCTCAACGCGCTCCTGCAGCAGCAGAGAAGCGGGGGGCGAGAAATTGTCAGTGAGTTCAAGGACTTTCTTCGGGTGGGCATGTATAGTCTGGATAACAAGCTACGTGGTGCAGACGATTCTAGTTTGGTTAATCGGCTAGTTGAGATTTGGATTGCAATGTTTACACAGGTTTTACCATATCTAGAAGCCGTGTTTCTTCCGCTACAGGCCGAGTTCAACGGATATGGCCAGATTTTGACTCCGCACGAAGCGAAAGAGCTGTGGTGGACTTTGCCGGAGAAAGTTGGCGAGCTGAGTACCCGAAGATACATCCTTATGGCGTTTCGGGATTATGTGATTCTTCCAGTTGCCGGGCGATTAGAAAGTAAGTGCAGAGGGAAAGAAACGAAAGGCGAAAGTCGTAGGACTCACCGCTTCCTGCTGTCGTAATTAACAAGACATTCTCACCCAGATGAGTATTGACTTTGAGAGTTCACTCTCCCTGTCCATAACCGAAACTTCAGCCCGCGTTCTGCAGTGTTCCAATATTTTAGCATCTATCCAGTCAAATGACGACAACCAAGCTCAAATTGACCGGCTGGTCAAGACACTAAAGAGCAGTTGGATAAGTCGGTCACGAACAGCAAAGGATAGAAGGGGGCTGATACTTGGGAAAGCTTCATAACGAGCTTTTCTGCACGTCTCCGTTTGCCTCCGGCGGCCCCTCCCGGGAAGGGTTGGTTCTGCTGCGCAGAAAAATAGCACAAACTGACATTGGACTAAAACGACGTCAGCCAAGTCGAACTCTCAACTCAGTTCAAAGTTTTCTATGCTTTCGAGCTGTTGGAGTAATTGGTCCTCAAGCTTCTTTTTCTCTTTGAGCTTTTGTTCCTTGCTAGTCCGTTCAGTCCTGGCGTCTTCCTTCTTCATACCCTTAGACAGAAATATGTCTTGAAGATTTTCGTCCAAGCTAGCCTGCAGCTGAGCATCTTTGGTTTTCTGACTCTTATTTTTAACATGTCTGGGGATCTTTTTGGAGACACACTTTGCACCTTTAGCTACTTCAGACTTCCTGAGAGTTCCCTGAGGCTTCGCTCTGGCTCTGGCATCTTTATTACTCTTGGCCATTTTGGAGCTTTTAGACGTTTTGAACCTCGTTTGAAATCTCTCCGAACTTTCTTCAATTTATTTTGGCCGCATTGCTGCCCAGTTCGGGAAACACAACCTTACCCACTGTTCGACCTAACCCTCACAAAAATATATGCAAAGAGCGAAATTATTATTTTTTTTTTGAAATATCTCCAAAAGCTATCGCAAGATTTCATTTGAAAGACATCTGAAAAGGCACAATAAACCCAGTCATTATGCCTTCTACTCACAACAAAGATAAACCGTGGGATACCGAGGATATCGACAAATGGGCAGTCGATACTTTTGTTCCTGAAGACAACAAGAGTGGAGAACCTTTCCTTGAAGAAAGCAGCTTTGCAACTCTCTTCCCGAAATATAGAGAGGCTTACTTGCAACAAATCTGGGGAGATGTTACTCGGACATTGGATAAGAACGGGATAGCCTGTGTTTTGGATTTAATTGAAGGTAGCATGACGGTGAAAACTACTCGTAAGACTTACGACCCTGCTAGTATTTTAAAGGCCCGTGATCTGATCAAACTTCTTGCTCGAAGCGTTCCGTTTCCTCAGGCAGTAAAGATCATGCAGGATGATATGGCGTGCGACGTTATAAAGATTGGCAACTTTGTCTCCAATAAAGATAGATTCGTCAAGCGGAGGCAGCGACTGCTAGGACCCAGCGGTAACACTTTGAAGGCTCTCGAGCTGTTGACTAAATGCTATATCCTGGTACAGGGAAATACTGTCTCTGTCATGGGACCCTACAAAGGGCTTAAAGAATGCAGGAGAATCGTTGAAGACTGCATGAAGAACATACACCCTATTTATCACATCAAAGAATTAATGATCAAACGAGAGCTGGCTCAGAAACCGGAACTTGCAAACGAGGACTGGAGTAGGTTTTTGCCGCAGTTCAGGAAACGCAATGTTGCCCGTAAGAAGCCTCTCAAGGTCAAGGACACCAAGGACAAGGTGTACACGCCATTCCCTCCTGCCCAGACCCCGAGAAAGGTTGACTTGCAGATCGAGAGCGGAGAATACTTTTTGGGCAAGAAAGAGAAAGAGGAGAAGCAGCAGGAAGAAAAGCGAGCCAAGCGAGAAGTGGCCAAGGCTGAAAAGAAGAGGGAGCGGGAAAAGAATTTTGAAGCTCCTGCGGAGGAGGATTATGTCAGAGTGAAGAGAGCCAAAAGTGAAAAGAAGGAAAAGAAGGATAAGAAGGATAAGAAGAAGGATAAAAAGGAAAACTAATATAACTGGCGTAACGTTTGACGATACTAAATAAAAGCATTGCATATTATTCATGATAAAATGAATGAGATAGGCGAAAAATGTCCAAAAATATTAAGCCATACGCCATTTAAACTCACTCATAGTTGCACCACGGCCGGTCCGTAGACACCTGATATCGACACACTGCTTTCTCCAACCACATACTGATCATAGCAGCTATTGCAATCCCGCTAGAGTCACTAATCCCCACAGTCCCCATGGCAAATTCTCGTTCCGTCAGTGGTACTGTCTCTGAAACTAGCAAGAAGGTGTTGACATAGCCTAACCCTCCCAGGAGTCCCTCATAAAAAATAACCAGCATAACCAAGTAGATGTTCGGCAGTATCACGTACAATGACTGAAGAATGCATAGGGCGAGATTGCCCCACTGTAGCAAAGCAGGCACATACAGCCGACGAACTCGAAAGAATGGAGAAGACGACCGTGAAATAAATACTCCGAGCTGATAGAGCGCCCCATACGTAACATACGCATCTCTATACCTGGTGAATGGCATTTCTTCCAAAGGGAACAACAGCGTAGGCGATAACCCCTGATTGATAACATATTCCGCAATGTATACAAGCATCAAAGGAATCATAAACGGCCTGACGAGCGGCCGAATACGAGAAATCGTCCCATAAAACGAGAAATCTTTCAATTTCGAGCCTCCATCTTCTTCAACGGTCTGCTGCGCTTCCTGATCCACCAGAGTCGCGTATCGTAGTGAGTCGGTAGCCACGGGCAATATCAGGCCATAAACAACCACATACGTGTAAGGAACTAAGCTGAAAATTAGCAGAGACGTCGATGTCGAAATACCAAACCAGGTCGTAAACATTAAAAAAACAAAGCTTCCTGCCAAACCAGCAGCACCAGTCCCGGAACTGAACCCAGCCATAGCCCAGTTCGAGTAATAGTGAGTGAGTTGTAAGAACGACACCTCGCCTAGCCCAGAGCTGGCTGATGCAAGAACTATACCAAATAGGCGGAAAGCTATCATCTCTGAGCGAGCAATGACAATCATCCCGGTGAAGCTCAACGCTATCAGTATGCCTATACGATAAGTGTAAGGTACCAAGTGGAAGTAAAACGGAGCTGTGAGTTTGCACAGCAACCCTGGCACCACATCTGCTAGCAGTACAATTGCTTTGGGAGCTTTAGGCCCCACCAGATCGAGTGCTGCTGATAAAATCACCACATAGAGGATATTGTTCACCAAACCAAACGTCCAAAAGCATCCAAACACGACGCCGTCTTGTGTTAATCTTAGCATTTCTTTAATACTTGTCTAACTGTACGCAATAGGGATGAAACACAGCAAGTACATAATCAAATTAAATCACAGAAAATATCTCATGGGTAAAACAATAGATATATGCTTATAGGAAATTTGGTTGTCCCGTTATCTAGTGAGATCCCGCGGTCCATATATAGGAAGGAGTGGGTAACTGACGTCGCTGGTGAGCCCCACCAAAATCAAAGTAAAAATTAAGGTTGAGCATATGGATTTTCAACCGAGATCTGGTGATAATTGCAATTCGAGGATGAATGCAACAGTCCATTTGTCACAAATACTACAAATGCAAATGAGTTCGTAAACTATTTAAGTATCCGGGCAAGGCACAAAGCACTCTTACGCTGATATCAAGCCGATAACGGTTGGAATGTTGCCAAATCATAGCGCATATCTGGCACGTGGTCCCAAAGTGTCTATCAGAGTTTGTTAACACCGGAGGATCGAGCTTTGTGCGACTATGGGGCCCCTTTCGGGGTCAGCGATTTGTGCTGTTTCACAAGAATACCGCTATTGAATCAATTTGGGTTCGAGATATTGCGGGGTACTGGGATTGTCCTATTAAATGATCCAAACGGCATTAGCCCTATTGCAAGACTCGTATATAAAACAAAAAAAGATGAAGATGACCCCAATTCACGGACATTATACAGCTGTTCTGCACTTCTTTTCTACATTTTAACCTTAGGTGCTCAGTAGTATTCCGCTAGGCTGTCAGAGCCCACGAGGCTCGCTGTTATCACCTACTGACCTTGCCCTTATCGGGATCGACCATAGTTTAAAACTCGGTGGAGTTTATGCAAACAGCTAAATCTTGAGAATCGACTAAAGATAGTGACTTCCCAATAAGCAACTAGCTTCTAGTGCCGTCCAGCAAAGATCCCAAAATAAAAGCTTTAGCGGGCGAACACTTCCTTGAAATTGTCCGCTTCTATCAGTATTTTAATGCTTTTATAGGCGTATTATAGCTCACTGATTAAAATTAGCCACCACACCGATCATTAGTTACTTGATCTGCCAACTGTTATCCAAAACCTGCCATCTTGACAACTTAAAGTAAATCCCTCCAAATGCTGCCTCATGCGAAAGCCCGCAAATACGATAGACAGCTGAGACTGTGGGACTTGAGTGGACAAGAAGCACTGGAGAGTGCACACGTCTGTTTGCTTGGGACGTCTACTGTTGCTACAGAGGCAGCGAAAAACCTAGTTCTACCCGGGTTGGGAGAGCTTACAATCATCGACGATGCCTTGGTGGGCGACCGCGATATAGAAACTAATTTCTTCGTGAACCCAGAAAGTCTTGGCAGTTCTCGAGCTGCACAAGTGAGAAAGCTGTTGAAAGAGTTGAACAATGACCTGAAGTGTGACTATGACAGTCGATCCCCCGAGACCGTGATCGAGGACGAATCGGTGGCATTCTGGTCTCAATTCACTCTCGTCATAGCATGCCAGGTCCACCCATCTTCGCTAGTCAAACTGAACTCTCTACTCTTTGACAAAAACATTCCCCTAATCGTACTGCAAAGCGTGTCGTTTTACGGTTACATAAGGATTAGTTCGAAAGAGCATACTATTATGGAGAGCCATCCAGACTCTTTAATAGACCTGAGACTAGATGTTACTTGGTCACAACTCGACGATCTAATTATGTCGTATGATGTGGATCACATGGATCCAAGTGAGCGAGAGCATGTACCATACGTTATTCTCCTTCACAAGTATCTTAGTATATGGAGGGAACAGAATGGTAAGCAGCATCCAGAGAGTTCCGCGGAACGCAAGGAACTAAAGGAACTCATAGATAGTGGTCGTGTAGAGGGATCAGACCAGGAGAACTACGATGAGGCAGTAGCCTCTGTTTGGAGATTGGCAAAGAAATCAGAGGTGCCTGATTCCATACGAGATATCATCTCAAGCCCAAGCGCTCAAGTTACACGGTGGTCCTCACCGTTTTGGATACTAGTTGCTGCTCTGGGCAAATACTTGGAAAACCATCCCTTACTTCCACTTAGTGGCGTGCTGCCCGATATGAAAGCAGACACGAAGGGATATGTGTCTCTTCAGCAAACGTATCGGACAAAAGCACAAGAAGATTTCCGGGATTTCAAGGATTCCTATCTTTGGGTTCTAGAACAGGTTGGCCTTCCTGATAATTATATTAGTGAGGATGTTGCAGAGACATTTTGCAAACATGGAGCATACTTGAGGGTGATATACGGAACACCCTTAGAATATGGAAAGCCCGCGACAGTGGACTGTAAGTGATAAATCGTGGTGTGTGCTTCTTTGAGACCCCGATTATCTAACAAGATAACGACGATAAAGACGACTTGATACATATCTATGCAGCCTTGCGGACTTGGGCTGGTTTTAGAGAAAAAGATGTTCCCGGTGCTGAAAGTCTAGAAGACAGTTGTAAATCGACTATTGAGCAGCTGGGCTCTTCTTCACCATCTGAACAAACCCGAAATGTTCTGAAAGAAATGTATGTTATGAGAGAATGGATTTGCTAAATAAAGCACGGTTAACAATGGGTTTGCCAGCCAACTAACAAGATTACGCGCTGATGGTCGTGAATTACACAATATTTCTGCATTTATGGGTGGTGTTGCAGCTCAAGAGGCGGTGAAGCTGATCTCACATCAGTATGTTCCGATGGAGAACACCGTTGTGTACGACGGAATATCTTCCAAAACATTGTGTTTGAAGCTCTAACTGCATATACTCATCAAAACGAAAACTATCGGTGCAACTGACCTTTCTGCGAAGCAGAACCAACCCTCCCCGGGAGAGACCGCCGGAGGCAGGTGGACACTCTTACAAGTCGTCAAACAATGCCGTAACCTCGTTTTTCTTTTGCTTTTTCTGACGTATTAAATCTTTCCAATCCACCTCCATTTCACTGTCCGAAGAGTCGCCTGCATGTTTCTCTGTATGCTTTGCAATCTGTTTCGCTTTTCTTTTCTCTCGACGCTCAGTTGCCTTGTCTTTTCGAAATTCCTTACCGGCCCAAGCTTTATTCTTGTTTGGGAGCTCTTCAGCGCGTTTCGCTGGCTTCTGTGGCTTGGCTTTCGCTAGTTCTTCAATTCTAGCCTTTTCCCGCTGCACGTCAAGGTACTTGTAGTTGGCCAAATCAATAGGTTCCCCCAGCCAGCCATCAGTTGGGTACTGATCTGCTGGGACGTTCTTCAACTCTGGCATTTTTGGCAGCTTGATTAAATGATATGCTCTGGCTAGCTCAATCAAATCCAAATTCTGGATTCTGAATATCGAGGTAGCGGAATGCTTGGTATAAAACCGGACATATGATAAATAAGATCGGAGAGCAGCGTCGTGTCGGGATCGGTCTTGTAATAGCCAGTTCCGTATCTTTTGGCTATAAGATTCGTAGTCATACTCCTGTGAGGAGAAGTCGTATTGCTGTAAAAACACCTTTTTCACTTCCATGAACTCAACATAGTTTTCTTCTCGTCCAGGAGTCAGCATGATCAAACTTCTACCCATCTGACCTGCCCTGCCTGCTCGCCCAGCCCGGTGCAGAAACATGCTGGCATCCTGTGGAGCGTCTAGTTGTATTACGAGGTCTACCTCCGGGATGTCAAGACCTCTCGCAGCAACATCGGTAGTGAGAAGCACAGACTGCTCAGCCGATGTAGAAAACCTTTCCAGAGTTTTATGCCTTGGCCCAGGAGGGAGTTTACCATGCATCGAGTATAACTTCGGAGCATCTTCGTAATCCTCAAGCAGCAAGGCAAGAACAGAATACCAAAAGGTAACTGATATGCAAGTGGGGAAATAGACAATAGCTTTCTTAAAAGGAATGGCCTGCTCTCCTAAAAGTTTGCTGAGCATTGGGATTTTGTATTTGCTTTCAACCACAGCATATGTCATGGATAATGACATGGGTGTCTTTTGTTTTGATTTACCGCCCGAGTTGACGACAACTTTGACTGGATTACGCATCCCCAGACGAACGAGTTGATCTAATGCTTCAGAGACAGTAGCTGAGAATAGTCCCACTCGCTTTTGTTTTGGTAAAAGGCTAACAATCTTGCTTAACGTGGTTTGGAAACCGAGATCAAGAAGTCGATCAGCTTCGTCGAGAACTAAAATTTCGAGTGCGGTGGTAAGCATGCTGGGAGATGACAGAAGCTCCAATAATCTTCCAGGGGTGCCAACTACAATATGAGGCCTGCGGTTTAAGAAGATCTTTAGATCAATATGAGCCTGGCCCAGTCCTCCAACGATTAGCTGTGACCTCAAAGCCGGCTTTATTCTCACAACCTCTTGCTCGAACTCATCGTCTTTTGCTTCCTGGCTTTCTTCCTCACCCACCTCCTTTTTGCCCTCAACAGGGGATCCCATGGCTTCTAACAGCGACTGCAGAACTCTCATAATTTGCTCTGCTAGCTCTCTGGTGGGAGCTACTATCAATGCATGAGTCTGACCCTTTTTCAGATGTTCTGTTTCTCCCATCCGTAGGATTTTTTCTATCACGGGCACAAGAAATGAAAGAGTCTTGCCTGAACCTGTAACGGCCTCCACAACTACATCTTTGTTCTTAGCAAAGAGAGGAATGACTGACGCTTGAACTGGCGTCATTTGTTCGAATCCGAGGACTCGAATGCCTTCAAGACTTGTTAGAGGTCTGCATGGCGACAGTGGAAAGTGCAAAAGCCGTGAAACTTACACCTTGGGAAGTAGAGGAGGATTTAAGTCCTCCCAGGCTTTGGAAGCTGCTCCTTTGGCAGGAGGACTCTGAGAAGGCATTGGGGGCGCGTATAAAGAGAAGTTTAGACTTCGCAAAAGTTCGAGATGAGAAATGAAATTGATCGTCACAAAAAATTGAGCCGTCCTAGAGTGCGGCTTTAAGCGGCTGCAGTTTACCGGGCACAGCCGTGCCGTGTAATTAGAGTTATGAACCGTGTGGGGATCCGAGCGTTCTATCCGACCACATTGTTAGCAGTCACCCTCTCTGAGAGCTAATTGATATCATCCAGTTTTTAACTGATTTTATCTACGCGTCAAGTCATCCCCATTTGCGTCATCTATCATCCAGTCTTGACTCATCCAGTCTTGCATGCCACCATCACCCTGACCACGGCACATCCAAGATCGCGCCGTTGACGTAATTTAGCACTAGCATGACTGACGCCGTTGAGCCGAAAAATACAAATGCACGACGTTTCCGCGGACATAAATTAGAGATCTTAAGATAAGAACGTGGCTTGGTTTAGAGATTCCTTGAGTAAAAAATAGAGCATCTTGCTCACTGGCTGATTATCTGGGGTATATAATAAAGAACGGTGGCGCTTAAACGGCGGCACAAGCTTTTTGATCTATATACAAGATGCATTTCAAAGTGTCTAAAGACAGATTGATCCACTTCCTCTATGGCGACTCGCCTGATAGAGAGGTTCTATGGAAACTTGACTTAACTCTGGTTCCCTTTTTCAGTATAATGTACTTCTTGTTCAACCTTGAACGAGCTACGTACTCCACTGCATACATCAGTGGCATGGCTGAAGATGTTGGGTTTGTGGGGAAACAATTCAACTACATGTTGACCTGCTTCTTGGTTGGCTTTGCAGTGTTTCAGGCTCCATTTACGATTCTTTTGGGGACTCTAAGGCCAAAGTATGTCTTCTTCATTGCTAATTTATGTTGGGCAGTTTTGACGCTCGTGACCTACAAACTCGAACATGTCTACCAATTCCTCATCATCAACCTCTTTGAAGGAATTTTCACCTCGGGGACATTTGTTGGTGCTCATTTCATGTTGGGAAGCTGGTACAAGAAACGAGAGCTGGGTAAACGGGCTGCCATATTTGTGTCTGTGGGGGACATTGGTACCATGGCTGGAGGATGGATACAGGCTGGGCTCATTAGCTCGCTCAAAGGGAAGACCAGCCTGCCCCCGTGGAGATGGATCTTTGTAATTGTGTTTATAATGACACTGCCGTTCGTGTTTATTGGACTGGTGGCTGTTCCTGACCTGCCCAAGCATCGAAATGCATGGTTTCTAAACGAAGAGGAAAAGCAATTGGCCATTGAGAGATTGGACAGCCGAGATAGAAAGCGATCACACGGCTACGACCCTTTTACATTTCATACACTGATTCGCATCATCTATTCCTGGCAATTCTGGCTAATGCCATTCTTGTTCTTCCTATACGGAGTATCGGTTCAGATGTTGGGGAATAATGTCATGGCCTTGTGGATGAAGTCTGAAGGGTTCTCTGTGGTGCAGATGAACCGATATCCTACTGCGATATTTGGTTGTGCTATAGTGGGAACTATAGGATACTCCATCCTATCAGATAAATTGGGCTCGCGATGGCAGGCGTCAGTGGCTATTGGACTCACTTTCACACTTTGCTGTCCTCTACTCCTGTCAGATTCGGTTCCAGTTGCTGGGAAGTTTTTCGCATTTTACGCTCTCGGTACATGCCTTGCACCCCAGGCACTCTGGTTCTCTTGGTGCGCTGACGTCACCGAGCACGATGTTTATCTCCGAGCAGTCACGACTGGATGGATGAACTCCATCGATGAAGCATTTATCGCCTGGTGGCCAATTGTGTTCTACCCGGTCACTGATGCTCCCTTTTACAAAAGGGGCTACACAGCTTCTCTCATCTTAGGTACTCTTATCGTTCCAACAGTGGCTCTGGTAGTGTATCTCGAACGTAAACAGCAGAGGGAACTGGCAAAGGATACTCGGGTATTAAGAAGTGACGACGAATGAGGTGATCGCCTCCGGCCTGACAGGGCGGCCTCTCCTGGGCGGAGGTTGTTCTGCTTCGCAGAACAGATGAACGATTTTTTCTTTGGTTTTGGAATCGACCGTTACTATTTAAATTTACATCGTATATAATATGCACAAACCGCGAGAATATCCAGAAATCAGTAATAGACACAACACAACAGAAAGGATTTCACGCCAAGTAACAAATACTTAACGCAAACTCCTCTCTTAACAACTCAGTAAAAGGGATAAAGAAGAGAAAAAAATATCCTAGGAAGTCAAACGAGCGCCACCCCGTCAACTCGCTTGCTTTTAGACTTGAACTTCGGCTGGAACTTCAGCTTGAGTTTCAGCTTCGGTTAGAACCTCTTCGGAGTTCTCCTCCTCAGGCTTTACTTCATCTTCAACATCCTTGGGATCTTGTTCTTTTTCTTGTCCCTCCTTTTCTTCAGCCTCCAATTGAGCCTCGATTTTAGCAATCTCAGCCTTGGCTCGCTCAACTCGTTCAGCAGTAACTCGATCTTGATTGTCCTTGTAGAACTGAATCTTCTCCTTGATACTGTTAATAGTGTTACTAACATCGTCCTTGGAAGTGGGCACACCAATGTTTAAGGTAGATAAGCCCTCTATCACGGTAATGTTCAATCGCAACTTGTCATCGTCCTTAGCCTTTCTCTTGGATTTCTTCGAGGGAACACCAGCAAAGAAGGACTCTTCAGTCTTTTTCAAAATAGTGGCATCACCCGGAATCGGCGCAATAATTCTTCCTCCATTAGTCTTTCGAGTTGTCTCCTTCTTCAAAGAATCGGCTTCGGTCTTCTTGTATTCAGGATCAAAGTACATCAAAAGTGTCTCGGCCGTTTCAATTTGACTGGCAAAGGCAGGCTCTTGAGCTGCTTCAAGCTTGGCATCGGCATCTTCCTTTCGGCGCTCCTTTTCAGCAGCGGCCTTCTCGGCCTTCTCCCGCTCGATTCGGGCAGCCTCGTCAGTCTTTTGCTGGGCAGTGAAGGCTCGGGCCTGCTGGTAGTACTCATCCTTGAGCTTGTTAACGGCCTGACGAGCCTCATCCCGCAGAGCTTGAGCGGCTTTTCTCTTATCAAACAAGCTGTTCTTGGATTTGAAAGCCTTTTGCTGAGACTCCTTCAGTGCATCGAGTTTCTGGGTGATGGCAGTGTACTCAGCTCGCACAGCATCGGCTTGAGTGTCATCTAAAGTGCTCCTGAGCTGGGCCAACTTAGTTCGGTCATTGTCAATGGCAGCTTGAGTTGAATCTAAGCCAGAGAAAGCCTTTTTGGTTTTCTTTAGGTTCGAGATGTCTACGAGGTACTTTTTCTCTTCAACCAGTCTCAAAGAGCCAGAGTCGACCAGTTTCTCCAACTTCTGAATCTGAGCTTCAATTTCATCCACACTCTTGAAGTTTGATTTCGATTTAGCAGTTTGCAAGTCCTTGACCTTTTTCTTAAGACTTTCGTCCACTGCACGCACCTCATCAAGAATCTTGCCTCGAGCAGCTTTGATCTGGGCTTGCTGTTGCTTGACTTTGTCCAGCTCAGCAAGCAATTTCTCTCGAGACTCACCACCAGGTGTCGTCTGACCCTGAACATTTTTGACATTGTTTCTAGCAATCTCGAGTTCAGCTTCCTTCTCTTTCAGCACTTGCTCCAATTTGGCCAAACTTTCCTGGAAAGTCTGCTTGTTGGGTCGTGAGACCCTCTTCTTAGCCTGACCGTTAACTTCGGCAGCTGGAGTAGTAGCAGTAGCGGAGGAGGCCATTCTGGTTAGACTTTTTTTATCATCAAAAAGACGGAACAAATACAGAAACAGACTCCTCTCTTCAACAACATTAATGATCCATGCAGACACTAAACATAAAGTTGAACATGTGGGGCAGATCAAAAGACTACTAGAGGAAATTTCAACAAGTCGGCATCACTTTCCTCAAAGTGAGAATATTCGTCTTTTGTTCGACGTTTGGCTGATTTTAAGCCACTCCAGACTCCATACATTGTAGCCAGCTAAGCACTCTCACCCCAGTGGACATATATAGCAGCTCACTTTATGAAGGGTACGTCAATCACGTCCACTCAGCTACTTTCTAGTTGTGATCTTTAAAACTTTAAAAAAACCACTCATGACTGCAATCATTCACCTCTCCATGTACCTTTCTTGTCTACCTACCTGATAAAATGTAAAAAGGGCTGTACTCGGAGAAACTGTATGAAAGTGAAAAAAGCCGTTGGAGAACTTGACACTTGGTGTTAATACGACCTTTTTTTGCTTCCGAGAAATTAGGTGATATTTCAAGTAATCCGCTCCGCATTAGTCAAAACGTGCGGCGTGATTGATCCCCTATAATAAAATAACCCTGAATGAACAAAATATATTCCGTATACGATAACTTCACCAACAGACTTTAATCCCCCACACGCGCACTCTAAGCTTGTGCTGAAGAAACTTCTCACACTCATTTTTTTAAAACCATGACAACTACGACCGTCACCAGCACTAAAGTCCAGGCCACTGGCTCCTCTTCCTCTTACTCTCAGCTGGTGGAGAGTTTGTCTGCGCAAGACATCCTACAGGCCTTCCCAGAGGTAACCCGTGCTGCTCAGAATGGATCTTCACGCAAAGAACAGAGCGGAAGCTCCGAAGATAAGGAACTGTTTGAAGGACACGATGAGGAGCAAATCAAGCTGATGGACGAGGTCTGCATTGTTCTGGATTGGAACGACAAACCTGTGGGCTTTGCTTCCAAGAAAACGTGCCATCTGATGACCAATATTGATAAAGGTCTCTTGCATCGCGCCTTTTCGGCGTTTCTGTTTGACCACGAAAATAAACTGCTGTTGCAGCAGCGTGCCGATGAGAAGATTACGTTCCCCGGTATGTGGACAAACACCTGTTGCTCACACCCTCTGGCTATTGCTTCAGAGCAGGGCCACGATCTGCCAAGCTCGATTGAAGGAGTGAAAAATGCTGCTCAGCGCAAGCTAGACCACGAGCTTGGCATCGACAGCAAGTATGTGCCTGTATCCAATTTTGATTTCCTTACTCGGATTCACTATTTGGCTCCTAGCGACGGGTCTTGGGGTGAGCATGAGATCGATTATATTCTGATTATAAAGGCTGATCCGATTCTCAACGTTAACACCAACGAGGTAAAGGACACAAAGTATGTTTCTATGGACGAATTGAAGCAGATGTTCAACGACAAAAGTCTCAAATTTACGCCCTGGTTCAAACTGATATGTGAGACTTATCTGTTCAAGTGGTGGGAGAATCTCGATAACCTGAAGGCGTTCGAGGAGACTAAGATTCGAAGAATGCTGTGAGTGTTGGATTAAATAATATGACACCTTTTGTTTTGTTTGTTTTCCTTCTTACTTTGCGAGCAATTTTGTTTTCGTTTAATATTATATAGTATAGGACATTTGAGCTGTTTGTATTTTAGTGACTTTTTAGTAACGTGTGACAAGTAAATAGAGAGTAGTTAGTTGGCAGAGATATCAGAGTTTTTAATTCAAAAGCAAAGAATTCCTCTATTTAGTTGGATTTGCATTCTAATTATCATAGGCTCTAAACATTTGGTATTAAGTACACTCTGCCTCTGGATCGCGCAGTATGCTCCCTATTTTAGCACTGCATACCTGTCAATCATAAAATGGTATTTTTTGATACTCTCACTAATATAATAATCATAGGCACATTAATTACATCATTAAAGACCAAAGCGCTGTATATGCTACGCTGGAGGAATATTTTCTTTGGTCTCCTCCGAATTCAGAAATTCAAAATCCACTTCCTCTGTTTCCTGGTCAAGCAGCGTGTTTGTATCCACCAAAAAATTACTCAGTCGTTTCAGAGGTTTTCGCAGTAAAAATGTCCACGCAAGAAAATGATCGCGTAACCAGGTTGAACGATCCACTCTTTCTTCCCGATGGCTGGCCAAGAATTGTGAAGTCTGCTCCCCATAGCTTGATGTACTTGATTCAGGTGGTCCATTTGCCAATTCTTCTTCTCCCGGCGTAGACGCAGAATGCGCTGAATAATTCCTGGCCAAATTCAGTATCTCACGGGCCTCTGGAGATAAAATCTCATCATCGAATGATATAGTGCTTTCATTGTCATCTCCAGACATGTTATCCAAAAGTGTGGGGAGACAAAGCATGCACTGGTGACAACTTTAACTGTGGTTCGCCCTCCATAATTTTTGATATCATGTGTCTGTGTAAAATCCAGCTATGCTTTAGAAACCACGTAAACATAACATTCTGTCTCAAGAACTATCATGCTCTGTTTCGCAGAACTAAGCCTCCCAGGGAGGGGCCGCCGAGGCGTATCTTTAGAAAACCCTCGAAAGGTAGGAAATAGTGGCAATAATTTGTTCTACCGATAGGCCCGAATCAGGAACGTCACCATTGTTTCCATAAGCAACGATATCTTGAAGATTCTCAGGCAAGTCCAAAAACATTTCAACTAGATCTCCGTCAATAAGTGAACCTGAGCCAGTTATTCCTCGCTTGCTATTGTTAGAATTCAATAAAAAATGCAAATACGATCTTCTTTCATCTTACCTCAAATTGAATTCTTGAAGACCCTCACCGTCCATGGGATTATTGACAACTTTGGCTAATCGTGCAACGTTTGCCTGGACCTGTAAAAGTTTATCGGTTAGTTCACGATTATCAATTTTCAGAACATATAAAAGTCTGCCGGTAGTTGTTGCAACGAATGCCAGGGGTCTGATAGCGATTAACTCAAAATCAGAAAGATCAATTTGTGGTAGTAAGGATAAATCACTGATCTTAACAACACGATTCGTAGATTCCCCAAGCTCCAACCGCCAAGATAAAGAATGGCCTTCTTCAATATCTAGTAGAGAAAGATTTCCACGGTATCCACTGGCAAGAATCGAATCCTTGAAAAGCGCTAAATCTGTTAGATTGGTGGCATCGGGCATGAAAGTGGCATCTTTCAATGGCTCAGATGGGACGTATCTACCAATCAAACCTTTGAACATCATATCGGCGATAGCCACCATTTCCCCACAAATTGAAAGCTTTGTACATATAGTCGCAGTCGAGGCAACCCTGTGTGGCAGCAGTGACAGTTCAAACCGCTCTCCAGTAATACGATGAACCATACACTCTCTGATACTTGGACCAGACGCAACCAAAAGCCGGCACGATGGACCAGATACTACTTCTGGCACGTAGACCATCGTTAGCACTAGATCAGAAAGCTCAAGTTTGGAACACATAGCAAGTTGTCGCGACGACGAAAGCTGAAATAAAAATACTTCACCCAACTCGACATCTCCAGCCTGCAGTTTAGAAGCACCAACAGCAAAACCAGAAAAGTCTATAGACTCGGAATCAACTTTTTCAATACAGTATCCACAGGAGGAGTGTGGCAGACTATAAGAATCAATCACATGAAGAGATGTTTCATCAATGACTAGAATATCACAGGATTCAATTCTTTTATCTAGTCCATCAACCATTGTGCCCCTGAGCCTTAGCACAACAAGACAGTTATTTTCCGGTATATGGAGCATGGCCTGGCAAACTCCTGATAGGCTGACTTCATCTTTCAGGTAGACAACCACTTCGCTTCCCACTGAAAACAATCTTAATGAGCCCTGATTCCACGATACTAGCACTTCACCATCACTAGCCATGTACTGAAAGGGAGGAATATCGAGATGATAACTCACTATGCGACTATCGGACTCACAGATCAGAGACACACTGTCAGAAGAAGCCACTATACCCTCTCCATGTAGAAACAGACTCACTGGCGAAGAACCAAGTGAGAATATTGACGCACTATCGATGGAATCAAACTCACATGTTTCTTCATTGATACTGAGAGTCAACAAGTTCCCTTCAGCAGTGCCAATGTACAACAATAGCTCTTCTGAGAGTCTTTTCACTAGCAGAGAACGTGCAGGAACTTTGTTCGGCAACAGCTGAAATCGCACAGTTCCTCCATTTGCAGGTACCGATGCGATTCTGCCATCCCACAAACCTATTATAGTGAAAAGACTCTCGTGGTTGAACATGCAAGTAATTTCTTCAGAAAATTGAACTGTTTGCCTAAGGGCAAGGCTATTGCAGTCATGGATCTGGAGTTTCCTATTATCGATAGAAACAGAAACCAGCTGTTCACTGATACATGCTTGTGTGATTTTAGCTCCACTCGGAGCAAGCCACTTTTGCTGAGATGAGAGTACACTTACCGTACTCTCAGTCACTTGCATTGCTCTTCCATCACCAAGAAGCGAAAATGCCAAAGTACGACTAGTGATATTTAGCCCCTCTACATCATCCAGAGGAGCCAGACTGGTCTTTGACACACACATGGTTTTATGTTCGGTTGAAACAATAACCACTTCGCTGTCAAAAGTCCACATCCCAGTTAGCATGTCAGGAGTGTGAATCTCTCCTAAAAAGTTAACCGCTCGCGCTTGAGACAAGCGACTCAAGCTCCCGTGGAAATGGCCACCGGAGCACGTAATAATTTCCGACGAAATCGCTCTCCTGATGGGTATCACGTCCATTATTGCTCCAAGATTCGGGATCGTCTGTAGTGGGACTACAGAGTAGTTGTTCAGAATGTCTATCTTGAAAAGAGTCGAAGAGCCATAGTGACTGTTGGCAAAAAAATATGCCGATGATATATGCACAAGTCCTAGTAAAGAACCAAAACTTCCCTTGAGAGACATCAAGTTGGCGCTCTTCACCACCCGAGATGAAAGGCTGATATCCAGAAGAAGCATATACATCTTCCCAGAAGCAGTGCCTATTAGATATCTATCAGTGTCAATTTTAGCATAGCATGTAAATTCGGTACTCACATCCACAGAAATCTTGTACTGCTGTAGCTCCATGCTCAGGTCTGTTTTGGACCCGTCTAGCAAACCCTGTGAAGGGCAGTAATAGGAGAGAACCTCTGTTCCCAAGACGATGAACCCACCAACAGGCTCGGCGACTGAGATAAGTTTTTTGGTGTTCATATCCAAATCGCTCAGCTCACAAGCGAAATTGAGTTTTTGTGCCTGCAAGCTAACTGTATATATTGCAACTTTGACATGTCTGTTGGGCTCCCGATAAAGAATCGCCAAGGTTGGGATTCTACACCCTTCGAGAAATGTCATGGACAAGACGTTGACCAAGTCCAAATTCAAAAACTGAGAAGAACGAAACAGAGCTTTCCCTAAAGGGTCGTCAGCTTTTATCATTGACTCTGTTCCACCGCTACGCTCTACCTGCCGATCTATTATTTTTGTGATCCCGGGCCCATCGTCAATCCGTAGCAGTGCGATGTAACCTTGGCAAACCTGCAAAACAGCAACAGTGTTGGATGGATCAACCACCGCCTGCTGTGTTTCTAGGTAAGTTGTTTCCAAATAGCTAGGTTTGCGGATCTCGTCAAATACCCTAAAGATTCCCTTGATATATGCGACAACCAAGCATTTGTCTTTATCGACAGTCATAAGCAGCCATTTTGGAGCGCAATCTTGGCGACCCGACCAGTTCCGAGCAGGTTTAAATGCTACTATGCATTCCACGGATCCTCTAACCGGAAGAGACGTAACTAAGTTGAGTCCATTCTGATTGATCTGGTAAAATTCAATCAGGGACGGTTTGGTAAGGACGAGATGTTTAACATCAGAAGATATAACGTTATCGTACAATGAATGATCTATACATGTTGCCGGTTGGATGGACTTGACAATTGACATAGCATGAGCCACGGTTCCAGTACCTGTCTGCCCGTATATTTTGCCACAAGTGAAGATTTCACAGGATTAATTAACTAATTTACACCTCGATTTTCGCCGGAATATATTAAGTTAGCTAGTTAACGTAATATACCTCGACCCCACCGCGTTTCTATTCACAACACCAATAAATCGCGACTTCATAGCGACAATAATTTTTGTTGGTATTCCCGGTGAAACATGGACGATTCTTTTAGACCACGACGGTCGCAGTCGCCAAATGGCAATTATGGAGACAAGTTGTCGTTGAGGAGCAGGACTCCGTCTCCCCTGAAACGGGCAAACACTACGGGCGGGTCTTATAGTGCTAGGATGTCTGCACAGAAGAAAAAGCTGTTGGAGCTTCGTGATTCTCTAAATAAAAGTCGAAGAACCGAAGCTGAGCGGGGTGGTAGTGCTGCACAAAGTACTCTTAATGGAGATATTTCCAGTACGCGAAATGCTATTTTAGAATCTTTGAATCGATCACCTTTGAAACTCTATGATAGCGAGCATGATGGGCTCAAAAAGACTAATGGAAATGGAACTATTGAAATTGGGAAGATTGTAAATGGAAACGGAACCATTGGAAATGAGATTATTGGAAATAGGACTGGCAACGGTCGCAGCAGTGGATATGGATCCGCTAATCGGCTTCGAGAGCCTATCCGGAACAAACTTAAACTTGACTCGGCACAGGTTAAGCGAGTCATTGAAGAAGCCAAATCTCCAGTGAAAAATGCTGGACAAAGCGCGAAAAAACCCAGAGTCGGCACAGATACTCAATCCCGGATAGTTGTGACTGGAGAAACTTCGTTTGGGTCGCCGAGGAGTTCGCGATTTAGTGCGAGCTACGATCGAGATCATTTGAGGGATGACGGACTTATTTCTCCGGATAAGAGACAATTTGAGGGTAGGCGCACCGAAGGACTGCGCTCACAGGATGAAGCAAAAAATAACTACGAAAGTACACAAAGGCCCAGTGAGAGAGTAGCTCTTCAACCAGGTACCGTCAGTAGACTCCCAAAGCCGCAACCATCGCTGCTGGATCTCGACACGCCCGGGCTCAAAGCGAATGCAAAGTCGCTGGTGGCTCGAAAACACACACTCTCTTCTAAATCTACATCTACAATAGGTGATGTCTCTGACAAGGAGCATGACAATCTAAGCTTGGTGGACGTCGACATGACCGAGCATCTCCCGTCCAAGTCAAGCAATGCATCCGACTACTCTCAGACACAGAGCGAGCTAGAGCGTGTCCGGGCCCAGCACAGAGCTGAAATTGTCGCATTGAAGGCAAAGCTGTCTGGACGGGATGCCGAACTAAGCTCGTTGAAGAAAGAGCTTGTCAAGGCCGAGCAGCAGGCTGCTTCTCACGATGTAAAAGTGACAGAGATTGTGAGCAAAGTCGCCAAGCAATTACATGCCCAATACAGCGATAAACACCAGGCCAAAGTTAATAGCCTGAAGAGGCTATACGAGGAGAAATATGCTCAACAGATCGGCCAATTAAAGAAGAGAATAAGTACTCTTGAGGAAGCGTTGGACGAGGAGCGACAGCAGCATGACGCCGAGCTGGTCCAAATGAGCCAGACGCTTGCGGACGAAAGGCTTCAGCACAGCCAGATGGTCAATGCATTCGAAGAGTACCTGCTTGTGAGAGGTGACGATTTGGATGACCCAGGTAATGATGACCGCTAGCATCGATGTTTTTCTGCGAAGCAGAATCAACCCTCCCCGGGAGGGGCCGTCGGAGGCACTAACAACAGGACGGTACGTGCTGCTGCCTCCGGCGGCCCCTCCTGGGGAGGGTTGGTTCTGCTTCGCAGAAATCACGATGGTGTGAATGCTGACTGACAGGTCAGTCGGTTGAGATTAATTCCAATTGTCCCCAATTAGGCAGCTCCTCAGCTGGCCTCCATCATCTTTGCGGTTACCTTAACAGATTTAAGTTTCGCTATTCCTTTGATTATCTTCGGGGATCATTTATTTATTTGCTTTCTTGTGCTCGTCGTAAGATTGCCAGTTCATTGGCTTGTATTGTAATCTACGTAATGTATATTGAATATGTGATTTAACGTTAGACAAGATATATATGTAGATAAATGTATATAAGGTCTGCGTGTACTCATTAGGTCTCCTGAACTGCATTAGTACTTTGAAACATCTTTTAAGCCCCCCAGTCCTATCTATCTGCAGCGGGATCAAACCAGCACCCCCTGCGTCACCTCATCCATCGGTTCTGCACAACCTCTGCGAGGAGGAAACAACCGTGCGGCCAACGACATTACGGGTACAAAAACGGCAACACCGCTAAAATCTTGTTTTAAAATAGCGATCTTAGGTTGCGGACGAGGTTTATCATAAATTGGGCTCTTTTTCAGCATTAAATTTGCACGAAATAAAGAAAAAAAAATAGGACAATTTTGACCTAGTCCTCTTTGATAGATTTCAGACATTGGATGAGTGTCTTCTAGCAACACATCCACACAAAGGTTGCTGACCAATTGTTCTTCGAGGAGAGAGGGCCTTAATAACCCGGAAACTACAAAGGGGAGCTTTGACCAACTATATGAGTGTGGCAGGGTCGTCTCCAACGGCCCCGATAGACGCCGGGAGAATGGAAGGCGACAAGGCAGTAGTGGGTGCCAACCGTATCGTTGAACAAAGCGTCAATGAGCGTTCCCTGGAAGAAGGGCGGATCGGAGAAAAGACCTCAAAGCTGGACCCAAGGGGGCCGGGAAACCTTGAAAAGGCAATGGGATCTTTCAGGATAAGTGATCCGGGGAACTGGATGCACGAGAAGGAAGAACTGAATAGCATTATCAACGAGAAGATAATGCAATTGGCCGAGCTTCAGGAGCAGAATGCTCAGCTTTGGAAGTTGGTAAATAAGCAACGGACTACTATTTTTGATTTACAGCAGGACCTTGATCGGACACTCGAAAAAAATGAAAAGTACAGGGCCTTGTTAGGCAGATCTAGTCAGGCTTCCACACCGCTTGAATCAAGAGAAAACTCTCCCGGACCGAAACCAATAGGTCCAGGTCCTTCAGATCCATTTTTGTCACCAGCAAAGAGAAATGGCACAGGTGGTGGGCCCACAGGTGGTTTCGGAGCCATTTCGGATCTCACTCCTTCTCGGAGCGAGACTGAGTCGGTAGATCGAAGCGTCACGCCGTCATCGTCGCGAACCTCAGATATCAAAGAGACTGCTCATACTGACTCTTCCACTGCTACCCCTTCCAGCATGACCCCTGTTACGGTTCTCCCCGAAACCGAGAAGAGCAGTAGCCAACCTCTTCCCCCTGCTCCGGCTATTCCTCCATTAAACACTGCCAAACGACGCCCTCCTCCACTACTATTTAGACCGAACTCCCCGATTCTACAGGATAAAGAGGCCGGATCTGAGCAACTCCAACGGAACAAGCGAACATCGCTACCGGCCCATGCAACTTTAAGCAGGCAACGTGACGAAGATGTGAAACCGCCCCAGTCAGCTGGAGCTAATATGACGAGTTTCAAGTCGGATGAAATCAACCGGTCGAGGGACGCCCCTCCTTCTGTAAGTAAAATTAAAAAAGCATTAAAAGAAAAAAACGGATGTTCTTCTCTTTTTGTCAAAAGAGGAGCAAAACAGAGTCGTTCCTAACAAGTCAATATCGCGGCCTGCCCCCCCTGCCAAATCCTCAAGCAGCTACCTGACGGATCCTGGCAACTTCTTGTGCATGAACCCAGCCCAGCTATCTACTGTGTCGGTAAAAGTCGCACAGGCGCTCCTGGGCAAAGTGAAGCCGTCTCTCAAAGCTGGTAAGGAAGATCCTGTGGCGATACTTTCTATTATCGACAGGAACAGCAATAAGCAGTTGTGGCAGGTGATCAAAGATTACTCCCAGCTACAGGCTCTAGATCATAGCGTTCGCCACAATGTTTCTGCGAACTCACCATTCCCAAGCCTGCCCGAGAAATTCCTGTTTCAAAACCATGCTCCTATTCGAGTTGATGCCAGGCGAGAACAGCTCAACTCTTATTTTGATTATCTCTTCAAGTCTAATCTGCCGACTGCATCTGTTAAAGAGGTCGTGAGTAACTTTCTTTCCACCAATATGATCGAAATAGCTCCGCAGACAGCCAAGTCTGGATTCTTGTCAAAACGAGGAAAGAGCTTTGGGTCGTGGAAGACGCGGTACTTTGTGCACAATGGACCTTATCTAGACTATTTCGAGAGACCAGAGGGAGAACATCTGGGCAGCATTACAATCTATAAAGCCCAGATCGGGAGGCAGGATCCCACAGACGATATGGGTGAAATGGATGATGACAAAAAGTATAAGCATGCACTGATGATAAGGGAGCTGAAAAAAAGGGGTACTAAAGAAGAGTGGGTGACTCATATGCTGTGCGCAGAATCTGATGAAGAGCGGGATTCTTGGATCCAGACGCTTATCCAGTTTGTTAGTGTACGGGTACACGCAGATTTAATCCCATCCAATAAGCAAACTCCTTGGTCAATCAAGAGCCCGTCTAAGATTCCTTCATCTTCCACGATTGTTACTTCTCCCACCACATCGTCGCTGGACGAAGATCAATTCACGATGAGCAGTGTCACCGTTCTCACTCCTTCAAGCCCTTCAAAAGGTTCTTCATTATCGCCTGCTTCTCAGAGGAACATTTCAATTTCGGCCCCTATTAGTGGCCAAAAAATCAACGAGCCCGAGAAATGGGGACAGGATGATAGAGACGAAGAGTCTAAAAAGAGTAAAATGAAGCACTTCTTTGTTTTCAAGAGTCGACAGAACCATGATGGGCTCAATACACCAGCAACTGCCACTTCTAGCGCGTTTGACACTTCTGACTTGGTTCCCCCGGACAGCGCAACTTTCAACCAAAGCTTCAATTCATCTGCTTTTGACCACATCCCTGAGCCCCCGTTGGACCCAACTATTTTATTCGGAGCCTCTCTGGAACACGCTTTGGACCTCAGCAGCAGTACGCGAGATGATTACGTCGTACCGACTATTGTCGTGAGATGCTTGGAATTGTTGGAGACTAAACACGCAGCATATGAAGAAGGGCTATTTCGTATGAGTGGATCGAACTCGACAATAGAGGATTTGAAAACAAGATTTAATAAAACTTACGATGTCGACCTGATCGAACTGGATGCCAATATTCACTCAGTGGCGGGGCTCCTCAAGAGATACTTGCGTGAAATTTCCACCAAATTAATTCCAGCTCCATTGGAACAAGAGTTCCAGAAGGCCCTTGAAAGTAAGGATCTGGTCGAGCGTGTCAAGCTCCTAGGGACCTTAACAAAGCAGCTGCCTACTGCCAGCAGAGATCTTCTAGCAGTTCTTTGTGGGTTTTTCAACTATGTGCTGGAGCACACAAACCTCAACAAAATGAACTTGAAGAACTTGTGCATTGTCTGTTCACCTACGCTGCACATACCCTTCAACTTGCTTGCTTCATTTTTGATAGATTATGACGCGATATTTAATGGAAAGGAGCCGGATACTAGTTTGGTTCGACCAACTATAGACGTTCCTTCACAACTAATGGCATAGATGTGCAGATATTTATTTTTATATTTAATGCTCTTTTTTTCAAATCTGATCAAAGTTTCTAGCAGGAGAAGCTGGCTTGTAATAATATAGTAGAAATATCACCCCTTTATGCATTTACATTTTATTTTATATTTACATATTCTATGCTTTGTAAACCTTCTGTTAGACACTAATGTTTGTCCCCTTGCGGTTCTTGAGGACGTTTTCTATGAATGCTTCACCAGCTTTGTAAGACGACCTCACCAAGGGACCACTGGCACAATATAGGAACCCATGGTCCATGGCACGGTCGTGCCAGTGTTGAAACTTTTCAGGAGTGACATACTCAACCACTTTCAAGTGCCGCTTTGTCGGCCGCATATACTGACCAAACGTCACAACGTCAACCTTGGCTTCGCGTAGCTGCGTCAGAGCATCCTCAACCTGCGCATCTGTTTCACCAAAACCAAGCATAATCGAGGTCTTCGTGATGACATCTGGATTGGCATGCTTGGCAGTTGCAAGTACTGACAACGATTGTTTAAACGTGGCCCTCCTATCTCTAACATATGGCGTTAGCTCCTCTACTGTCTCCACATTATGCGCAAACACATCGAGTCCCGACCTAGCCATGATGCCAACCATTTCCTTGTCGCCTCGGAAATCTCCTGTCAGGCACTCAACAAGAATGTGTGGAGCCTTTTCCTTAATCTTCATCACCGTAGATGCAAAATGACGCGCTCCCCCATCAATTAAATCATCTCTGTCTACTGTGGTAAGCACAACATAACCGAGACCCCATTTTGCTATAGCATCCGCTGTATGCTCGGGCTCATTGGGATCCAGTGGACCGGGATTTCTATTTGTTTTGACAGAGCAAAATCGACACCCTCGGGTGCAAGTATCTCCCATTAACATAATGGTCGCCGTCGCTTTGCTCTTGTCTGTACCACCCCAACACTCTCCAATATTAGGACAGCGGGCTTCCTCACACACTGTGTGAAGCTTCAGCCCTCGGAGATCATCTTTCAGCTTGTGGAAATTCGATCCCTTAGGGATCTCGGTTTTCAGCCATTTCGGTAACCTTTCAAACTCTTTAGCAGACGCAGCAGCCCCAACCGGATCATCAAAAGCATTCGCTGGAACTCGTTTTGAGAGAAAGTCCTCGAAACTCGGGCCCTTGTTCAGTTTATCAGTGAATCGAGTACTGCGCTGCTTGACTCCTATTCGTGAATCTAATCCTGCTAAAGGAGGAGTAGTTTGCTGACGAACTGTCTCTTCAGGTACAGCCGAGGCTTTTTCAACTATTCTGCTGGATGAGAATCTTCTCAATGAAACTCTCAGTGTCCTATTTGCACAACCTCTGGACGAAGCCATGTTTTTTTCTCTTCTATCAGAATACACGATATATAATCTTACAACCAGTTAAGTGAGCTCCTTTTGTAATATACAAAACTTGCATATACAGAGGTATAATTTAACCCGGGTATCGAAAGGGCCGGGTTAGGAATGTGCGGTAATCTTCTTGATTAGATTTTCCGTATGAAATAATAATAAATAGGTTCTCATAACAATAGTTCTGAAAGTTTCCAAACGCACAGGTGGACATTGCTTCTGGCTGCCCCCGGCCGAGGAGGGTGGGTTCTGCTTCGCAGAAGTTCATGCCTTGTCTACACTCTGTTTCTTTTTTTTTTGACACATTTGTAATTCTGAATGTTTCATGTTCTTCCCTACATTGTTCAACTACCAATATCGTTACCCCGACCAATGAATAACTTTAGACTCAATTCCTTCAGTATAGTTTTCATATTTGATATCAATTTCTTATACCACCTATTACAAATACAGCTTAACTATAACCTGAATGAACTCAAAATGTAGCAGAGACATAAGCATTCTTGTTGCTAACCAAATTCATGCCGACCAAATTGATTATCTCGCCTCGAGAGAGAGGTGGGTAGCGCCATGGTAAGCTCCATGGGCCCCATAACAAGAAGTAGTGTGATGATTTAGCTCATCCTCTTCTGCAATTGGTTGGAAAGTTTCAAGAGTACTCTGAATCCGTGCAATATTCTTCTCAATCGTGTTCCATTCGAACCTGCTAGGCTGATTCAATCCCTGAGTCCAACGACTCACGCGACTGTCAGCATCGTCACTACTTAGCTTATTAGAAATCAGCAATGGTCCGTCGTATGAATGATCGGAATTGAATGAGTTAGATTCGACAGGAGATGCCAACTCTTGGAGTTTCTGAAATCCGCTGATCTCTTTGATGTTGCTGAACTCTTTTGCTATTTCTTCCTGAAATTGTCTGTCTATTCCATTGAATTCTTCAGTCGGAGTGTAGGGTTCACAATTGGGAGCTTCGAGATTATCGACTTGATAGCTTCTTGTGACATTTTCAATTCCAGTAGAAGCGCTGTACCCAGTGATATGGCTCGGTATTTTCAGGCTGGGAAATTCTTTCCTGGTCTTTCGTTTTATCCAATCGACTTCCGAGGGTATGAGAAAGTGCTCCTTTCTGGTCGAGTGAGAAATATGGCGGTCGCTTATTGCGTTTGCCGGGGAGACTGCCATATGTGGAATAGGATCAATATAGTCTTCAAAGTCTTTTATCTTTATGATGTCAATTCTCAACTGGTCTTTGAGGGGTCGTCGAGCAGAATTATCGATTCCATTGAATTTGAGCCGGACATTGGTGCTTCCTAGGTCTGGAGCAGAGTAATGCGATCCATGATCTTCTGCCACTCGTTTGCAAGCTCCATATTTACTGTCACTTGTGACAGTTCCCTGAGGAAGGAATCTTACTGCTTCGAAGGTTTCCTTCTTCTCTTGGTCTTGCTCAATTGGAACAACTGTCTCGGTGGCATTTGTGGATACGATGGTTTGGGGCTGTTCCTCATTGGAGCAGAATGGGATGCTAGGTTCTTCAGGGGTTAAAACCACTGGTAGTATAACCTCTGGTAGCGGCTTGAAATCTTCCAATGCTACTATTGGGTCGTTACTTTCACATTCATCTAAGAATATGAGTATTGGCGACAATGGGGGAATGATAGGGAGCATGCCATCCTTTTGAGGCGATGGAGGCAGCGGCTTCTCTTCTTTTTCGGATGCAAGAGCCCTTTCGACCGAGCTCCTTGAAGAGGTACGATACGCATTCTGTTTCTTCTTCTTCTTGGAATGGGTTGATATTCTTGAATCTGACAGTTCTTTTCCAAACTTGTCCGAGTATGGCGAGTCAATAGTGTGCCTTAACCGAGGTGAATGTTTCGTTTTGTTATTTGAGGGAGAAGTCTGAAGATTCAGTGACATTGGCCGCGAGAAATCGGTCGTTGTCTCTGTTACCTTCACAAAACGAGGAGAAGTTGCATGGCTCTTGTGCGGAGCCATCCATTGCATAGTCTTCATCATATTGTCTGTATTGTTTTAATGCGTTTCTTGCCAAGTTACTGTTGGAAATCCACTGGTATTTCGAATGAAGAAGAAATAATCGTTCTAGAAGGAAGACTTATATACTCAATCTCAAGTTCACCAGATAGAAGCTGTTTCATTATGCTTCCATACATCTGTCTTCTCTTTTGAGTAATTTCGCGGGGACATCCGAAAAGTCTAATCTTCAATAAGCATTGTGGAAAAAATGGTACCACGCCGGTGTTCTAGAAGTACGGACTGACTGATTGAGGGAGGGGCCACTGTGGTATATGCACTCATGATTGAATGTCAGACACAAGGCGCAGAGGCAGGTCACAGAAGCATGAGTTGGGTCAGCATGGGGTATATGTTGTGCTGAACTACTGTTAAAAGTACATTTAGTCCTTCTGAGTACTATTCACGAACGGTCCGTCAGTCCCTCCAAGAAATGAGACCACTCTTCAGGGTCCCATATGAAATGATCGAAATCTCATCACTTTTTATCACCGACATCACTCCGAATCGTATCTCGGATAAGGATATCCCTTCTCAGGCACGGCTACACGGCTGACGGAAGTTTTTAAATTACGATAGTTCCGTTCCCACTATGAAAAGCTTCTATATCGTATCTACTTTAATTACGCTATGATATATTTATATGAATCAGTCCACTCGCGTTAAGATAAAACTTAATCTCCGGGGCCCAGTTGAGCTGTCACTGACGGCAAAACGCGTGGGGAGGGACGGACAAGTCGCGGAGGTTACTGTCAATCCAACCACAGCATCTAATACCACAATATACGCTGTTATCCTCATAATTCTTGTCTTAGCTAAATCGCTCCTCGCTAAGTCACTCTTTCTCGAGTATTCGTTTCACTAATGGAAAGTAATGACCACGTGATTTGCCCAAAACCTCGTCCGAAAAAGGCATCCCGCTTTCTCTTGCACTTAGCGGTTCGACACACGGCCACAAAATGCCTCGAGGAAACAGAGATAAATAGGAGTGGATTTCGATCCATCCAGATCTTTTTTTTATATTCTGTGTTGACAATTTTTGATATCAGAAGAGTAGCAGTCGACAATTTATCCTGGTCGGTTTTTGTTTTGCCTAAAGAGTCCAGTTCTTTCCTCTCATAATAATTTCACTTCTTATCAGGCTTATCGAGGCTATCTTGTAAACGCGATAAACAAAAGAATTACATAAGACACACAATGACAGGTCCAGAAAACATATTTTATAAGAACAACAAATTGGATATCATCTCGGCGCCCTTTTCAGGTGGTCAGGGTAGAGCCGGTGTAGATGATGGTCCTCAGCACTTACTAAATATGGGCCTCCTCGAACACGTCAAGGACTTGGGGTGGAAAGCTGATTTCAAAGGTCACTTAAGTTTCCCCGAGCCGGCTGCCGATCCCAATGTCGGCAATATGAAGCGACCGAGATACGTCTCTGAGTCTACGCGTAAAATTTACAGTGAAGTCAAAGAGGCAGCTTTGAATGGTCGATTCCCTCTCACAGTCGGAGGCGACCACTCAATAGCCATCGGGACTGTCTCGGGAGTCCTGGCTGCGCACCCAGATGCAGTCGTATTCTGGATTGATGCCCATGCAGACCTAAACACTCCAGCTGCCACGACCAGTGGTAACTTGCATGGTTGCCCAGTGTCTTTCCTGCTCGGCATTGATGAACCTCCTCAGCCGGACGTCGACTTGTTTGAGTGGGTCCCTCATTGCTTGGATCCTAAACGGATAGTCTACATTGGGCTGCGAGACGTTGATACATTTGAAAAGAAGTTTATCCGCGAGAATAACATCCTTGCCTATTCAATGCACCACGTTGACAAGTACGGCATCGCAAAAGTGGTAGAGATGGCTCTAGACAAGGTGAACCCGGACAGAAAAAGACCCATCCACTTGTCCTTTGATGTAGACGCGATCGATCCTATTTACGCCCCTTCTACCGGCACTCCGGTGCGGGGAGGGTTGACCTGGAGAGAAGCCTGCTATCTATGTGAAGCTATGGCAGAGACTGGTAATCTCGTCGGCATGGATTTGGTCGAATGCAACCCTCATCTAGGAGCCAATGAGGAGCAGGTCAGGGATACTATTGCAGCAGGTATAAGTTTAGTGAAATGTGCACTAGGAGATACGTTGTTGTAATGATCCCGTCGGAATACTTTTGCTATTTGAAAGGACACATGGAGCTATGAGAAAATGACTTCGGTCCCCCCTGGGTTGGTTTTACTTCGCAGAAGTATTTATTAAGTATGTAAGCATGTAGAAGAATACTTTTTGTTAAGAGCCTATGCAATGCGTATTTCACAGTGATCCCTAAAGAAGTTCCTAATAAGATTTTAGACAAGAAGTGAATTCAGAACAAAAGCTATCGGAGTTCACACGAGTAGTCCAATCCAAGGGCATCTTCCTTACTACAGTGATGACGGCAACTCTACTTTGTCTAAGTTTCCAGGAAGCAAAGAAGAATCCATAGTGTAAGGCACACCGATGCAACATGGGCAGCATTCAAAGCCAGAAGAGTAATAAAGACCGATATAGAATGTTAAATATGATAAGAAAAAGATAAAACAAAGTATCAACGATGTGTTAAATTTAAAATCAATTGCTAACTAATACTAATAACGGTAATCCTGAAGTAATGAAAAGTTCATATGGTAAAGTCATATAGCGATACTTGTTAGACCGTATTCTAAACAATAGTATGCGAAAAGAGCAGCGAATGCCAAAGAATGGTAGAGAAGATAAAAAGAAGTAAGCAACAGTTTTAACCATTACTTCAACCCAACACATACCTTTACTTCTTGCAAGAAGCACAAGTGCACGATCCGGCATTGCAGGTACAAGAGCTGCCAGTGCCACAGGCACATTGTCCATTAGAGTTACAGTTGCATCCGGCCATTGTTGAGATTTGAATTTGTAATAGAAGTAGTTTCAGATATAGAAGAGAGAAGACAAGATTGCTTGCTGTTGTGAATCCCAAACTTGTGGAAACCAATCCCACTTTATATAGACGGTGAAGCCGCAGAAGCCAGTGATAAGCCACGCATGAAGCTATGCATGACATCACACGGGTCTAGAGAAACGTAGCTAAAATATTATTACGGAGCACAGTGTAGAGCCAATCATTGGCTCGTTACGACCTTAAACTTTGGTAGCATGTGGTTCGGGTATTTAGACGCGCTGGTTTTGCGGTGTACGATTCGCAGGGGCGTATATCCCTCTGGGCGTATATGCCTCATGGTCTGATTCCAGTGGCTGCGGCATTATCGCCCAACTCTAAAAGCGCAACAATTAAAAATGTTAATATTAAAAATCTAATGTGGGCTAGGGAAACTAACGACTACAAACATGTCAGCACACCTAAACATATGTTTCCAACCAGGGTTTATATACACATTGGAATCATCACCAAGGTGTTGGACCGTTTGATTCGGTATAAGTAGAGCGAAAGCACCCCAAAAAATTAAATAATAAAAAGCTACCGAATAAAAGAGAACAAAAGTGCCGTAATGCGGGTGACATTGTCTAGTGTAACATAGCATATTTTTGTTGCGCCTGCTGCTGCTGCTGAGACCCGTCTTGTTAAACTTTCACCTTCTTCTAGTCTCGCTTGGTACGATCTCGTAGAACTCTAGAAGGGGTAGCCAGTAAACTAGGGTCAAATATCGGTGGTCTAGCCAGTCGTCGCCCTGTTGTTGCTGCTCCTGAATTGGCCAAGCTCACCTGTGCTTTCACTTCAGCGGGCCAAAGTGAACGTCCAAGCTCTATACCTGCCCCCAACCAGTGGAGATCATGACGGCCAACAAACGGAGCAGTAGACGGGTTCCACTTAAGCTTGCATCCCTTTTCATAGCTCCTTGCGACGATCTCTGACCCCCATTGATCCTGCCATGTTTGCATAGCTAGGCCTGTTAGATGACTTAATACACCAGTACTGAGTGCGGCATCGGAGTAGCCTCCTTCGAGCAGCGATAACAACTTGCCCTGGCAGTACTGGCGAGCCAGTCTGACCGAGTCGGCCGTAAATCGGTTGAAGAAGCTGCTTGGCACGCTTGCCCCATGTCTCTGCATGCCATGGTTCTCGTATTCCGATGCGTCAAATCCGGCTGACAGCACCACTATCGGCTTGAACGGCCGATTTTCTCTAGCCGCTTGTTCTTGGCCACGGCGTAAAAATACAGATGCCTTATCAAACAGAATCTTATAATGCTGATCGTATTGCTGGGCAAACCCGGCTTCATTATCATAAGGCTGAAGGTGAACGTTCCAGATAAACATCCCGTGAGCGTCTACACACACAGAGGCGTTCTTAATATTGTCCTCTGTAGCGTAACCGGTCTCTGTAGGGAATGAATTGATGTCGTGAATACTGAAATAGCCAAGCTTGACTGGGGCCGTCGCCGGATCGACTTTCGGCAGTTCGATGTCCTTTTTGCGACCTCTTTTTGATGGTGACGTGTTTTCCGACTTTACTTCACCTTCAGGATCTGGCCGCTCCTTCACGTACTCAAACGGGTCTTCATTGTCATATTCACCTCTGTAGCCTGCCAGACGCCAACACAAGTCCTGCGTGCCATCACCGTGATGTAGGTCAAAGTCCAAGATACAGGCATGAGTTATCCCATAGTGCTCTTTGGCATATTGGACTGCTATGTGTACATTATTGATAAGACAGAACCCAGACGGTGCACACGGGTGACAGTGATGTCCGGGAGGCCGTATATTGAGAAATATTTGGTCATGGGTGTCGTCTCGTCCAAAAAGAGTGTCAACAGCTTCTTCCACAGAACCCACGACTCCTTCTAGAGCCGATATAGATTCCTGGGCCAAATATATGTCACCGTAATTCCAGTTTTCGGGCACTTCCAGCTTCCCATCGGCAAGCTTGTTGGGTGATTCCTTACACAGTTGATACAACTGCTGAGAAAATTCCTTGCCGTGTACTCGTGTGACATGAGGAGAAAGGAGTGACGAACGTCGTTCCACAGCTTGTAGTTTAAAGTGCTGCGGTAGCATTGCCATAGCACTGGCAATACCCATTGAACATGCCATCAGTCGCTGGGGTCGTTCCACGATGGTTGAGATGTACCGTTTGTTAACCCAAGGTCTTGAAAACTTGTGTTTGTAGCTTAGCGGAGAAAGATATATTAATGTTTGCTTTGGTGGAGTTTCTTCAGTCGATAAAGATAGAGTTTTGAACAGCTTGTAGAATTCAGTTAGTTCGTTATCATCCACGGGCTCGGCACCGAAACCAGAAAACTTGTTTTCTGGGGTAGTAGGCGCTGGTGTACTCGGCTGAGTCTGTGAAGTCTCTAGCTTCTTTCGGCTTTGCTCGCGCAGCTTTGTATCTTGAGTCGATTGAGTTGATTGAGTCGAATGAGTTGGTTGACTCAACTGAGTCTGTGGAGCCTCTAGCCTACTTTGGCTCTGCTCACTCACCTGTGGATATTGAGTTCCCTGATATACTAGTCCCTGCCGAGTTTCTTGAGATTCCTGAGGAACAAGTCCAGCTTGTTGAATCTGAGTTTCTTGAGTAGATAGCCTTTCTTCTTTCACTTCAGCCTGCTGAGTCTGCCTCTCTGGTGTCTTTGGTGGGGCGAATTTCTGATTCTGATGAACTTCACTTGCTCCATTAATATGAGCATGAGCAGCCACAGAAGGCACCGGTATCACATCTGATGAACTTTTGATCTCTAGAACTTTCGGCGCACTTTCCACTGGCCTCTGAACAGAAAACGGTTCACTTCTCTCTTCAACTGAATGATAGGAAAATCCATTAAAATTTGTCACTTCTTCAGTTTGACTGCCTATCGCGGCGTCAAATGTTTCCGGAGGAGGGAGACCATACTCGTGCTCGTCCAAAGACAGTGTTCCAAAAGACAGGACGAATGAATCGTCCTTCTGTTGAGTCTTCTCAGGCCCGCTTTCTTCAGTTTGATCATCCTCTTCCAAAAGTGCTTGGAAAGACGCTGGTAGTCGGTCGAGCTCGTGTGGGTCTCTCTCCTGTGACATATTGTTCCAAGAATTGTCCACTCAATTGGAAACAGATGCCTGCGTATTCACCAGATCAGTTGGCCACGTCTTTCACGTGTTTCGAAGTTTTGATTAATGAGATGTGATAATGTTTAGAATGTGCGGCAACGCGTCGTGCAGAAAAACACACGCGTGACTGCCGATCCGGCGATACTATGGGTCTTCACCGTTGAAACTGGTACCGGTGTTCCAGCGATGTATCTTTCAGCAACTGGTAGTTTTGTATCTTCTATATTGAAAGGCCATGCTTTGCGCGAACCACCCTTCGGGGAAGGCCCCACCGGAGGCGAGCCGCGATCAGAAGGCGAGTCAGTTACTTTATCATCAAGTCAAGGTCTGCGTATTATAGTTAGTACAGCTATTTGGTTAGGTAAGAGTTAATAAAGTTGCAAGTCAGTTAAGAACCTCATCAAACTACGGCATTGCATAGTTGGCTGTAAAATGAAAATGGAATAGTGGTAGCGAGCAGCCCTAGCATGGTAAAGGTATCGCACACGGCTGCCTCGTTCTTCGTGTAGAGGTTAAAAGTGGCATGGTGGTAACATCTGAGCCGTTGAGACGGAGACTTGAGTCCAAATTGAAACAACCTACCCAGCATTTGGCTCTCGTTATCTGTCAAAGGTATCCCCATCGATATAAGGACAGCAATCACTCGGACCATGCTTACCATGGTATTATTGGTAGAATGTATCTTGAGCTTTGAGAGTGATTCAGCTGATTCAAGAAGTATGGTTATCACTGGGCTTGATGGGCTGCTACTTAGGCCCACTTTTCCTAAACACACTTCGACATCACCTCTTGTAACGTATCCACATTCGAGCAGGTTGCACACAGCTCTGATCACAGAAAAGGGAACGGCGACCTTCCTGTAGCATGAAGTCAGATCAGTGATAAAGGAGACCCAATACTTGGCCATGGTCGGGCTCGCAAGGCCCGCCAAAGCAGCCTCATGGTTAAGGATATTGAGGCATACAGATTCCACACTGGGAGTCTTTCCGTAGGTGTGAAGAATAGATCGTAGTTTTAGCAGGGAAATTGAAGTCAGAGCAACCACTTCCATCGTGACTTTGCCTGCTCTGGGGATCATGACAGACTTTTGGATCAATTCCAGTTGCTCGGCAAAGTGAGAGTCTGTAGGAAAGAGGGAGTGTGTGAAACCATTACTATATTCAGGCTGATGACATACTCGGGTATAGAGACATTTGATATCTGCAAGGGCGTCATCATTCGTAAAAGATACCACTGGGAATCGTTTCTTTTTTGATTCAGTTTCTTGTTTGTCGCTATCCCAATCTTGATATAGAAAATACCAGAAAATTAGAAACCCGGCACATGCTATCTGGCCACAGCAATAAATCAAGATGCTTTCAGTTGAACTTTCCGACGAGCTCTCCTTTGAACCATACATCACACCTACAGTCATTCAGAAGAAGACAGGCTAAAAGGAAAAACTGAAAATATGGGTTCTGGAATATATAAAGGTATTTTAGCTTCTAGGCGTATCAAGTGGAGAACTAGTTTATTGTTGAGTTTTGTCGACTGATGCCCTCGTATCTATCTATTAGTTAAGTTTGTAACCAACTTATGCTTTATGAAGCTGTGAATCTGTACCCAGCTGGTGCTTTATGGAACAGTGAATCTGTGCCCAGCTGGTGCTCTATGAAACAATAACTTGTATCAACCAGTGATTTAATATATATAAAAGCACCACCAACCGGTACTTATTCTTACTATAAACGATTCAACTGGAAACTGAACTAGCTTAACGCATTGTTAAATTTGGTGAGGGTTTGTGAACCCTTTTATATAGTTGGAGGAACTCAGCCGTCCTTACCCCGCTTACACCGGGTAACCTCACGAGAGTATACCTCCCAACAGTAACTTACCGTTGTGACAAATCATCGTAGTGGCAAACACAAGTCCGAGATACTTTGGTTTTTTTTCTAATCATGTCAAACGGAGTTGTGGTAAGTTGTATTTGATGTTTAGTTTGCTCATACGTCTTCTTTTTTTCTAACAAAGGGTAAACTGTACTCTTCGGTGGTTGAAGGAGTGGTCTCAGAGTCCAGACTTGATTTTGAAGACAGTGGTTTGGACGAAGCAACCCTGCAAGAACTCCGACAAGTATGGCAAGAACGACTGAGCGGGTTTGGCATAGCGAGGATGCCGTGGGATCCAGAACCAGAACCAGTTATGCCCATCATTGGCGCTGACTCGTTCGCGAATGGCAGTGGCTCAACAGACATGTCAATCAAAAAGGAAGATATATATCAAGGGCAGGACCCGTCCGCAGCAGCAGCCATGAGGGCGGCAGCTCATATTCAGAAAATGGCAGAAGAGAACAAAGATGTAATGCCCGGAGTGGATCAGAGTGTGAGAGGGATCATGAGAAAAGCCGGCGAGCCGGTAGCAACAACGGGTGGGCCAGTCTCCACTGGAGTTATGGGGGGCAGTCTTTCCGCAACAGCATCAAACGGAAGTCATCTTGAGTCGCAGCAACAGCAGCAGCCCCATGGCGGACTGGTTCTACCAGGGGTTCAACTAGCGCAAACAGACGGAGCAGTAGGCGACTTGCCCTTGACGAGAAAGCAAGTTGACGAAATCATCCTGCAAAAGATAAATCAAACTGAGAGATCGGTTCTGGAGTCAGAACACCCCAGACTGGAGATAAATATAACGGTAGACGGCGACAATAAAAGGATACTGCAGGTTGATGGTCCCAATGACGGAGACTCAGAAGAGATCAACTCAGACCTGGATGATTCTGAAGATGAGCTGAATTCAGGGGCCGAGGATGAGGACGACGAAGGAGGCATGATAATGCTGTGTTTGTACGATAAGGTCCAACGAGTGAAAAACAAGTGGAAGTACATATTGAAGGATGGAGTGGCTAATATAAACGGGAAAGACTATGTCTTCTCGAAAGCATCAGGAGAATCAGAATGGTAATGAAATAACCCTGAAAGAAATACAAATGAAGGACATGAGGTCTCCCCATGCTTCCGGCGACCCCTGCCGAGGAAAGTTGGTTCTGCTTTTTATGCAGAAGAGGTTTCCAAGAGTTATCAAACCTATTTCCATATTTTTTTTTTTTTGCACTGTCACAATGATAGAGATGCAGTTCTCGTCTCTTTATAACAATATTTATAGATAACTATATAGATAACTATATGTTAGTTTCACGCTTCTAGTGGAAACTCATGCACTTGGAGGAACAAAAGTATACAATTGCAGTTTCCCTCCAAGTGGCTGATATCCAAGCTTGCTGTATACTGGACTGCCAGACTCAGTGGCATGTAATATCGTGAGACTAATGCCAGTAACCTTGTGTGCTTCATTGAGGGATGCCCTTATAGCAGCAGTCGCATAATGGCGATACCGGAACTCTTCTTTCGTGGCTACCATATACAAATAGATCATGCCATTCGATACGATACTGTTCGCAGTAGTGGCTGCAACACCGTTAACATAACCTACGTAGCCGTAGGAATTATTGTTGAAATAGTCAATACTAAGCAGGTCAACAGTGTCAACTCCATCATGGACGGTTTGGCCGTAAGCAACGGTGTTGAGCGTAAGAGCATCTACATAGGTCTGATGATCTCGCATAAGCCGGAGCTCCAATTCTTCTGGGACAGTGAACTTGGGCAAAGGCCAAACATTTCCACTCATTCCCAGAAGCTCCAAAGCAAAAACCAGATTGTTCTCCTGGAAAATAGCACCAAATTCCTTGCCAGCCTCTCCGGTAAATTCACTTTTCAACAGAGTTAAGAACCCGGGCCGACGGGCTCCCATGAAGCGAACGACCTGGTTGATTTGATCCCGCAATTGGTTTGCATCAGAAGTACCATCTTTCACTATCAACATGTTCATAGCACTGTATGGAACATTGGGCCATCTGAAATGGATCCCTTTCTCGACATGGTTCTCACTGCTCTTGCAATCTGCCGTCACATCTTTCCACACCTGATCGAGAGCGTCCAAAGACTCGACAATCTCAGATTTCACAGTCATTTGTGTGTTATTATGGAATGATCAAAAGCCTTTATGTTGAAGTCAAAATCAATTTGATATCCCCTGGCCCTCCTCTTATGGATTTGTGGAGACACATATTACCGGTGTCTCCGAAACTTCCGCCAGATGTATTGTTCAACCGCTTTGAAAGTCCTAACGGCCATCATGCTGCCATGGAATTACATATTTACATTGGTTTATCGTGAAGATTAACAGAGTCTGCTATATATTCATCGGAGTGCAAAGCCACAAAAGGTATTATTTTCCGTTATCTCGCTGTTAAGACGAGATATGGCCATTAAACCGATCCGCTCGTCTTAACATTTTGAGTTTGTTGTTCAACCACTTTACGAAGAAGCGGAAGAACCTTGCCGACAGATCGATTTTTCAGAACAACTAGTAACGCCGTGTACCCTATCCCCGCACGACGCCTTATCGCCTAGTTTCTTATCATCTTCCAAATCTTCCCCTGCATTTTCCTCTTCTCAGAAGACACGATTAGTTTTTTTTGTTTGTTTGGAAGTGTGATTCATTGAAGTAATGCGACGATGCCTATCTTGAAGCCAATTAAAAATGCAACCATTCACCACTACAGTCGCACGTTAGTCGCTGTAGAATACCCTACCAAAGGTGGGGTGACTCTCCCCAAATTGATTCTATTCGCAGGCGGACTGGGGGATGGGATAGGCACAGTGCCGTATACTGAACAAGTGGCTGAGGAAGCACAACTATCAGGCTGGGCTTTCGCTGAAATCCTGCTCTCGTCTAGCTACATTGGCTGGGGTACCGGCTCGCTAGATAGAGATGCGGACGAAATAGCCAAGGCAGTGCGGTATTTCAGGTCGGATATTGGAGGTTCGCGAAAGTCAATCGTCCTTATGGGGCATTCTACAGGATGCCAGGATCTCATGTACTATCTGACCCAAAGCCTGCGTGGTCCAGTAGAGGGCGCAGTTCTACAGGCTGCGGTATCTGACAGAGAGGCGTATACAAAGCTCAATGGGGTGCAAGCCTGGAAGGACACAGTTGAAAAGACCCGAGAATGGGTATCAAAGAACGAGCCAACTGATGTCCTTCCCGCGTCCTACACCAATAATTTCTTTCCAGCTCCGATATCGGGGCAACGGCTGCTGTCGCTACTAGATGTTCGTGGAGGAGATGACTTTTTCTCCTCAGACTTGACGAGCGAGGATTTCAAAAGCACCTTTGGCAAAGTTAAGACGCCTCTAATGGTGCTCAACTCAGGCAGCGACCAGTTTGTGCCGGACTCTGTCGACAAGGAGTTGCTTCTGCGGCGATGGAGGGAAGCAACTGATTCACGGTATTGGAGTCCACTCAGTAGAAATATCGATAGTGCTAACCATGAGGTTTATGGCACTCCAGATGGAACTGCCAGGACTCAGCTGATACAAGCCATGGCTGCGTTTTTGGACTCAGTTGATGCGAGTACTAAAAATTGATCCAGGGGAACTAATTGCTCACGTCAACATGTCTCCGGCGGTCCCCGGGGAGGGTTGGTTCTGCTGCGCAGAAAAAACACGGAACCATTCATATTTATTATTCGAAATGGGGTGACAAACTCGTCAAACAGTGAACTAAAACTGCTCGTCTTTGGCATAGGTTTCCTCTAAGTGGAAATGTCAAACTCGTGTAGAACTCGATGCTACATATACACACTGCTATATATACGCTCTAACTTATTTCATCGCTCAACTTCCACTCTCAAAATTCCTGTATTTCACTCGCTCGCCTAATTTAATAATCTAAAGCATTAATTAGGTTATATTTCATCCTAGATTTAATTTTACGTGTAACCTTCTCTATGTAATAACTAGCCCATACATTCTCTCAATCTACCGTTTTTCCCCACAATCTGCCTAACTTGTCCTCCCACGCATTTTATAACACATCATTGTCACTGAACTTCACGTTTGAACATCATCAAAACTCCAGCACAGAAGTGTGATACATTCAGTGGTTGTCTCGTGTACCTTGACAACCACCAAAATAATATTGTAAATATTTGTAAATCGGCACTCTTGTTCTTATCTCTACCTTATCTCTACTTATCTGTTGACTTTTTTCATCGCACCTAATCCTGTATCCGCATATTATATTATCGCATATCAAAACATGAGCGAGTTCGCGGACCTGTGGGCCAAATCCACTTCGAAGCCGGGAACACCTGTAGCCGGCGGATTTGATTCGTTTTCTAGTTTATCCTCAGTGGGATCGGGTAAACCGAAAAAGCTCGAATCTCTGTCTTTGCAGGAAAGGCAAAAACACCTTCAGCAGCAGAGGAATGCTCAGAGTGACACAGCAAGAGCCAACGGAGGTGGGACCTGGGATGGACTTGATCTGCTCGGCGGAGGTATCGCTGCCACCGAAGCTCGAGGTCGGTCGGTATCACAAAGAAATGAAGCGAGCAAGGCTGGCGGAGTTTCGCTCCTAGATGGATTGGAAGGTGTAGAAAGTGCAACTTCGTCGGCTGATTCTTCAAATATAAATCGAACTTTAAAGAACAAGGCTGATCAGAAGGATTCGATAGATGATATTTTTGATGTTTTCAACAAGCCACCGCCACCAACAGCTCCTGCTGCCCCCCAAAAAGTAGTTGAGACGTCTCCGAGTCCGTTTGAAACACCTCCCTCTTCCTCTTCGCCAAGCTCGTCCATATCATCAAGAGAGGCTTCTCAGGCTCCAAGTTCTCGGCCAGAATCGCGCATGAGCTCGAGAATTGACTCCCAGAGAAGCTCGCGTCCGGGCTCACGATTGGACTCTATGAGGGATTCTCCCGCCCTGTCTCGATCCGAATCACCGCTACCTGCACGCAAATCCGATCCTCGGGATCCATCTATCGCAGAATTGGTGGATATGGGATTCAGTGTGGAAGACGCGCGGCGAGCTCTGGCAAACACTGACAATGGATTAGACGTCCAGCAGGCTATAGAATACCTCATGACCGAGGCGCATAAGAAATCAAATCCGAGCCATAAGGAGGGTCGAGATACTGCGCGTCGCCATGCACCACTAGCTTCTTCTTCTTCTTCCTCTCCTGCATCTCAGCAAGACATAGCAACTATGGCGTCTGAATTTTCAGCACAGTTTATATCGAAAGCAGGGAGTTTCTGGAGTCAGGGGAAAAAGAACCTAGCAAAGGCAATTGAACAATACAATACCTCTGGTGGTTCTGGGGGTGATCACAGCGACGGTATGCCAGCATGGATGAGGCAGAGCCAAAAGGATACGGCCGTGTACCGTTCTAGCGACGACGATACTACCTCATTGGAGCGAGACAGAGAGACTATTAGAGCGGCAACAATGGAAGCAAAGCAGCTGGATAATGAACGTGCTGCCCGGCGTCGTGCACGCGGTGAGTCGCGTTCTGTAGAGGAACAGCATCATTCACCAAAACCCGGATCAAGACACGGCAGGTTTGCTAAAGACTTTGATGATGATGCTCCTGACATTCAAATTCCTCAGCTCCAAACCCGTCGTGTAAATGAACCCAAAACACGGCCGAAAAGAGAGCCACCCGCTCCGCCAGTTAGCAGAGCTCAAAAGTTCAAGGAAGCCAATCTTCTTGGTGAGGATGAAGGAGGAGTCTATATATCTCCAGCAAGGCGTAGAACGCCTAAACCGAAAGAGGAAACAGAGGTTTCCAACGCTGGTTCAGAAAAGAAACCGACTGCACAAAAACCCAGTCGTCCTCAAACTCCGGTTAGGTCCCCAGTTTCTATCTCACCTACTGCCCTGGATATGGCTACTATGTCGCGGGAATCTGGGAATGATGCTTTCAAGTTAGGTGATTTCAGCCTAGCATATGAGCACTACTGCAAGTCACTTGAAAGCATCCCACCGCAGCATCTATTACGACCACTTGTCCTGTCCAATCTTGCAGCTTGCCAGATTAAGCTAGGAGACTCGAAGGGAGCGCTTGACACAGCAGTGCAAGGACTGAACATCATTGGTCCAACTCTCGGAGCGGGCGAAAAAGCTGAGGCTGGAAAATCGCTCAAAGACATATGGAGTAAGCTTGCCACTAAGCAGGCAGAGGCACTTGAGAATATGGAAAAGTTTAAAGACTCTTTGGAAGTTTGGAACGCTTTAATCAATAATGGCTACTCAAGTGCTGCAGTCATTGAGCGCAAGCGACGATGTCAGGCTGCCCTGGAGCCTAAGCGGCAAGCAACCCCGAAGCCGAAATCGACGACTAACAGCGGTAGAAGCACTCCCTCAAGAGTACAGAGTCGAGCCGGGAAAGAGGCTCTCGAAAAAGTTCAAAACGTGCACAAGGAACAGGAGAAACTGGAGACCGAGAAGTTTGCGTTACTTGACGACGTCGAGGGTCGAATCAACGCATGGAAAACTGGGAATGAAGACAACTTGCGGGCATTGATATCCACATTGCATACAATACTGTGGAGCGAGCTGGGTTGGAAGCAAATGTCACTGGCCGAATTGGTACTCCCCAAAAAGGTCAAGATTGCATACATGAAGGCAGTAGCTAAAACCCATCCCGATAAGATCCCTGCTACTGCTACGACCGAGCAGAAAATGATTTCACAAGCTGTGTTTATCACTTTGAACAAATCCTGGGATGGTTTCAAGACTTCCAACGGGCTATCTTGATCTTACAAATTGGTTTTCTTTTCTCATTAGTCATTAAATAATAAAAATACATTTCTCACAAAAAAAGGAGGAACACCAACCTCCTCTTCCTCGGGTAGTCAGTTTTTTTCTGTCGCTGCATCGTCTTTCTCTAAATTAAATCACTTCCCACCGGAATTGGAGTGGACCTGGCCGACGCCGAGGACGCGGAAGCTTTAAGAGCAGCAGTCTCGGCCACTTTTACTTCTTCGTCATAACGATCTAATGCCCGTTTCACAGATTTCAGTAGAGGTTCAAAGGACTGTCGTATCTTCGGTTGGTGCTCCTTCGGTGACTGAGCTATTACGGCATCCACCCTGCCTATGCTTTTGTTCAAGGTTGCCACCAGTCGAGCCAAGTCGGCCGCTTGACCTGGGTCCCCAGACAGAAAATGGGTCCAGAAGTGACGGAGAAACTCCACAGACGTGGCATGGGAAATCTGAACTTGGTCAATGAGTCGCTTGTCAGACTCATCATTCCATTTTTGAGCTCCCTGTTCCTGGACAGACCTCTGGCGAATTATACTGGTGACTTGTTCATCTGCCTGTTTGACTGCTTCAGAATCAGCCCCTATTTCGCCAAAGTTTATAGGCGTCTTGAAACTCCTCTTCAGCCCATCCAAATCGCGAGCATCTATGGAAAACGCTGTCTCATCTCGCGATCCGTTTTTTCGATCCCCGGTGTTAGCCAGATGCAGTTCTGCCACACTAGCGCTCGTCTGATGCTGATCCAAGTCGCCCAGCTTGAGCTCCTGTACTAGGTGGGATGCTTCACTGGGTTCCTTTTCTAATATTACCCGCTCATCTTCCGTTCCATATATCATACGCTGGGATAGGCTGTTCATCGCGCGGAGAAGCGACACAGAGTCTGACACGCCAGCTCTCATGGTCAGATCGGGTCGGTTTCCCAACTTCTGAGAAAAATTCTCCTCATTACCAGCAATATCAAGATACTGAGGAACATGCACAGTGTCTCCTTCGTCTTCTTGAGCGAGCTGGCGCTTCATTCCAATGTCTTCATAGACAGTCAGATATCTGTCTAAAACAGTGTCCAGCGGGTCATTGGCAGTAATTCGCTCGCCTCGCAGCTTCCTGAAAAGTCGTGACTGGAAAAACCGTTCCCAGAACTGGGACTCGGACAGCTTAGGCACGCTCTCGTCGTACGCTTGCTGCACGATTGGGTACTGTTCAAATATATCGTGAATCTTCTCTCGGGTAAGAGACAGGTTGAGTTTGTTATCGTTGCCTGTAGTGGGCTTGATAGTCCCCAATACGTTGTAGGCACCCTTTTTCTGAGTTGAACTCAATGCGTAGCTACGCAGGAGATGCACTCGTGTGCTCCAAAATTCAACATTACTCATTTCGCCCTTCATGACCGTTTCTTGGAACGTTCTAAACAGCTGTTTGTTCTCTTTGAGAACTTTTTCCTGCAATTGGGTATTTCTCACCAATTTCTTGGAATCCAAGTCCACTACTGCTGGCCCCCCTTTGGCCGACCCATTGCCACTGGGCGATTCTTCTCGCGATGCGGTAGCTGCTGCACGCAGTTTCTGTACTAAATCCTGGATCAAAGTTTTCACATTTTCGAGCGACTCTCTGTCCGGGAAACCAAACTGGAAGTCATTGTTGGCAGTCTCGCCATCCTTCGGGTGGCAAGTGATTTTCAGCAGGTGCTTTGGCTGCGTCGGAGGCGTAGCTTGCAAAGTATTGACCTGATCTAAGCTGAATTCTACAGCCGCTAGTTTCTGCTGTGAAGCCTTGTCAGGAGTCCAATGGAGCACCTTATTGTCCGATATGGATATGAACCCCTGCTTTTTCTTGTACAGAGCAAGAAAGGTAGGCATGGCATGAATTGCTTCGCTCTGTTCTCAAGACCTCCGACAGGTGTGGGTAAGTAGAGAGATATTCGAACTTTTTGAGCCCACGCTCATCTGCCACCAGGCCAAATCACGTGAGGTTTTTGAAAAATGTCGAAACGAAAAAAAAAAATATTTCGAAAAAAAATATTAAGATCAGTCGGTAGACATACACAACTTGCATCTGTTTTGTGAAAAAAAGTTGAAACGCAATGTCTACAGTCATTGGAATCTCGTTTGGAAACAGCAGCTCTTCTATTGCGTTTGAGAAAGTATGTGCCAAAAATAGCGAATACAATCAGCGAGCACAAATTGCGGCTGTTTCTACTATTTGTGTCTTCAGCAAGGTTGAACAGTTGGTTTTGCTTCGCAGAAAGGGGACTTTAAATGTGATTCATCGTCATTCTCATGATCAGTTTCTGCGAAGCAGGACCAGTGCTGCCCGGGAGAGGCCCCGCCAGAGGCGAGTTCCCTCAGTCAGTTTCTAACCAGGACGGAAAAGTCGAACTCATTGCAAACCAGGATGGAGACAGAGCCATTCCTTCTATAATATCATACGTTGGTGCCGACGAATACCATGGGAACCAAGCTAAAAGCCAACTGATTCGAAACCCGAGCAACACTGTGACCAATTTCAGAGACTTTGTAGGACTCAAGTTTGACGATATCGATCCGACCTACTGCCACGCCTCGGCCCACCCTGAAGAGCACAATGGAGCTGCCTGTTTTTCTGTGAAGACGTCGGAAGATGGCGATGCAGAGTCTATTCCTTTAGGCAAGATCTTGACTAGACACTTTGATCGACTTCGGGAAAGCGCTTCGGATTTCATTGGAAAGCCAATTGACGGTGCTGTGCTTACAGTGCCTACCAACTTCACAGAAGCACAGAGAGACGGACTGATACAGGCCGCTGGGGACGCCAAGCTGAAAATTACCCAGGTTATCAACGAGCCCACTGCTGCTCTGCTCTCTCACGTTTCTTCCCAGCAGACGGCGGCTACCATTCAGGACAAGATCTATGCGGTCCTCGATTTCGGTGGAACCAGGTCCGACGGAGCTGTGATTGCGGTCCGAGGAGGTGTGTTCACTATCCTAGGAACCTTGCATGACTACGAGCTGGGTGGTATCAAGCTCGACGACGCCCTCATAGACTATTTTGCGAAAGAGTTTGAGAAAGAGTACAAGACTGACCCCAAGAAGGAGACCCGAGCCGGGGCCAAGCTCAGAGCTGAAGCCGAGATCGTCAAGAAGACGCTGAGTAACACCACAAGTGCTACTTTTGCCGTCGAGTCTCTGGCGTCTGGCTACGACTACAACACCACTATTAACCGACTGAGGTTTGAAGTGGCTGCGCGACAGGTGTTTACCAAATTTGGCGCTTTTGCCCAAAGTCTGGTCGCCAAGGCTGACTTGGACGTGCTGGACATTGACGAAGTACTCCTTGTTGGTGGTACTTCTGCTGTTCCCAAGGTGGTGTCCAGTGTGGCCAGTGTGTTTGAGTCTCACACCAAGATTGTGTCTCCCATTAGCGACCCTAAGGCTGCCCCTACGTTCGAGCTGAATGCTCGGGGTGCCGCTATCCAGGCTTCTTTGATCTCTAGCTACGATGACGACGAAATCAAAGAGTCGCTGCAGGCCGTTGTTACAGTCGCCCCGCACACTGTCAAGCCCATTGGTATCAAGACTAGCGATGGCAAGTTCGTGTCGCTCATTGACGTCGACACTCCTGTGCCCATTCGAAAAGTACACACTTTCACTGCCCCCGACTCTGCTGACGTTTTGATCGCGGTTCATGAGGGAGACAGCGAAATTGTCACCAAGACATTGGAGAAGGAGGCAAAGGAGGCTACAGGAGACGACGAGGATGATGAGTCCGACTGGAGCGAGGACGAAGAAGACGAGGAAGTGCGGGAAAAAGTGGTCTCACCTGGCAAGAAGCTGGCTGAGCTGGCGCTCAAAGGCGCTGCCCCTGGAAGCACCATTGAGGTCGTTCTCAACGTCACAAAGGATCTCAAGCTGCAAGTGGCTGCCCGAGATAGCAACGGTGTTGCTGTCCGAGGTGATGTCGTCTAGGTATAAGGTGTTGTAAAGTAGGCATAGAGTGTTTTGGAAGATAGAAAATAAAAACTAAAACTACGATCGCCCGCGGCCCCTCCCGGAGAGGGTTGGTTCTGCTACGCAGAAGTCCATGATCTCATTCAAGTCCACACGTAAATATATATTACCATTCGACGCAGCAGCTAAACTAACTGTTCAGTATGCGGGGGCGGGGAGGGTTCTCCAATTGACACCCCTAGGTCACGTGCTGGTTAAGTTAGGCAGTTCAAGGGTGAGTGCGAGACGGTCAAAACTTGAACTGGAAGAGCCAGAAAAATGTCAATTAGACCATCGGAGCAGCTTTATCGTTGTTTATACCCCCAATTTGCTTCTCCCAGGTGTTTTAACTTTGCTTTCAGGCTCCTATGCCAGGCAGATTAGGGTGCGAGGGGTTTGGACGATCTCCCTGTTTTCTGCGAAGCAGAACAGCCTCTACCCGGGAGGGGCCGCCGGAGGCATGGGGAAACGACACATGAAAAAAAAGCCCTAACATCAAAACTTCACGCCTAAAACTCTCTCCAACTTCACACCGTCATGAGATCCTCAATGTTCCCGAGGATACCAGGACAGGCGCCTGGAGGGGGTGCGATGAGTGGCCAGCCGATGCCTATACCTTTGCAGCAGCAGATGAATAATCTACAGACGTCCAACATGGCCAGTTATATGCAGCCTCAGCGAGTAATGCAGTCAGGTTCAGCATCAGGAGGATTCCCACGACAACAACAACAATTGAGCGGATCGGGGCTCGGAAACGGTGCCTATATGAATGTCGGTGTTCAGCAGCAGCTTCAAGGGGGAGCAGGGATGGGGAACGGACTTCTGGGAGTAGTCAACTCCGGTGCCAATGTCGCAATCGGTAATGGTGAAACGAGTTCGGTGAAGAACGTTTGGAAATGGAACTTGGAAGAACAGATGAGCCTACTGCGCGATCTCGTGGAGCGGTATAAATACATTTCTATTGACTGCAAGTTTCCGGGTATAGTAGCACGGCCCATAGGTAGTTTCAAGAGCACGAGCGAATACCACTATCAGACACTTCGGACAAATGTTGACATTTTGCAGGTGATTCAGATTGGGCTGACTCTGTCAGATGAGTTTGGGGGCCACCCAGTGGGGATCGATACTTGGCAGTTTAACTTCAAGTTCAACCGCAATGAAGACATGTGCTCCAGCGATGGGATCGAGCTGCTGCGGCAGAGCGGGCTTGATTTTGTCAAGCATGCCAGTGAGGGGATCGACCCGTTTGTGTTTGGAGGACTAATGATATCAAGCGGGCTGGTGTTAGATGGCACTGTAAACTGGATCACATTTCACTCAGGATATGATTTAGGCTACCTACTTTCGCTGATGCTCAATAAGGAAGTGCCTGTGGAGGAAAGGGCGTTCATGCGGACTATGAGTGTGTATTTCCCTAACGTGTGGGATGTGAAATACATCACCAAGACGTTTAAGCTGTCGAACAACAGCCAGCTTAGCGACGTGGCTGAGGATTTCCAGGTCCGGCGAGGAGCGACCAATAACACCAACGGGATCAATCAGGCAGGCAACGATGCCCTGTTGACCAACGGGTGTTTTTTCGAAATTAAAAGGATTATTGGCGACAGCAATCTGGCGAAGGTTAGGGGCCAGCTGTTTGGGCTGGGTGATGGATTGGACGATGAGAGCAATAACACTACTACCAACAGTACCAATGGGGGCAGTGCGAGCAACAGTTCGATGGCGACTCCTCAGCCGACGCCGGGTGCTACTAATGCTGCAAACGCGTTTCAATTTGGGAAGATGGGGGGTGGCCTGTAGGAAACAAGAAAAAAAAGGAGAGTTCTTCAAAGATTACTACTACAGTTGTGTATATATGCGAGCAAGGAGAGGTAGAAAGTGTATTTTTGGTGGAGCTCTTGGAGGAGGCTTTTTTTCACTACTACTGGTTTGGGGATAAATGAATAAAAGAGGGACGAAAACAGAAATTGAACCCAATGAAAGAATAAGTGCGGAGAAGGGGGGAAGGAGAAAGCAAGAAGCACAGGTCGTACGTCGATATTCTTGCGGACAGTATCACCAGATTCGGTCCTTGTGAAGAACATATCTACGAGAGTGAAATGTGGAGGAGAAGGCGAGAAACACACAACGTGTGTCGAGTGTTCTTGCGGATAATATCACCAGATTCCATCCTTGTCAGGAACATATCTACGCTCTCTCTTCTTCTCCCCACCCGGCTCTCCCCGCTTTTTCGTTTTTCTCACTAACCCCCTGCCTGTAGGCGCGCATCTTAAGGCACTACGTGATAGTCACTATTTGCTTCAGCGGCTGCTACAAACACCGTTAACGCCATGTAACCGGTGACTTTCACATCCCTAAAAGTGCCTCACCTCACATTACATGACTCCCACTCTGCCCCAGTAGTTGTGTCTGCATAATATTAAATAGATAGCTCTAATCCAGGAGGTATACGAGGGATAAGTGAGGAGGAGTCGAGATAAACGCAGGAATGCCAATTAACATAGTTGAACGTATTACGCAAGAAGTACCACGCAAGAAGAAAAAAAACATGGTTTATTTTAAAGAATTCAACGGAAAAAGAATGATTGATCCCAAAACCGTTCGTAATCACCAATAAAAGGCTCGACCTGCGTGTCTTACATTTACTGATAGAGCTTATAGCACAATGTCAAAGCAACCTGGATCTACAGGCTTTTTGTTCGGCTGATTGCAGGACACACAGAAAGTAAGGTAAACGTTGTTTAGAGGAAGAACAAATCCAAGGGAATAAAGCAACGAGGTCTAGGAAAGACGAAGTCTGTCAGTCCAGGTAGTCGACATACTAAAAAAAACTAGCAAGAGTTGCCTAAAAGCAGCCGTCAGTAAGTAATCAATTCACACGCAGTAAGCATATCTTGAGAAAAAGCACAGGGTACGCATAGTACACATAGTACATATAGTATCTTGCGTTGTCTCTCCAACGAAATACATGCTACCAAAGTCTATACCAAATAACACATATAACACATGGTTGGCTGGCTGGGACCATATTGAAAGCAGGTTTCCCGAGGTACAACATTCCCGCCAATTATTAAGTTCTGCTAAAACCTTGGAGTCCAGAATTGGTCTCCCTCTCAAAGTTGGCTCCGCAATTGGTGGCTCCGCAATTGGTGGCTCCGCAATTGGAACCTTTCCTCTTAGAATTTAAGTTTTATCGGCTTGTGCAAAAACTCACTATTGCTGCCAAAAGTAGCGCGAGCAGAAACCTGAGTTGTCAAACCAACCAGGTCTGTGCATACAGCCGGAGATCGTTTAGCGTTCACTATGTAGACACCACTTTGTGATTAACAGATTCCCTTTCACATCTTACAACTACGTTTTGTGAGCCCCTTGAGCAGCACATAAGTATATCCCTATGTTCACTATCATATACCCTGCTACCTATATCCACTATACGTATTGTGACAGTTTAAACACATCCATGTAAGACATATATTGGGTACCTGGATGCAGCAACCCCTATTGAGCATATATCTGCACGGGCGCGCGCTCACCACAGTTACCCGGTGCCAGCGTGCTAAATCCCACAATGGGAGATCCTGGCAGCGCCGCTCACTAGATCGCTCACTAGATCTTAGATCTCTCTCATTGTTGTAGTGGCTTTTTTATGTGTGACTCCCACACCAAGTAAACTACTACTGTGCTAAAAAATATAGCAAATAATTATCTACTATACAGCTACTCCAGATTTACGTCTATGTGAGCCACTTGTTATATTAGCCTATATCCAAATCTAGGCAAATTGAACTCTTCCAGACAACTGCTTTCAATTATCGTCTGCTAACGTTCACGCCCTGTTTTCTCCACATCCTCCTAACGCCTTTTTTTTTTCGTCACCCACACTGCCTTACGGGACTTTCCATCCAAAAACAAAAAAAAAAAAGTAAGGATCCTAAAAGTATCCCAAAGTCTTTCACTCCTCTCGTCAACACAGAAGATTTAGACTTCCTTTTATTTTTCTTTATTTTGGGTTTTTTGACTTTTTCTTATTATTCCTCCATATTATTGCTTTCTTTTAGAAACAGTTAGTAGAGTTTCTTGCTGCTCTTGCTGCTTGTGCTGCCGAACCTGTCCCTCTTGCTGCTGCTCGCCATAATCGTTAATCATCTAGTGTCTCAGACCAGTTTTTAACGTTGAGCACCTATCGTTACAAAAACAAAAAAAAAACAAAAAAAGTAGCTCCATGAGGTTCGCTCTATAAAGCCCAATGAACTCCCACAGCTCGGCCGAGAACAAACTGCGATCTGCTTCACCCTCGGGTAGCATTCACCGCTCTCAATCTCTACGACAGAACTTTCTATCCAGATACTCGTTTCAACAGCTCCGCCGAAAAAACTCGGCTGCGTCGTCTTCAACCAACTCGTCGGCTGTCACCAGGTCCTCCTCTGTATATGTGTCGTCTACTCCGCCAAACTCATCTTCAACCGCCATGTTAGCCGGCACTAATAGACCCGTGACTGTGTCTTCAAGCAGCTCCACTATGTCGTCTCCGCCATATCGACATAGTATATACTCAATGGACTCTATGAAGTCCAACGGCGAAATTCACCACTATAGCACCCGCGAAAAGCACAACAGTCGATTGTCCCGATCACCCTCGATAGCGGCCACAAGTAATAATCTATCCAGGCTATCGCTGGATTCATACTCGTCCTCGTCCTCTAGCCCTCATGAAGCTCATCCTCCTGTTGGCCTGCTGTCTTCTCCTCCCTTGGTTCATGCTCGAAACAACCCTGTTCGATCCCCTGCAAACCCTTACTTCCCCCCAATGTCAGATGTGTGGTTCGACGATGATAGCGATGACGAGATGCTTAAGCAACACCGTCAGAGAAATCCTGCTCTGAGTTTCCCCAATCTCAAACGCATGGCCCGCACTGGACCGAGAGATCCTATCCTTGTGGGCATTGACTGTGGTCCCGATACACCCGGTGAGCTCACTCCCGTGTCGCCTCACCCTACCTTGTCAAAATCCAGTAATAGGAAGAAACCCAAAGGCGAACTGATAGTGGGTATTCAGTGTGTCGACCAACCTACCCAATTGACACCTATCAAAGACACGGTGACCTCTGCTCCAGTTAAGAAAAAGCGTCCAGCCGATCCCTCACCTACAAACGACATTATCGGCATCCATCTGCCGAATAGCATCTTAAGTCCGGTCAAGGACCACCCTCCGCACCATTCTCCGCACCGCCATCACCAGTCCACTAATCATCACAATCATCACAATTATCACAATCATCAACAACACCATAAACCATCATCTCACAGACATTCGTCTAGCGTTACCTCGATTGGTTCAAACTCCTCTACGCGAACCCAATCCACGTCATCTCGTCTGTTTCGATTCCTCAGTCCAACTTGGTCGGCATCTTCACAGGGGACTGGACAGGCCGTCCAAGGTACAGCTCACTCGGCTTCTTCTTCTACTAGCACACCTTTGTCTGGTCTCAAGCCTGTTATCAGTTCTCCGAGCAACTTTGTGCACCAGAGCCACTTGGATCAGACTAGCACCACAGCAGATGTACTAGGAATCACTCAGCTTGGAAAAGACGGTACTCGAGGATCTCATGGTAGCAGCAGTAATAGTCAGAAACCGACAACTTTGCTGCGTCGTTCATCTTCGCTGAGGGCAAGCCCACCGTCACCGACGAGTACTCCAGTAAGTCCACCTCGACCTGCTCGCCCTCCGAGAACAAGAGATGTGGTTTTGGGTGGAGGAGGCATCGGGCCTAGTGGTGGTGGTAATCTTGACTTTGCTGTGCACAGACACCACATGGTCAACCACTGGAGACAAAACTCGGCTTCATCAGATTACTCAACCAGTTCTTCGGCAGCCCTAAACTATTCTTCCGCCGTCACTACTGCAAGCAGCAATCCGTCTACCAGATGCAGCACTCCGTCTGAAGCCAATTTCAGCAATAGTCCTACTAGTGGGTGGAGGCCGCCGAATATCCATTCTGCTACATCGCACGAAGGAATAACCGCCAAAGTCAACAAGCAGGCATCCACCGACTCGTTCGGGTCCTGGACAACTGCTAATGCCGATTTCATGGAGCAGCAAAGGTGGCTGATGCAACACAACGTATCATCAGACACTGACACTAACGGCAACGCGTCGCGGACCAGTCTTGCAGACAACACGAGCACAGCGTCATCGAGACCGTCGTCCAAAAACAATGGGCACTCAAAACGGTCGGTCAATTCTCGCGTACAGGCCGACCACCTGTCCGCTTCAAGTGGTCCAGACGAAGACCGTAGGTCTCTCCTACTGCCGTCACCTTTACTAAGTTCGAAGCCTCTCCACGAAAAGCACATCCCACCTTCTCCCAGTGGCCTCGGATTTCACATGTCCAACAGCCGTTCGGATCTCCATGACGTTCTCGAAGAAGATTATGTGCAAATGGGTTGGATCTGATTCTGATTCCGGGCTGGGGGGTACATTCAATGTTTCGCTCTGATACACTGGAGTGAAACTCTGCATCTTGTCTTGTATTTATATGTAATTATCGTAATCATCTTTAATGAAGTTATGAATGAACCATCTGGTGGGTCTGGGGATGAGGATTGTATTATGTATGGTTTGTCCGACTTTGCGGAAATCGTAGTAGAGCTACCTCGTCGAATTAAAAAAGTGATTGATTACAAGTGCCATTTTATTTCATCAATTTCCAAAAAGAATTACATGGTGACCTGTATCCACGTAACTATTACCGCTGCTATCTTTGGATATCTTGGGTTTGACGCGCCAGTACCCAGTACCCCCAAGACATGCAGTGGTTTAAGTGAAACCAATGTCGCAACGAAGGACATTTGTTCGAGCATATGTTCCAAGGCTTAAACACAAACCGCACTCGTGTTTCACCCCTCGACGCGAATCCTACGCACTGCGACTACAACTACCCTCTTTTGAAAAACCCGCCGGGACACAGCAATCGCAACAACACACTATATACTCCATACCATCGAGTCGACATGCAGTGGTGAAGTGATAAACATCACTACAAATAAGGAGGAAATAAAATATAAAATAGCAGAACACTAATTAAACTAATTGCATCAATCAACCTCAAAATGACAGATAGGTTAACACAACTGCAAATTTGCATAGATCAGGTAAATATACATTGGAAATAGATAAAGAATAAGAATAAAGGCTAGAGAATAAACTGTAGCTCTTCTCATATCTAACTAGCTGCTTAAACAGTTTTACAGTTCGCTGAATCACGTCAACCGGCACCATGATTTCATACCTGTCGACGGTGAGCCCAAGGCCACAGATAACCTGGTAACAGCAGACGACCCGGCCAAGTTTGCAGCGGATATGAAAGAGTTGGCACGAGATCTTATCGTCAAGGCACAGCAGATAGAGGTTCTGATAGATAGTTTGCCCGGAATAGGGATTAGCGAAGAAGAGCAGATGAAGAAAGTTGCACAATTGGATCAGGAATTGCAACAGGTTGAAGGGCAGCGGAAGTTAGCTATTGAAACCAAGGACCAGCTGATGCGCAAGTGCGACGACCTGATTCTCCAGGTTGCGCGAGAAAAAGTCGAGATCGAACGTGAACCTCTGAGCTTAAGTTAGACTTGACCTGACTTAAATTTGACTCGCAATTTTTATTTATTCATTCACGTTACAGACCTCCTGCTCACGCAACGAGGGTCTTCGAGGGAGGATGGTGTTCCTTATACCTTTCAGGAGGTGTTATTGGTCCGCTTTGTAGAAGGAGCGTTTTAGTTCTTCGGTAGAACCACCCTAAAGAGGCAAGCAGGAGATCAGTATGTACATTTTTAGATTCGTGTCATTATATCATTATATATTTAAACCACTTATAGGTTGTCTACTCTGCTTTTGCTGTTGATAGTGCTGCTACTGCTGCTGCTGCTGCTGCTGCTGCTTCTGGTGCTTCCTCGATTGTCTTTTTCTGCTCCTCTTCATGATTGATTTTAAACGGCAGCGTAGCAGTCAATTCTTTTTCCAATTCTTCCAGCTTTCTCCGACTGTTTACTAGACTGCCTATTAATTGCACTGCCGCTGTAAACTCGTCTTGAGCCAGACGTAAGCTAGCTGGAACTATAATCCCAAACATATTTAGTGGGTTACGGCTACTACTTGACGTGTGTTGTGTCGCGTCATCTTCCTGTGCTTGATCCTTTTTTGCAGCATCTGAAGCATCTTTTTTCAAGTCTTCGTGATCCACCTTTTCTATACTAAACTTCTCATTTTCCACCTTGACACCAACAACCCGCTTCATTCTCTGATCATACATATCCTGACCAAATCGCGAGTTCGAGGCTGATCTGCCGAAGTTCGCCTTGGCCAATTGTAGAAAGCCGTCCCTTACGTGGTCGCTTAGTAGTTCAATTTGCGTCTGATACTCATCAAGGGTGTTTAGATAGTCTCGAGTCTTTTCATCTACGTGGTCTACATGATCCATTCTTGAGCTTTTTGCAAAAACTATGTCGGAAAGAACCCTGACAATTCAATGTGCGCCTATTAGGGTGATGTTCACGGCTGAAAGTTTGGGGGCTGTCAAGATATCTGCAACTACTGTTCAAGTAGATGAATCGAGCACTATGACTACTGGGACTACTACAATTAACCCCCAGAACAGTTTGTTACCGAGCAGCTGGAAATCACCTATGGCTAGCTCGCGTACTCAGTCCACTCAGTCTACCACTCAGCTGACCACCACTCAACCCACACAATTGAGTCCTTCAAGTGATAGCGACAGCGAGATGTTAGTGTAGAACTAAGCAGATACAAGCATTCTGCGAAGCAGAACCAAACCTCCTCGGGCAGGGGCCGCCGGGGGCATCTGGGCGTGCTTTTAAAACTGTGTATCGCATTATTTATTATATATACATATGGAAAGATAGAGATAGTAATAACATCAACAACAAAAATAAACTCTCCACAGCTTGAATATATATATCCGTTTAATTAACTTAAAATTCTTTTACTTTTTTATTACTTTTATGCACCGTTTTTTTGCTTTCAAGACGCCTCTCATTCAGCAGGCTCGGTCTCAGACTCCACGGCTTCTGGCATTGGCACTGCAACACTCTCCACCTCTGTTTCGGCGGGTTCTTCCGGTTCAGCTTCGTCAGTTAGGTATCCAAATATATCCTCTTCCTCGACAGACTCATCTGGAACGGGAATCTCTATGTCCTCTTTCTCGTATTCCATTTCTCCAACAACTGGCTCTCCCACTGGCAAAATGCTGACAGCTTCCTCCTCTTCCTCATAGTCCATCTCTCCAACAACTGGCTCTCCCACTGGCAGAATGCTGAAAACCTCTTCCTTCAGCTCATCTTCAGCATCCGCCGGCGGCTGTGCCGCTGTCTCGGCAGCCTCTACACGAGTTTCTAATAGTGGAGTCACGTTGTACTCTTCAAAAGTGTTGTGAAAAGCGTTGCAATCAAAGTCCATATCCAAGAATTTCGACTTTTCGCACAGATCTTTCGTCCACGGACTGGCATAGATTAGCGGTGAGTACCAAGCGTAAAAGCCAGCAACTGCAGCAAGGAAAATCCCAGACAATGCAGTAGAGACAACTTTATTCTTGATCAATCTCGCGGTCAGAAACTGCCAGAACTGAGCCAACCCAAGAATTCCGAAGTAAATAGACCCCAAGTAGTGATGCAAAAACAGCTGTCTGACCATGAGGAACGAGGGGAAGTAATGCAGAGCCCAGCCCAACAAATAGCTTCCGAATCCCGAGTCAAACACGCTGTAATCTCGATCACCCTTGAACGGCTCGTAACCTCTCTGCCACAATAAAACCCAGATGCCCTTGTAGACTGCGTAGAGCCCGATAACCGCGGTGACTGTCCACCACGATACAGCATTGCCTATCAGATACACCTGTCTGGCGTTCTTGACCCAGAAATTGATCCCTCTCTTCATGATGGGCCACGACTCGGGCCGCGATTCCCAAGAGTGCGACTCGGTCAGCCCAGCATTTACATCCCACATAACCTTGTTCAACGTGACAAATCTTTCCAGGAAAGACATCTTTCTGTAGTTGGCCACCTCGGCCTCAGGCCCGAGTTTAGGGTGGTAGTTCTGCTCAATGTACCACAGACTGTTGGGCAACTTACCCGAGGCAATGCAGGTGACTTCCTGCTGTTCAAAGGCCCACTTGGGCAGTTTGACATTGTGAGAAAACAGCTGGCAGCCTGTTGTGGTATGGATCAGTCTGAAACGGGTTCTGATGGCCTGGACGCGCTCCTGAGCCTCGCCACGCTCGCTCTCCTGCTTGACGATTTCAACCCGGAAATTATCATTTGCATCTCCGTCAAAACCTTCGTAGCCGTACGCAGACACCTCGTTGTTGTGTTCCTGCTCTGAGACTGGCGGTCGGTGATCGTGAGAGTGCAGTCGTCGAGACGATGCCTTGTGTCGAAGTCGCACAATGGCACCATTGTACAGGTAAGGGAACTCAGGCTCGACCTCACCCTCGGCGGGAGCAGTGAAATTCTCCACGACCCAGATATTGTTGTCATCCTTGTGCGGATAAAGGGTAATCTGCTGCTGACCAGAGCCAGTCTCGTACATGTGGTCATGCGAGTGCAGGTATCCTCCTTGGGTGTTCAAGTGCCGAATGGTGATTTCGCTACCAATCATCACATCGGCCGGTACATTGACTGGCGCGTCGCTGTGTTGAAGATGCGCTTGGAACTCTGCCGGCATGAACGAGGCACCATCGCCTGTGTTTACCACGCAGATGAAATGGAGAGCAAACATAGCAATATAGAACGCAATGGGTACTGCAATGAGAAATACGGCCCTGAACAAAAAGTGCTTGATAAAAGCCCTGGTCGAAACTTCAAGGTCCCCAATGAGCCACCATAACTGGTAGATGGTCAGCAGTCCGACCCAGCCGATGGTGAACAAACCGACCCATTTCGAGCTCACAGTAGCTCCCAGACCCATACCGGTCAAAAACAGGTATCTGAACCAGTTCTTGGTAAACGGAACCTCGTTCTGGAATCGCTTGAACCCGTACGCAGAGATTGCAATAAAAAAGACCAGAGGAGAGTCAAGCAGAATAAATCGCGATTGGGTAGCCATGGCGTTGTCGAGGGTCAATATGGTTCCACCAAAAAAAGCTATACTGGGTCGACAACCCGAAGCCCGCAACGTGGAATACGACAGAAGGACAGTGAAGATACCCAGTGTTGCAGGCAGCATTCGCATTGCCACGTAGGGAACGTTGTGTTCGTTGTACTCGAGACCAATGCCATTAAAATCAAACTCCCCGTCGAATCCTGCGATCCACCCGAAGACTGCATAGAGCATTTTGGCCAAGGGAGGGTGGACGTCCATAAAGAAACGCCCAATGATGTATTTTCTAGCAAATCCACCGAAATGGACTTCGTCAAACACCACCGACGAGGGTTGTGACAGTTTGTAGTACCGGACTGCCACAGCCAGGATGGTTAGGACCGAGATCCATATTCCGTCTTTCTGCCAGCTAACAGCGCGTTCAACAGCCAATTGCTTGGAGGGAGTAGTTCTTCGGTACTCTCGCAATGGTCCTTTGCCCAGAGGCTGCGTCTCAGCGCCATTTGCGGTCGGGCTCGCTGTGCCAGCAGCTTTTTTCACCGGCGACATTTTTCAACGTAGGAAGGAAAACGTGAATCGCGCTCTCTTTAATTTACAAAAACTTGAAAACTAAAACCGTCTTTTTTTTTCAGAGGTAGAGAGGACCTCGTGAGATTTTTAAAGGTCTTAATTACGAGAAAGAAGAGACTCGAACTAAAAAAAATCCTTCCAAAAAAATCGCAAAAATCCGCGTCAAAGCGATTTAGGTCTTCGCTTTTCTTGATTGATTTCCTCGGTTTATTTTTGGCTGCTTCTTTTGACCTGCGGGAGTGGGGAGAGATTGGGACACAATTTAGGTGCGAAGAACTGCGATCAACGTGTCCTTAGAGATGGAAGTGGGTTAACTGTTGCTAGGGTGGAGTAGAGTGTCGACTTGGGCGTTAAGGTTTTAGGGCGGAATCGAGACACGTTAGCTATAATTGGTAGAGTAGCGTAGCTAAGAGACGATCTTACAGTGGATCAAAGACAAAAACTCCAGGTGTAACACGCTCGAATTGAGTATTAGTATATAACTAAGCGTTAGACGTGTTCATTGAGGTACATCAGGGCTTGGGGTGCTGTGAGAGAGATTGCTACGCGTCGAGTTCTAAGCAGGGTCACTTTGCCTGACCTGACGAGGACCTGAAGATGACCAGGGTGTGTTTTTCCGCTTTGTGGAAACGGTATCATTACATTATAGTACGTAAAAAAGTAGTAGGAGAAAAGCTGGTGCAATCAATCACTGGCATTGTGCGAAATCAATAGTTACCACAAAACTTTATTTACGCTATTTTAAGCCGTTCTGGCACCGTTCTGACTGTAGCTGCTATGTATCATGTATATATCATGCATGCAAAATTGCAGTAATGTTAACTCAAAGCATAACGCGAGCAGAACCAGAATCCGGGATACAATATAACTTATATTCACAGCTTCGTTCGACTACACATATTAATTAGTTATATCTACTAGCCGCAGATATATCGTATCTCTCATTCACTGAGTTATTTATTTATACACACACGAACCTGACCCCATTGTCCAATACTTCTTCTAATCGGACTTCATAGCCAGCCTTGTAACAGGCAGTTGCATATCCCTCAATGTCAGCCGATGCTCCGTTTTCTAAAACTTGTGCGTCATAGTTTGACCATGCTGTGCACAAGTCATCGGGATTATGAGAATAGCACACGGATCGAGGCACAGGTCCTGGACCCCTAAAGGCAGACAAAACCGTCTGATACATAGATGACATTTTCGATAAAACAGAAGCACGATGGGGACGAGTACTCCGCATTGCATCATCTAGGACTCTTTCAGCATGGCATAATGCCCGTCCAAGCGCCCCATCAGCTGGGTACGAGCACTCCTTCTGTTTCCTGACCAAAGAATACTTTTTCGACAGTTCAGCTAAATCACTGGTGCCGTACGCATTGGTCAAATACTTCTGAGCTGATCCAGTCAAGTCACTCAGAACACTTGGGTCATGATTGTGTTTACCCATTGGGAAATATTCAAATTCAGTCGCACTGACAGGATCCCAACATAGGAGAGACGATTCGCCAAACTTTTGACATAAACTGTCAAGACTTATTCCATTCACCACATCAGCAGCATTGCTCGCCGAGACGACAACTGGTAGAAAGAGACCTATTGTAAAGTACCAAGGATTCATGTCTGAAGAGAGTTATTAGAATGTAAATGATAAATAACAAACAACCAGGATAGCGCAACGTTAAGATGCTTGTCCGAGTTTACCTGTGAGCTGTTGTAACAGTTACAACAAGTAGACACCTCTGGAAGTAATACCGTCTTCAACAATTAATATCTATTAATTGAATTTGCGAAGAGATGAGATGTGAAATTTAACGTGTTTCCCTGCATGCATGTAAATAGCGAAGGTGGGGTTATATAGACAAACTACCGAGGGGCGCAAGCTGTTGCGGGGCGCAAGCGGGTGGAAGTGCATGTCAAGTTGCTCAATTAGGAGATTGTGGGAGTGAGATCTCAATGACTCCACAATAGTTTGCGAGATCAAAGATTCAGTTTATATACACGAATTGTTCATAGTCATTGTCCCTCGATCTCAGCATGCCTCCGGCGGCGCCTCCCGGCGAGGGTTGGTTCTGCTTCGCAGAAAAGTCGGAAAACACGAATCATCATGATAAGGTTGAGGATTGCAACCACAAAGCACAGTAGATCTCCCACACACGTCTACCCCGCTGGAGGCGAGCTCAATTCGCTTTCAAAACATATCACGTAAACTATAACCACACATAAATAATATCTTACTAAAACATCCAAACCCCTCCATTGCGTTCCTCCAGAACCTCAACCAGCTCGCTCATGTCCTCGTCCTGCGGGTTCCAACCGATCTTGTTGGAAATCCGCACAAACCGCAGATTGGGCAGCTTGTCCTCCAGAATAGCCAGACAAATATCGTCGGCATTGATCTTGCGCGTCTGCCCGAGCATGCCAGACGAATCAAGGGTCAGGTTCTTCAAGGGATGGGGAACAACCCGGCCCATTTCGTCGCATGGAAGATTCGGACGCGCAAACACGTAGCGAGAGATGTAGTCGACTGAGGCAGTCAGAACTTCCAGCCTGGGGCACAAAAACAAAATGCTATCGAGCGCATTGGGCCGGAGAGCCGGCAAAGGATACAGCACTTTCAAGCTCGTCAAGTGCTGCCCGATCTTGCCCGCCAGCAACCGGGTGCTTTCGGAGGTGATAAATGGGCAGTGCGACATTGACAAGTGCCGGATGGTACGGGGGAAAGTGGTCTCAGTGACAAAATCGTTTGAGATGCCACCGGCTAAACCCAAGTATTCTATCGCGGACGGCCATATATTGTCGTACTGCTGGCAGAAAACAGAGGAGCGAGGAAACTCAAGACGCTCCAGCTCTTTTAGGTTACGGATGGCCAAGAACAGCTCTCGCAAGTCCACCGTTTCCGACACTAGGCTCAGGTCGAGGGTATGCATTCTGTGGCACTGTCGTAGGCTGACGAGCGGAGAATATCCAAAACTCGTCTGAGGCGCAATAAAAACCTCTAGACTGGGCGCACACCTTCGCAGCAAACGAGCAGTGTAGGAGTTTCTGCCCGACTGGATGATATTGCGCAGATCCAATATCTTCACAAGAGGTCCCAGCGAGTCAGAGTTGGAGATGCTGTCTACAAACTTGCCGTAGTTGTTCACATTCAAAATAGGACTCCTGTAAATGTACTTGACGGCCGCCAGGTACCAAGTGTGGGAGACAAACAGCAGGTCGCTGGATACCGGGCCAGACATCTTGCTGATAATCATGTCTATTATCTCTGGTGGTAAGAAGATGCTCTTTCGCGAAGGGTCAGGCAGAGTGAATCTGGGGACGGCATCTTTGGCTGTTGGCGGAAGAGGGCTGTCAGAGCGGGATGACGACGACGACGATGCAGAGCCCGATGACAGCGACAACGAGTTGAATTTCCGCACAACCAAAGATGGCACTTCTTCATCTATTTCTTCTTCTTCGTTTTCATCTGACTCGGACGGCGCATTTTGCTTTACGACCCCTGGGCCATACCTTCGGTACGGGGGTCGCATCTTACGTGGTCTTCTCTTGTTTACCATGATGACACGAAGACGACGACGATGCCGATAATGCTGGGATTTAAAACGAAAAGAGTGAGACCCCAATATGCGTTTTTTGTCGCGAAGAGAAACAGAAGTCGAGAGAAAACGGCCGGGATTATCTCAACTTTCCAGGATGGATTAGTCAGTAGACAGTAATCCAAAAAATGCACAGCCTAACTGACTGCTATAAGGGCCAAGCAGAACGTGTTCCGTCCAAACAGTCCTCCAATACAACTCAGGCTAGCCCAGCTGTGAGATTGGTCTGCTAAGTGGTTAGGAAAAAAAAGCGGGGAAGACGATTGGAAGTTTAAAAGAAGGAAAGGTTAGTAAGAGAGATTGAAAATGTGGGGTAACTTAATGTCGGTGCCATGGGTTGTGTTTCAATTGGGTAAGGATCGATAAAGACTCAACGAGGAATCCGACAAGCGAGAAAGGAGTCAGAAGAACCTAAAGCACAGGATGCATCCAGAGTCTACTTGGGTTCAGTAGACGGCAGAATACGTAGTGCCCTAATTAGTAGTTATCTAACTAGTATGTGCGTCTTCAATATATTGAACGTGTGATCCAGTAGTTTCAATCGGTATTTGAACTGCGGAGAAACTGCGGCTACGCTAGTGACGTCAGTTTACCATACTCTGGCACCAGAGTAAGAACTTTCTTTGCGACTAAGAGCATGAAAAGCACAGTATTGAATTCCGCGAAGCGGAACCAGGGCCTCCCCGGCAGGGGCCGCCGGAGGCAACGTCCACCTGCCTCCGGCGGCCCCTGCCGGGGAGGCCCTGGTTCCGCTTCGCGGAATTACGAATTGTCATCAATTAGGGTGGTTGCAGCGTTAAGAACTTTGGTCTTCAGTCTTCTTCTATGGTGTGGCGTCTTTGGCCATTGACAAAAACCTCTTTATTCACCACACGTAAGTTTTTCTGAATCAGAGCTGAGAAAGGAAGAGCCAGATGAATGTTTGGTATTACGGTGACGTGGAGAACTAGATCCATGCAAATAGAGCAAGCTCATCTTCAAAACAACAAAAGATACTCTGGGCCAGTTATTAAATCCAACCACAGCTCCTGGTTCATAGGAATCAAGCTCCTGCTTTCTACTTCCTGATCCCCTGGTGCTATTTGATCACACGACTAGTATTAGATCAGACATTCGTTCGATTCGATTGATTCAATTCGATTTGATTCAATTCAATTCTCTGAACTACGCCCTCTTGATCTTTTAATTATCTTTTTTTGGTTTTTTTAAATTTTATTTTACGTACACTATATAGATTTCAATGTCAAAATACATCAAATCATTCTAAAGGTAGAGAAACGAATTTCTCCCCACAAAATAATCATCAATACCCTACCACCTACGTCCATGTCGTTCTTCAAACAACTAGTGGGAGTGGATTCCCCTTTCGACCTGACAAAACCAGTCTTCTTCTAAATTCAATTGTCGCCAAAAATTTAACTTCAATTCCTTTTCCAAAATCCAATGTCGTCAACTCTCAAAGGCAATGTCACATCACCGGTTAAGAACCAGCAAGCCTAGTTGTTTATTTGCTAGTTAGAAATTGGTTCAACTATTTATTATATTAATTGATTCATTCAATCAATTGCAATTAGACACTCACCTTCTGGCTCTGACCTTCCGGCGCTTCCTCTTAAGTCTTCTAACTCTCTTCTTTCTCCATTTAGCTCTCATTTTGGATAAAGTGGTGGGAAACAAACAGTTGCAATTTCGGGTTTTATTTGCTTCTCGGATCCTCTGACGTAATCATAGGTTAAGTGACTGGGGTTGCTCAAATAGGCAAGGCGCTTGGCACGCGACCAGCTTGGAGCAGGTGAAATCTGAGGGAGAGATGAGCCTGAGGGTTAATATTGACTCAACTGGCAGTCCAGGTAGTTCTAATTGCGCTCATTCAGTCTGGCTCAGTCTGACACCCATCTTTTATAATCTCACTTATCCTTTGTTTTGGCTAGGGTGCCTGAGTTTCTGGTTAATCCATAGTCTAGCTTGACATATGGTTCCCTAGCCCTGAGAAGCAATGCGCAAACCCCCATTAGAATAGTATAACTTACCCTCCGCGGACCCCGCCAGAGGCGAGCGGGAGTGTGTGTGTATGTGTATGTGTGTGTGGGTGTGTTTCTCCGGAGAAATCTCCCCGGAATTGCGTCATTATTAGATGTCGAAACGTTGACGAACTGATGTTCAGAGTTAAAACCATTGCCACTGTAAGACAGCCTCTATTTCTGTGTAAATTTGCTCTGTTATAGCTAGCTCTGTTATAAAAATGTCCTTCAAGTCATTGCCTGTGTTGGATTTGAATCTGGCCGACAATCCAGACACGAAACCACAGTTCCTGGAGAATCTCAGATACGCTCTGTTCTCAGTAGGATTCCTCTACCTGGTGAACCATGGCCTTGAATCAGAAGCAAGCCAACTGTTAGAACTCGCTCCAAAGGCGTTTGACATCCCTGCTGAGGAAAAGTCAAAGGTCGCAATGACCAAGAACCCTCATTTTGTGGGATACACCCAGCTAGGAGCCGAAACCACTGCAAAAGCTACGGACTTAAGGGAGCAGTATGACTTTGGCTCGGCAACCGAGACAGACCCCGGCTTCGATGACCCCAATGAACCACGTTGGAAACGTCTCAAAGGCCCGAGTCTATATCCGCCAGACGACGTTCTACCTGGGTTTCGAGACACTGTGAAAGGTTACATTAGTGGGATGGAGAAGGTAGCTACTCGATTACTTCGCCTAACTGCCGAGTGTCTAAATCTGCCTGAAGACTCCCTGCTACCATTTGTAGGGGAAATGAACCGACTCAAGGTGATCAAATATCCTCCTGCCACGCCCGACAACTCGCAGGGCGTGGGGCCTCATAAGGATTCATCTGGAATGCTCACATTTGTGCTACAGGATTCAGTTGGGGGATTACAAGTTTTGAACTCAGAAGGAGAGTGGATTCCGGCCACTCCTATCAAAGATTCATTAGTGGTGAACCTAGCGCAAGGATTTGAGGCTCTCACAGGCGGTCGGTGTGGTTCGACAACGCATCGTGTGATCTCGCCTAAAGGGTCGAGTACACGATATTCCATCCCCTATTTTCATAGTGTGAGACTCGATCTTACACTAACGGACATATCGGAACAATTGCAATTCATTTCTGGCAAGATCCCCGAACCGACAGATCACAAACGACGTGCGGTAGATGTTGGAAGCGAATTTATTGATCCCAAGTATTCATGCGTAAGTTTTTTTTTTTTTGCTCTTCTTTTGGTTCACATTTATTTTCTTTGTGGTCATTATAAAAAGGTCTATGAAATTAGTTAACTAACAAAGTTTGGAGAAGCTCATTTGAGAAACAGAATTCGATCGCACCAGGATGTCTCTAGAATATGGTATCCCGATTTACTAGAAAGGTATCTAAAGGACTGATCCTGCTGTCAACGGCGGCCCTTGTGTCGCCTGAAATGGAGTCAGCTTGCTCTTCTGCTGACAGCAACATTTTACACCAAAGCTTGAAATTCTTAGCGAAAAGTCTTAATCCTGACTCGTACTGTTGGTTCTGACGGATGCATTGCAACGTGTACGGAGAGTTCGCCAGATGATGTGAATCGAGCTCTTCCCCTGCCATGATTAAATCTCTAGGTTTCCTTGCTTCATTTGAAGGCCAATTTCGATTTGGAGGGTCCGCTACCACTCGCTGGTTGAGAACTTCATTTGCATCTCTCCAGACTGAGTAGACTTGTTCTTGCGTTGCTGTTCTCATGTTTGCAAATTTAGCTTCCAGCTTGCCTAGCCGCTTCTCTATGCGGTGCAATTGGTCCTTGAGAACGTCTGTATGACCGTTCCTTTGAGCGTTCACAGGAGATCGAGTGGTTATGCTGCCCAATATATGTTCAGTTCTGCCAAGCTGGTTTACTATGAGAATCCATTCTGCGCCTAGATAGATAGAGATATTTAAATCACTTACGAGTGGTGACCCTGAGAATAGCCACCTCTGGCTTCGGATGAGCACGATGGCTCCTAGTATTGGAGTCGAAATATAAACAATGAAGGCAGCGCAGCATTTTAGCAGTTTCACGACATGTTCGTCTGATTTAGAAATATCAAGTTCTTCGAAACTAGCACAACTGACTTTATAGTCTTTGTATGTCTCACAATAAAAGGTCCAGCATACTCCCGATAATTTATACATTGTCCATGCTACAATCGCCATCAAGACAGTGTCAGCTGAGACACGACCAGCGAGCTCTCCAGCTACTATCCCTACTAGCGCTGGTAAAAGAGACAACACGAGGGGCAAAACAGAGAATAACAATGTCATGATTGAACAAAACTACGAACTACACGAGGAATAGGGCAACTGGCGTATGTTGGTGAAATCTTCTTGCAAGGTTTTTGTGTTTGCTTTGAAAATGGAGGAAACCCAAGTTAGGTTGGGAAGTAACTGGTAACGAGCACACATGAATTGCATGTTAACTATAAAATAAATACATGTATATAAGAAAAAGGAGAAATACTAAACTCTAGCCCACCTCACCTTTGGAGGTTGATACGGATAGTAGATACCGCCAACCCCGAGCTGTGTGTTCCACTGATCGATATAGCTGATCATTGCGCTACAGATCGCCATCTCGCGCAGGATTTTGGATTCGTCAATCTTGATGGTAAAGCCTTTATGATCATTTACTGTCACGCAAGCAACACGCTCGCGGATTTCGCTTTCCTTCTCCCCCATATTAATGACTTTTTCGAGGAATTTCCCTCTGGTAGTCCATTGATATGTAGATCCATCTGATAGTTCAAATAGCCGGTAGGAATCTAGCGCGTCAACCCTATGGCCAATTACATGCCACCCTAATTCAAAGCTTTCTTGATTCGACGATATCAGCAAAACATTGCTTCTCAGTCCAGCGCGTAACGTAGCAGTAGGCTCCTCTTTGTCCTCGGTATAGAATTTATAGGCACCTTTTACTGCTCTAGACCGGACCATATGATATAACCGTTGGTCTAAAGTTGTGATGGGATTGGAATCATCGAAAACACTATATACTTTGCCACCTTGGCCAAATTCGCGACGAATGGTATATGATTTTGCTTCATCTGACAATTCAATTACATTAGGAACGTATCTACTTCCTGGCCGGTGAGGGTGGAAAAGTATCGCCTTTCCCAGCACTGCGGGGCGCATCAACGGGGACAAGAATAGTTCAATAGGCATTTTAGCAGGCTACAGCGAAACAGTGTACAATTAGAGCGTTAAGGAAGAACACACGACTAAAACTAAGAGGGAGCAATAGAGAAAACAAGCGAGTGATATATACATATGAATCAAAGAGTTCAATGATTTATATCATATATAGGGGCAGAAAAACAGAAAGTTAAAAGTTGGGAGAAACGTTATTATATATACTAGAATAATAAAAATATAACTGCCTCCTAGCGGAATTGAACCGCTGACCTTTGCATTTCATACGCGGATCGTACAAGTGCAACGCTCTACCCCTAAGCTAAAGAGGCAATGATCATACAAGATTTTCAATTGAACCTATGTATGCTATTTAGGTTACCCTGTTGTACATCAGGTAAAAGACCAAAAAGTCACGTGCTGTGAATTCTATATGAGATAAATCGACATCATTTATGAACGAAGGATTCGTGATAAATTGATAAAACCGATTTGAATAGTACTATGGAGGACGTATGAATTGTTCCTGCTTTCACTGATCTCGATGATTATGGCAATATATCTCGGTATTAACCCTAGCTTGCTTCGCTGCTTCCCTTTCCAAAGAGAAGCGGCCTTGGGTTCTTATTTATATCGCTTGGAGTGAACCTCATATAGTTAGATTGGCCTGGAGCCCACCAATACTTGATAAGCAAAACGAGGAACCACGGAAGTTCGGGCCAACTGGAATTAATCCCGTCCTCATAGGTTCGGTCGGCCAATGCTATGAACAGTGTCAAGTCTTTCGAAGCGTCAGACTCCTTCACGATTTGAGCCTCCACTTTCGTAAAGACATCGCGTAGATGACTGTCCTCAGTCTGATTCTGCAAGTCTTCCAATGTATCTATCTCTGCAGTCATATGGGAAGTTATATGAGGCTGAAGTTCATCGATTAGTGCAAGAAGTTTGGCTGCCTCGAACCTTTTCTCTTTCACAGCACTGTGAAGGTACTTTTCTATTTTCTCAATTCCTTCATGAATTGCTTTATGCTGCTCTAGGTTCTGTTCCATCGACACCTTGAATTCTTTTTCAATTGCAGGAAACAAGAATCGTTCTTCCATTTGATGGTGAATTGTGACATGTCCAAATATCTCCTCTGCATACTCGAGAAAGTCCATGATATCCTTCTGAGAGCCTCGTTTTTCTACTTCTTCGGCTTGGTTGTACACCGAGTTGAGCCCTCGAAAAAAACAGTTATGGATCACAGCCATAAGATTTGCAAATTTATTCGCAGCTATGCTTTGGTCCTTCCCCTGGTGTCCTGGAGTTTCGAGAAGTGGGAAGGGTGAGTCTGCAGCCATTGTACTAGTAGAGCAAGTTCAGTTCAAGTTCACAAGAAGGGGGGTTCAGCGCTACTTATTTTCCTTCAACATCGTCTTTTTCTCCTTCTCCTTTTATATTATTTTGAATAATCCGCAACAAGCGGCTGAGATATTGGTATTCAGACTCTCCTAGGGAGAAACACACTTGTTCACAGGTATAGGAACACACGACGCCGCTCCGCATTCCTGAAGGGCGGAGAAATCTTTCCGCAGCTAATATGATGGAATTGGAAGGGACCCATTCTGTCTAAGAAGTTTATTTTGGTGATTAATTCCTGCTCCTTGATTGGTGCTTACGCTAGCAGTTATCTGGGCTTGCCGGGGTATTCAGTAACAGATAATAAACTCTATGCTACTTTTGCACAGAGTTCGAGAGTCCTACAATGTGGAGTCTGGTTGGCTGCTTGTTCATTGTCTTTGAGCGAAAAGTGATTAAAATGCATTTTTAGTTAATAAGTTTGGTGGCATGTTTTTAGCCCCGTATTTTGATACAAATAGAGAATAACTATTGAAGATTACCTTCCTAATAAATATTGTTCAACTGCCAATCAAGATTAACTAATGCTCCAAATACTCAAGGACGGACCAATCAGATATACTCTAACTGCTGATACATTATTGTTATTTGTGCTCGAGACCAAATTCCAGTGTGTCCCTTGCGGTTAAAGAGACCCAGACCCTGCATATGATCTAGAATCCCACCGTTATCGATGTGTCATCACGACATTTTGCATCAAGCACACCACTTGGAATCTCGAGAGGACCCGCGGACAACGCCGGAAAAAGCCATATGGCCTTAAAATTTTGTAGCGTTCCAAAAACTCTGCTGTTTGACTGCAATCAGCTTGATTCATTCATGTGCCAGAATGGTGTGTGCCCAGGAAATGAAGAAAAAAATAGTTTACATTTTAGGTTTAGATCTTCAGTTCTGAAATGTGGAGAAAAAATCTGAGTTGAAGCCGTGCCTTTCTGATATGAAACCAGTAAAGATAAGGAGGAGTAACATGTAATCTACATAAGCTAAATAAGGAGACCATAAGGAGATTTAAGAACCAATAGATTAGCCTGCATTAGGTAGCCTTTCAATGAGGCTTGTCAACCAATCAATCAGCCTGCAATAGTTATTAGTATTTACATAGATTCTGATGAGATAATCATCATCATTAATCATGACTGAAGGGTCCAAGATATACGTAACAAATCAGTTCAATAGCACTATAAAAAGTGTATGAACCATCCTGCTTTCTATCAAAATGCGAAAGAAAGGCGAAGCATGATATCTCAAACTTATGGCTACATATTTTGGTACTTCTCTCTAGGGCATTTCGGTAATCTTCTTACCAAAGAGAAGAGGCCTTGGATCCTTATTTGCACCACACGGACTGAACCTGAGATAGCGAAAACGCCTTGGTGCCCACCAATACTTGATAAGCGAAACGAGGAACCACGGGAGTTCGGGCCAATCGAAATTTTGCCCGTCCTCGTAGGTCCGGTCGGCCAATGTCATTATCAGTGTTATGTATCTCGCAGCGTCTGCCTCTTTCAAGATGGCGGCCTCTGCTTTTTTAATGACCTCGCGAAGATGATTGTCCTCGGTGTGATTCTGCAAGTCCTCCAATGTACCTATCTCCGCAGCTAGGTGGGATGTTAGATGGGGCTGAAGTTCGTCGATTAGTGCAAGAAGTTTGGCTGCATCGAGTTTCTTGTCATTTACAGCATTCTCAAGATACTTTTCTATCTTCTCAATTCCTTGATGAATGGGTTTATGCTGCTCTACGTTGTGTTTCATTGACCCTTTTGATTCCTTCTCGAATGCAGGAAACAATAATCGTTCTTCCATATCATGGTGAACTGTGATATGGTCAAATATCTCCTGTGCATACTCTAGAAAGTCCATGACATCCCTCTGAGAGCCTCGTTTTTCCACTTCTTCGGCTTGGTTGTACACCGCATTGAGCCCTCGAAAGAAACAATTATGAATCAAAGCCATACGGTTTGCTAAATCATTTGCAGCTACACTTAGATCCTTCCCCTGATGTTCCGGGGTTTCAAGAAGTGGGAAGGGGAGCTCTGGCCATGGAGTTGTTACTTTTGCAATCATAGTGCTAGAGGGACAGGCCTGGGAATGCCCTATTTCAATGCTAGCTGTTTTTTTTTCTTCGACTTATAATTCTTCATCGTCAACCTTTTCTTCTCCTCCCTTTATAGTATTGTAATTTCTCCAGCATGTGGATGTAACGAAGGGGTCGGTATTCGGACTCCTCGTGTAGAATACACATACGGCATCGCTTCTCATCGATTGACAAAATAAGAACGCGCGCTTTATCGCCAATACGACGGAATAAAAAAGAGGCTCAAATGTTGAAGAAACTATTTCGGTGATTGTTGAAGGAAAATTAACTATAACGTCTATTCCTCGGACTTCGATTGGTGGTCAAGCCGGATACCCCAACTAATGCTAAATATGATATAATAACGCTGGGTTATTCGTTTTTCGACAGTCTCTGGCTCTATAGTGTGTACTCTGCTCGGGCTGCTTGTTCTTCGTCGTGAAACTCCGCATCTTGAATAAATACCAATTAAAGAATAGTATTATAGACCCAACATTGTGCAACAGCCCATAAGGGTTATTGCACAAATGCTTCGTATATAAAGGACCAATCAGATGGACCCTAACTGCTGCTGTTATCTATTATCATCGTCTATCGTAGTCTAGATTATTAACCACAATTCCGTTGCGGTTAATGCTGCATGTATTTTTGAAACCCCACGTTTATTGATGTCTTTACTGACTTGGCACTCGTAACAGAATTTGTGGACAACGTTGACAAAGCAATATTTGGCGTTATGTTCTCGCTTATGCTTTTGTAACGTTCTAAACACTCTGCTGTTGACCACCATCTGCTCAACCTTTCATGTAGTGTGCCCTGGATAATAGAAGTGGCGTTCGTTGGTCTAGATCGCCGTATATGAGAAGCCATTCCCTAATAATACGAGTAATTCCGTAGTCGCTTTGAGGTATCTTGTCTCTAATAAAATACAAACGCGCCCAATAGGACGAGTCATTGGCACAGATGGCAATTATCGTGCATCCAGGCTCAATGGTTAAATGATGAAGTTTGACAGGAGTCAATAATAAACCGTGATTCCATACTTCACCCCTGGAAGGACCCATTCATATATTGGCGGGCAGCAGGCTCTTTCGGCGTGTTACTTGCAAGCAAGTATGGCAAAATTGTCGGATTTTCCATGGCCGTGATCATGACCATAGGAATAACTTGTGTGACCGCTTAGCCTTATAAGGGGGCAGTCCATTCTAACTTACTTTACGGGAGAGTATGCTTTCTAGGATAATAGGTCAGCCCGCAAAAAGGCAGCTACTGCCTGCAAGTCCTTCTTGGAGTCAAGAAGGACCTTAGTATCCAGCGTAGATGAGGCTTTACGCAGGATGTAGAACTCATTGCAATCGATTTCGCTTGTTCACCTGCCTGTGGTTCTATACATGAATTAACTCATCACCATCTTTCCACTTTCTAAATGCAGATTATAATAAACACTTCAGCACAACTTCACATTGCACGGTCAAGTCATTCTTGTTCTAAAAATTGTGACCCACTCAATCTGACATCTGGGTGATCCAAATTATCGAGATATTACAGACTACTTTAAATAACTCTATGAAAACTTTTCAGAAGATTGGTCTCTTGGCCCAGTTGGTTAAGGCATCGTGCTAATATTACGAGCATTCAACTCCTTGTATACGCGAGGATCGGCGGTTCGATCCCGCCAGAGACCAAATTATTTTTGTTGTGGTTTCTGCTACATAACCAACGCAATGATGTATTTTTTTCAATTCGAACAATTTTATTTTATTTTTTGGCTATAGTTTTAATAGAACATAAAAACAGAGACCACCAGTCCGTAACCGGTAGATTTTAGTACCTGCTACTCATATTTCACAGTCTCTCTTTTTAAAACTCATACAAGAAACGTACAACTTGATGATCAAGTTCCGCGGTTTTTTTACCTAACCCATCCACGAACCAATCACCATCAACGTTTTTCAAAAACCCTAGAGGAAACAACCCCACTGTTTGGTCCGAGTGTTGAAAATATATCGAGAACAGAAATTGCTCTGTTCTTGTCTCAATAAAATATAATGCTTGCTGCGCGGCATCTCACGGCGCCAACAAAGGGTGCCGGTAGGAGACTATTCTCTGCGTCGGCCTTGACAGCTCGTCAGTATGGAGGTCTGCGAGATCAAGACAGAATTTTTCAAAACGTATATGGCCAGTTTGGACGAGATTTGAAATCTGCTAAGCGAATGGGAGATTGGCATAAGACCAAAGAGATCTTGCTGAAGGGCCATGATTGGATCATCAATGAAATCAAAACCTCAGGCTTGCGTGGACGAGGAGGTGCGGGATTCCCATCAGGATTGAAATGGTCCTTCATGAATCCTCCTGGATGGGAAAACAACAAGGGGCCGCGATACTTGGTCGTCAATGCCGACGAGGGAGAGCCAGGAACTTGTAAGGATAGAGAAATTATTCGAAAAGACCCGCATAAACTTGTCGAAGGTTGTCTAGTAGCTGGTCGCGCCATGAATGCCACGGCTGCTTACATTTATATTAGAGGAGAATTCTACAACGAGGCAGCTATCTTGCAGGAGGCAATTAATGAGGCATATACCGATGGTCTTCTCGGCAAGAATGCTTGTGGATCGGGCTATGATTTTGACGTGTACATTCACCGAGGTATGGGAGCTTATGTCTGCGGTGAAGAGACGTCTTTGATCGAGTCACTGGAAGGCAAGGCAGGTAAACCCCGTCTAAAGCCGCCTTTCCCCGCTGGTGTGGGCCTTTTTGGCCGACCTACCACTGTGGCCAATGTCGAGACTGTCGCAGTGGCACCTACCATTTGCCGACGAGGAGGTGAATGGTTCAATAGTTTTGGACGCGAGCGTAACTCGGGAACCAAGCTATTTTGCATTTCTGGGCATGTCAATGAGCCATGCACCGTGGAGGAGGAGATGTCTATCCCACTAAAGGAGCTGCTGGAAAAGCACTGCGGTGGTGTTCGGGGTGGATGGGACAATCTCCTCGGTGTTATTCCTGGTGGATGTTCCGTGCCAGTTTTGACTAAAGAGATCTCCGAGACTGCGCTTATGGATTTTGATTCTCTTAAAGACGTCCAGTCTGGTTTGGGTACTGCTGCTGTTATTGTCATGGACAAGTCCACTGACATCGTTCGAGCTATCCAAAGATTTTCATATTTTTACAAGCACGAGTCATGTGGCCAATGTACTCCCTGTCGAGAGGGAACCACCTGGTTGCTGAAAGCTATGGATCGATTCAGAGATGGGCAAGCTACCGAGCGGGAAATTGATATGTTGTTCGAGCTCACCAAGGAAGTTGAAGGTCACACCATTTGTGCTCTTGGAGACGCTGCTGCCTGGCCCATCCAAGGCTTGATTAGAAGCTTCCGACCTGAAATGGAAGCAAGAATCAAGAAGTTCCATAACGATGTTTCTTCGGTGACTGTTGGTGGTTGGACACCTGCTGCAGGCATCAAGGACGGAAAGGTGGTAGGAGCTCACGTTCCGGGCGCTCATTAAGTCGAGTCTGCCGTTAATAAGATGAAAAAAAGCGTTGTAAAGCTATAGTGATATATAGATAATTTCATTAGCTATCTCGTGCAAATTGTTTTGTGTCAGAAATGGCCGACGATGATGGCAAAGCCTGTTATGTGAGCGACAGCTCTGACACGTTCGCAAGAGGATCAAACCATTTTTCTTTGGCCGTGTTGATTCTTTCCCGACAAAGCGTGGTGGAGTCAAAGCAAGTGTCGTAGACATATTTATAAAATTCTGACGAGGGCTCAAACTGAAGTGTGTGAATCATGTAGTGACTTAGTTTGTATGGGCTGGGTAGGTTGTCAATTGCGAAATTCAGCGCCTTTCTTATTTTCATTCGAGCCTGTAAGTTCTTGGTAGTTTCAGGAGTTGTGGAAGACTTATATTTCTTATCGCACATGTAGCATTCAAAACGCCCGGGAACTTGTCGTTTTTCCAAATAACCGTAGCAATTTATATGTTTCCAAGCTTTGCAGACCGAGCATTGTATCTTGTCAGCTTATTGTAGAATATGTTGTTACTTCTTTTGAATACCCAATCTTCTTCAAACTCAGTTATCTCGCACTCGCAATTGTATCTGTCATCGTTGGTCACGTTAGATTTTACTCAGAAAGTGTGCGGTTCTACGAATGAATTCTTACTTCTTTTTCTTCTGTTTCTTCTACTTCACCATCCTGTGGATCTAATACTGGAGAGCTACTGCCAATATTGTTAGAGAGTTATCGACTCCACGCCGTCTCTGGTAGGGCATCTCCTGGGGAGGGTTGGCTGGCTTCGCGAGTTTGCGAAGAGTTGTGTAACATACTATAATAGGCCCATCCAGTTGAACATGGCCGTTATACTTAGGTAATGAGCAACCCAAAGAATCCGATACTTGAAGTATGGGCGCGGATTCATGAAAACCGATATGCGTAGTTTCATCTTCACCACTGCAAAATGTATAGCAAGAGACAGTCTTGTTGGCAATTTTGCTAACTGCCCTGTGACCCCCCAGAACTGTATCAAAGGAACGGTAGTCGAGGTCAGGTTTAAAATATAAGTTAACGTCCACACTTGGACGTTGCAACTTTATTCTCATATTTAAGTATTTTTGTCCTTGTTAGTTGTCGCAGCAGAACGTTCAATACGAGACGGGCCACACGAACCATGAATTATTGAGGATTCTTGGATTCTTTTCATAACTGACTGTAGCAGTCTCATATAATCATCATCTACAAGCGTATCTGATTAGACTTAAATTTTTTTCCCAGTTCACATTTTCAAGATTACGAACTAGCCGGATCAATCACCACACGATATACTTCATCGAATTCTGTGGGCTTCAGAGGATTCATGTGAACTGTTAGAGCAACTGATTTCAGATTATTATCCTTAATTGTCCTCGCAACAGTGTCAAGCCAATTTATTAGAATATCAGAGTTATACGAACAGCCTCGTTTAAGTCTCTTGATTTCTATACGGGCAAAAAGCCCCAATGATGATTTGGAGAAGTTTGTAGGTATTTCCTCGCTTGTGTAATAAGAGGCCGGAAATACTTCTCGTAAAAACGAAATACAGCTAAAATAAATATAAATAAATTCTTCAAGACGCAAACCATCATTTACGGTCATCAGAGGATATGAATACATTATGTAGTGATGTTGCTAAGTTGGTGCTGTGAAACGAAAAAATATCAGAGTAAAAAATACAAAACAAATTAAAGTCATTGTACTAAAATATCTAAGACGCGCCCATCTCCATTTTATTTACATGTCTATATACAAGAGATATTCCCGTAATTGCACAATTAATTATTGCTCTATTTCTTCAATTTCTTTAAGCGTATCAATAGTTAAAACCTCGTATGCATCCTGACCAATTACCACATTATCTTCAATTCGAATGCCAATACCTCTAAAATGCTTGGGCCATTCTTCGGTGTCAGGAACATACACTCCCGGCTCTACCGTAATAACTTGGTTACTTTTCAGGGGCTCGAACCGGGACGCAGTGGTAATATCGTGGACATCCAGGCCAAGATTGTGGCCAATGTAGTGTGGGTACAGAGTTAAAAGCTGCTTCTCTGTCAAGCCCTTGAAGCCAGCATTGATAAGCTCGCTTTGCATGTATCGAAGTGATGCTCGATGAACATCGCTCAGTGTGTAGCCTTGGTTGGCCGAACATAATTCAATACACTGCTTCTGAGCGTTTAATACAGCTTGGTACAAGTCTCTTTGAGGTTCGGTAAAGGACCCGTTGACGGGCCAAGTTCGAGATATATCGGCACAATAGCCACCAAATCGACCACCAGCATCGACCAAAACCAAGTCTCCATCTCGTAGTACGTCGTCATTCCTCGTATAATGAATAGTCAATGCGTGTGCTCCGCCGGCCACGACAGGGAGATATGCTGGTAACTCGCAACCGTTGATCTTCATGTGGTAGTCCAGGAAGGCATGCAGAGCATGTTCGCTGGCAAAGCGGTTCTGATAGGCTAGATTATAAGCAGTGGAAGAGATTTCAGATGCCGTTCTCATACAGTCTATTTCCTGCTCGCTCTTAACCAATCTATGCTGCTCAATCAGCGCTAGGGCCGATCCATATTCTGTCACAGAAGAGGCATGTAGAAGTTCCTGCAACGTTTGATCTGAACTGACAGTGGCAGGCTGGAAAAATGGAGGAAACCGTCCCTTTCCAGGCTTGACATCGGCGTAGACTCTTTTCACCGATTTAAGAATCTCAGGCACCACTTTGCTCAGATCTTCTACCGGGTGGGCTTCGTCGGCATTGAAGAAATCAAGGGCCCCCGCAGTTCCTGACCGGGCTCCGTCCCACAATTCCTTCTCTGGGTTACTCTCAGGAACAAAGAATATGGATTTCGCACTATTAGAAGATTCTTTGAGAAGGACCAATGCTGCATCAGGTTCGAGAAAGCCAGTCAGATAGTAAAAGTTTGGATCCTGCCTAAACTCGTAAAAAACCGAATCGGTAGCAAACTGGGTTCTGTTTCCAGAGATTATTACTGCGCTTTGATCAGGGATCTCATCTAGAACTCTTTGCCTTCGAGCAAAATACTCCATGGCAGAGATCCCGGGTGTTAAGTCCCCCTTTGCGATCAAATGAGGACGTGTTTCAAAGAGTGGCTGTCCACTTTTAAAAGAAGCATTCCGGACTGATCCTATCAGGCGACGAATCCCGAGAGATACGCGTTTGGACGCCATTGTGTGTTTGACTGAAATTTAGTCGAAATGTTGAAGTCGTTAGGGCAGAAAAATAATGTGGGGGAAAATGATCCTCGACTTTTCAGCTATGCAGAGTTGTCGGTGCTTGACATCATCAGACACTGTTTAATCTTCTCAGCCTCTTGCAATCGGGTAGCATTGTTCAGGTTGTAGAGGTGCAGCTCTGATGTTCGCTCGTGAGCATTCAATTCGTGTGTAGAATCAAATTTTCGTAAACATAGAACACAGGTTTTCCTGACCGGGTCGGCGAAGGATTGCTGAAGATGATCCTCTACAGCAGTTGATGCTGATGTGTGCGTCGGTCGCAGCTCGTTCTGACGAGATTGCCAGGTTTTCAGAACTTCTGGTGCCTTTATCAAAGGGCGCCCTACTTTCCTTCTCTTTGCGTGGATTGGGTTTTTGACTCGGTCACGCTTAGCAACATCATCATCACCATCATCATCATCCAAGGCGCTCACATACTCCGACGCGTACAGAGCTAGATTCCAGTAGTACAAGTAGTTGCCAGATGCGTTTTTGAAGCAGTATGCCAAGGGCTGGCCCAATTCAACCGGTTTAAATATACCCGGCTTCAGACCACTGACACTCAAGTTTGCACTCAGTGAGGAAGTGTTGTTAACTTTTCGTAGCTCATCGGAGCACAGTCTTGCGTCTTCCGGAGAGTCAAACTCCACAAAAGCGTAGCTACACGATTCTAAGTTGATGCGAGAACGTACGTGTAGAACTCGAATAGGATTACAGTTGAGCCGTACAAATTCATCGTAGATATTCTTGTCTTCAATTGGATTGGGCAAGTTACGCACCAACACAAACGACGTAGCAGACTGGCCAGTATCCAGACTACCTGAAGTGCTGGCTGCGGAATACTCAGAGGAAAGTAAAACAGCGAGAATGGGAGCCTCTTCAACCCAGATATCGGGATTGAGAAGTGCAAAGCTGTGAGCAGTTTCATAATTCGTAAAACGAATTGCCAGATGTCTGGTATTAGGCTTTGGCGGTTGGTTCATTCCAGGGATTGCCGTACCCTCCAGCTGCACACTAGGCATTTCTGCAAGTACAAACCTCTCAGATATCTTTTCCTCTAAAACTCTATTCAATTGACCCTTAGATATCTCCATAGGAACATCATATAGAGCTACCAAAAAGTCACTCTTGAAATCGTCCATATCATCGTCATAATTCAACTGTTCTGACCAGCCTGTGTTGTAATCCATCCCATCTTGTCTCGACGACGTTCGATCGAGGTGGCTCATTTTGCTACTTTCAAATGTCGTCTGTACGTTTATGACGACTATACGATTTTATGAATTATACGGATTTGTGTACGAATGGGTGTAGCTAAGTCTACAAATGTATGAAATCTCATTTATCTCAATTCAATGAAAGTGTTGATGTTAGCATGGGAGAAGTGATGTTACGTGTGTGGAGATTTATCTCACAAATAATTCAAAAACACAGGAAAATCATGCAATACATAGAAGTAAGCCGGATTATACGTTCAGGAAAGGGAATAGCAGACATTATAGAGGTGTGTAATTGTGAGAAATATATATAGGTGTATACCAAGTCTAGTCACCTCTGTCGAATTATGCTATATGTATATTCTACATTAGTGCGAGCTGCCTTCTGCTTGGGCGAATCTCAGGCCACCTGGTTAGCTTTTGACCTCAGGCCTTTACCTCTCTCTTTTATTAACTTACAATATCCGCACGCGTGTGCGCCAGGTTCTTCAACATTGATGTAAATCTTCGGGTGTCCTTGGGCTCCATTCCCACCATCACAAACCGCAGTGTCGGACTGTACATATCGTATGGGCTGCTTGGCAATCAATTCTATAGCAGCATATGGTTGAGGTTGTAAGCTCATATCAGTCTGCTCGAACCGTGGGCCGACTTGAGCTTCGCTTCGCGGCATCTGTGATGGAGCCCATGTGTTTGCTCGATTTGGGGCCTGAAGTCTCTGTGCAGGTTCGGGAACTGTGTTTGTACTTTCAGAGTTCGTGGGAGTCGAGTAAGCTGCTCGCAAAGTCCGAATAAACGGGCTTGCTTTTTTGATATTTCGAGTATACTTCAGCATCTTGTTTGTGCCTTGACGACTAAATGTTCGGAAGTTTCGTTCCATTTAGTGAGAAGCTGATTGGAGCAGGTAGGGGTTTCTGTGGTGTGTTCGCGAAACCCATGGTGTGGTTTACACTAATGGTTGGTTGAGGGAGCGTGGGGTTTCGCAGAAATTAATTTAAATATCAGAATCTAATAATTATTATTAGTTAACGTTAAGAGCAACTTTAAAGTGTTTCGGGGTGGAGAAGCTTGGTCGTAATACATTTGAGCCTTGGTGCATTATATTACCGTTCATACTATAACATAACTTTGTTGTGGATACGTTGGGTGGTGCTGCGCTCCAGTCTATTATGCCAGTTAAATTCCTATCGTATATAATGTGAACATGATTAATAGTTATTGTTGGTCCGTCTGGAAATGTTGGCTATTCGTCTATGTAGCCACTATGACTGCCTTTCAACCTTCAGAAGTTATAATATCGACCTGAATTCGTAACTCGCACATCTATGTGCAAACGCACTCAACCTGTTATACTCAGGGCACAGAAAAATTGCCCTGCTGGAAACCACTGTCTCTGTTTCTATATTACAATGCTGAAAAGTCACGAATTCGTAGTATGCCTTGGTTTGGGACCAACCTATATCGGCCATAGGGAGGACAAATAGACTGAGCACCAATACCTGGAAATTTGATATCTTTTTAAAAAAAAATAAGAGTAAAATCAGCTTTTGGATCCAACCTTGAATGACAATATGTCATTCCTGCCAACATCTATCAGATCGTCTTCAGCTACTTTCACAGATCCAATCCCTTCAATGGCTGCGATAGGAATATCTCCCATAATGTTTCGAGCCACCTGACCCACGGATGTTCCTTTACGAGTTAGAACACAGTCTGGAAATACAAAGCTGCCTCCTAGTTTGTTGATGCTTTTCACAGGGTAAAATGGCACTAGGTGAAGTAGCTCCGCAGCTGCTTGTAGAACCTGAACAACACCGGTAGATCCAAATCTATACAGAACGAGGTCACGCACGTCCTCAACTCGACTTGTTAGTAATGCACGTCAATGCCATAAAAAACAGCCTTGCCAGGCCTTCAGCATGCCCTGGATGATAATGCTTTCCTTCCACACACATACCCTTTCAACTTTTCGTCCAGCTCTTTCAGTTGGCTATCTGGTAGGTCCTCTTTTGTGTCTAAGAACTCGGTACCAACCTCATAATTCACATAGCCTTGCTTTGCCAGCTTTCGTATGAAGACCTCAGTGATAGCAGAGGTCAATACTGCCTTGACATCTGAATGCTTTTTCAGGATCTTGGTCACGTTCTTGTCCGAGTCAGGGTGGTCGATTTTGTTAAGAGCAAGCACGGTGGGGAACTTTTCTCGAGTGAATGCTCGCACAACCTCGTCAATTTTGTCACTATCCCACGTCTCAAGCGGTGGCAAGTCCAGATTATTGATGGCTCGAGCCACCAGTTTAGCTGTACTTCCGTAGCCACTAAACTGATTCTGAAGTGTATCTATTATGGAAGACTTGGTGGCCGTATGCCGCCTTACTATGGATCCCCATTTCTCCATCAGGTTACCTTTGACCCAGAAAAATATCTCGTCCTGCAACCACTCTATATCGTTGGTCGGATCGTAACCTCTGGTAGCCTTGCCTTCAGCGTCTGTCGTCCCGGAAACGTCTACAACATGGATCAGGGCATCTGCATGTCGCAAGTCGTCTAAAAACTTATTTCCTAGTCCGCGTCCTTCGTGAGCCCCGGGTACTAAGCCAGCTACATCTAGCAACATAATCGGAATATTTCTCTGGCCATTGCTGCACCACCCAGCGTTGGGTTTACACTGATCCTGTTTGCCAAACCTAGCACAGGCACATTCGACCTGAAGATAGCCTGTGGCCTTGTTGGGATCGATAGTGGTAAAGGGGAAAGATCCTACTTTGGCAGAAGCATCTGTCAAGCCTTGTTAGCTGTGATAAGAAAAGTTCACCCTATTGGTCTTGAATGAACATCATTTTGGTCCCCGTTGGTAGCACTAGGCCCAGAAATTTCACATACTATTCAACCTGGTTAGTGGAATATTCTAAGAAAAGCACGCTCAGCAAGCTCCAAACTTACGTTGTAGACTTCCCACTCGACGGTTTGCCAACAATTCCAATCAACGGATCTCTAGGCATAGCGGTCTCGTCGCTATCTAGTTCAAGAAGCTCAGTGTGAGTTTGGTATACAAAACTTAAAATATCGACGTTGGCAAAAGTCGAACCGCAGTTGGTTGATAGCCCGTACAAAAATGGTGAGGTATCGTCAGACTAACTCGAGCATTTTCCAAATGACGTGGAGTCGTAAGACGAATGGGCTGGCACTCCCTCGATTCGTTTGGTTCAGCGATCACTTATTTCTCCGTCGGTCCAGGAGTCCGGGGCAGTTGCTGACCCGCCTTGCAAGAGAAAATGGCATCGTTGATGTGAAAGAATCGGCTTTGGAGTCGGCATGGAATTCTAGGGCGACGGACTTAAGATACCAAAAGATGCTGTTCAACCCTCAATTGTTCAAAGACCCGTCATTTGACACTACCTCTTACTACAAACGGTGGCTCGAAGGTGTAGTGGAGGATGTTGTGCATGATGTGACCCCTCTGTTTTCCAAGTTAGAGAACATCAAGTTCTTCTGTCACAAGGCAGTTTTGCGATTAATGGACAGAAAATATGTGCATCTAAATGAAGATCTAAGGAAACTACTCATTGGACTTCAGGAGCACAAAACGCGTTTTGGGATAATAGCCAATGAGGGTCCTCATGTGAAGTCTTTTTTCAGACACATGGGCCGCATTGAACTGGAATACAGTCCATTCCCAATACATGGTCTAGAGCGAATCCCTATTGTAAACGCAATGGACGACGGATATGCCAAGCCTCATTCAAGAATTTTCAGGCGAGCTGTAGATCTGGGCAACTCGTCGCTGAGTAGTGGGACCAAACTATCACAGGTCCCTCCAGCTCTTCAGGAGGATCAATATTTCATAGGGTCAGATCCTAAATCCGACATTGTAGGCGGACGCGAACTCAATTTGAAGTCGATTCTGGTCACCTCGGAACTTCGAGATCCAATTTCAGATATCGAAGCATCGGACACGGCTAGTGCTCAAAACCTGCGCTCATTCAGGGTTCGTGATCTTTCTGAAATCTACAGAGTCTTCTTTGGAGATGAAAAGGCAGAGTATTACAATTCCAACGACCTGTTCCACATCACGTCGAGCCCCCTTCTTGAATTCAACTCTGACGCTCTGTCAACAAAGCCCGTTGTGAACAACGTGATGACGACACCAACCGAAGTATTCTCCCGTCATAACAATCTTCTCCCTGGTTTGGAATCCCAGAAGGAACATGATGGAGCATCTGTTCAACCTGCTCACATTTTGAATGGAATTACTGCCGAAGAAAATGAAGAGAATGAAAAAAAGTTCAACAAAGATTATGCTTTAAATGCATTGGATTGAAAGGTGTATCATATTATATGCACGATAGCGAAGTGTCAATTTTGTACTGACAAAAGCGGGATCATCATCTCGCTTTCTAAAGTGCTCGTCTATATTATAAAGGTCCAGCACTTTCTGCGAAGGAGATCCAACCTCCCTCGGGAGGGGCCGCCGGAGGTATTTCCTCTCTCTTCCATTTTGGAGCCACTCACCCTTGCTTGTGCCTCCCTGCCAGAGCAGTCAAAGTCACATAGCTGGACCTGGCTGAGAGAGGCGGACTAGGACTCCATCTCTTTTTCGATACCTCGGAAAAGTTGCCCAGAGAAGCCTTTCGAGCAATGTACCTGGTTGTCATTCCGTCAGACCGTCTTCGAATATGATTATTGTTACTAGCGGAGATATCAACTGTTGAGCGCACCTGTTTCATGCTAAGTCCCTCACGCCTCGGAATCATTCTTGACCGTACAGTGTTCACAGCTCGATCTAAATCGAGCTCAATGGCACAATGGTTGCGAATAATGGCCATTTTAGGCCAAGTGGCCCTGGCAGCCCGAGCATTTGCTCTAATCATAAATTCTGAATTGGGGTTATTGAACATTCGGCCAAACTCGCTCCATTTAATGGCCGGCAGTATGGTTATGTCACCAGTGTATGTTTGAGCCAGCACTGATCGCAGTTTCGTCATGGTGTTGTTAAATATGCCTGCCTCGGCTGCCATGAGAAGGAGATGTGATACCTCGTCGAGCACGAATTCCTGGCTAAACTGCAGTATTCGAGATAAACGACTGGTCAAGCCCTCGTCCTGATACGCAGTGGCCATAGCTTCGGATAGCCGCAGAAATGGCACCACATGAGGATTGACTTGGCATGCTATAAAGTGATTGACATTGAACATTTCTGCGAGACGGGCCATTGGCAAATCGTTGTCGACACTGCCATCAATGAAAGTAGCTGGGGCCCAAGAATAGTGATCTCCGGTTTTTGTGTTCTTGGCTCGAATATCATATGAAGAAAACACCAAGGGAACGGAGCACGAGGCACAAACAGCAGACCAGATGAGGACATTGGGGGCTGTCAGATAGTTGAGCAGCCGAGGCATCTCATGAATGCTGGAACTCGACACGGTGACATTCAGAACCCGTCGCGTTCGGTAATAGGCCTCTTGGAAAGTGAGATCACCGAGAAGTTCACGCATAGTTTCCTGGAGATATTTGTTGTCGAACCAGGTTCCGTATTTGAGAAACCGAGCCATTCGCTGAGTGGTGGTTTCACCGGGGCCCGCAGGGTCAAATATATAATAGTCCCTATTCAGCAGCGCCATGGTTGCATCGAGCTCGTCGTCCAAGTGAATGCACAGAACACTGGCTATAATGGCACCCGCTGAGGAGCCAGATATGATTCGAGGTAGAAGGTTTACCTTTCGCAGCTCGTCAATGACTCCGGCGTGGAGTAGTCCAAACACGCTACCTCCGGAGAGGACTAAAGCGGTTCTACCATATGCCTTGCGAGTCTGGATAAGCGTACTGAGCAAGCGTGAGCTGTCTATGTCCGTGTCCATCAGGTAATTGAGGGCCACTTCGCACTCAAGTATGTACTCCTCTATAAGGTCTTTGGTCCCGGAGTATGCTTTTGTATACAAAAGTGGGTTTCCCAGGTTGCCTAGGTTTCTCTGTAGAGTGGTTCTCAGAAGGAGGAGAAGTTGCTCTGTGTCACCAGCGAGACGAGCGTCTCGAAGCTGGTTCAATCTCAGTTCTACAAGCTCATAGTCGTACAGATCCGAGACTTTATCGGCCTTCCACTGCTCTATGCCAGAAGTAATGTCTAGATCTACGGCTGTATCGAGCCACTCACTATAGTCGGAAGAGGTTTTGAGCTTTTCTTTCAGCAGCTGGACTTTGATTGAATTATGGGCTTCTTTGCTAAATGTCCTCGAGCCGGCGGGCGCAAACGCCCAGTCGATAACTCTCGAGAGAAGAGGAATGTTCATGTGAAGAAACAAAGAAAGAAAGTAAGGAAGCGCAAGCCAGTCAGCCACTAGTCGCCCTCTGGTGATCTATGTGTGGACGTTAGAGCTTGTGATTTTAAAATTATTCTATAGTGCAGTTTAAGATTAGTGATCTCTTAAACTTATTTGTGTCCGACCCCTACCAAGAGATGGCGGAGATGCAATCCCTTGTCCCGAGCCGAGGAAAGACGGGGCAGAGAGATAGAAAATTGCCCAGACAGAGATCCCCGTACTGGTGTATCCACTTGCCGACAGATCAAAAACAAAATATATAGAGAAAAAGTTATCGCTCTAAAAGATTCAGACGTTTATTGCAGTTTCTTCAAGTAGTAACTAAGCAGACTCAATGCCTACTAATTTAATGAGCCGGAGGCACAGGGTGGGGTCCGATGATCTCACGCACCGAAGCCAGTGTAGTCAGCAGAAGCATAGGACCACGAGTTACGCCAGTCTGAAACGTTCACCTGGTTATAAAAACATCACTCAAAGCAGCGAAATGTTTTTTCCTTCTCCAACACGCAGAAGTTCCTTATCTTCGAACATGGTTCTTGCCTTTTACCAGAGCCATCCGGGTATAGACTTCTAATGCGTATTCAATAGTTTTTGGAAATCCATTTTTCATTGATATGAGAAATCCCAGCTAAGCTTTTGTGCTGATGCTCTAAATGGTTGAGGCGAGGGCGTTTCAACCACGTAGACCGTCAGGAACGCGCGTAGTTGGATGTGGCGCTGTGGTGCTGTCTCCAGGGGCCCCTCCCGGGGAGTGTTGGTTCTGGTTTGCAGAAAGAACCTCTCAACGATAGATGTAACACTATGTAATTGCAATTAAACCGTCTGGTAGCTGGTGAATCGAATTAGGGTAGAATGTGGACAAACTTGGCCATAGAGTGGCGATAAATGTGGTCGTAGAATGCGGACATACAAGTGATGTTAACATCCAACGGACGGCAATGAGTTTACTTGATGCTATGTCTAGGTGTAACACTACTAATGGTACAAATGTAAATTGCCGTTGTCATCTCTGCGAAGCAGAGCTACGGGGTCTGGGGCTGGCCCTAGCAGCTTCCAGTTTACATGATTGTCAGCCTACAATGTGGCGATAGAGTATGCTGTGCTCTGCCCGTGGTTCGTAGTTGAGCTCAATTAATTGAGTGGTTGAAGAAACTGTTCTATTAATTTCATTGAATTGTAACTCTATGTACCGTTCACTTCAGTGTTGCAGTTTTCCGCGAAGCAGAACCAGCCCTCCCCGGGAACGCCCTTGGAGGCAGCACCACGTTCGCACGTTCTTCGATTCAATTCACCTCAATCAACTTTCAATCCTTCTCCTTCAATTCCTTCAGTCGAACTCAGTCCATCCTTGAGTCCGTCAACCCGTAACTTGCCGCTTGGCATTATGTAATTCCTCCGACAGCTTGACGTCACTGTGCAGTCCGCAGGCTGCGCATAATGAAAGAGTGAGCAGAGAGATGAAACAGAGGGTGGAAAGAACAGGTGTCGGGATTGAAAGCAGTGCCCTGCAATTCGTCTTGTACCGAAGTAAGGTGGAGTGGGGCCTATGTCAGTTGGAGCACTAGCTTGTCTTGGGTGATAGGCAGCTGTCGAGCGAATCTTTGTCCTGAAACTTTGGACGGACGGACCGGACGTTGATCATTTTTCGAAGATCGGTTAACTCTCGCTCCTGTAAAGTGAATGTTGTTAAGGTCGTCTGAGTGGCCGTTTATGATAAAGTAACGCAGGGTGGTGCAACTCTGTGAATACGGGGGGGGGGAAGGCGTTCTTTGGTCTGTTACTTATCCTTCAGACGGGACTACGGAGTAGTCCCTACTCCGTAGTCCCGTCTTGTTCCAGGTGTTCCATTGCGAGTTCCCTTCCTTTGAGCTAGCCTTAACCTTCGTTCCTCGGACTGAAAGGCACTTTTGCGCCTCCCCCACCCCACTAATTGCTTGGAAAACCATCGAAAAAGACAAGGTACCACACCCAACGCTTCCTATTCCAGAGAAACACACAAGCAACGTCGCAATGGTTGCATTCATTAAAGTTCCCTATGCAGAACACACTTTTAGCACAAACGCACAACACCCTAGGCTTTTTGCGCGGCCACTATTTAAACCGCAGCTCCTTCCCGATGACGTTGAACTTTTATACAAATAATACACTATATAGCAATATTGGTGAATCTTTATATAAATACAAATCTTGACAGACCTAGACAATTAGGCTCGTATTGAAAGGAAGGACAGTAATATTTTGTAAGTGTATACAAGGCTCTGCCAATTGCAATTGGGGCAATTAACTGATTACTTTTTGTCGTTTTTGTTGCCTTATCGTTGTGCCTTATCATCACAATAGGATGTAAAGTGGCCACACTTTATATGTACTTTGCTATTTTTCACAATATACTAACTAGCAAAAGCAGTATTAAGAAAAGCACAACCATGTCTGGCAATGCAACTATTATGACTGGGCTGGGTCCCCTCCCCCAACCGTTCCCCGAGCTCGCCGACAACGTTTTGGACCTCTTCTCTCTCAAGGGCAAAGTCGCCTCGGTCACAGGTTCCTCGACCGGTATCGGTCTGTGCGTAGCCGAAGCGTTTGCTCAGGCCGGTGCTGACGTTTGCCTCTGGTACAACTCGCACGATGCCTCGGACAAGGCTGCCGAAATCGCCAAAAAGTACGGCGTGCGGGCCAAGGCGTACAAGGTGAATCTGAGCGGCTCCGAAGGAGCTGCCGAGGCCATTGAGCAGCAGGTGAAGGACTTTGGCAAGATTGACGTCTTTGTTGCCAATGCCGGAGTACCCTGGACGAAAGGGCCTCTAATTGACCAGGAGGACGACTCCGAGTGGAACAAAGTGGTCAATCTCGATCTCAACGGTGTCTACTACTGCGTCAAGGCAGTGGGCAAGGTTTTCAAGAAGCAGGGCCACGGGTCGCTTGTGATGACTGCCTCGATGTCGGGCCACATTGTCAACTTCCCTCAGATGCAGGCTGGCTACAATGCCGTCAAGGCTGCCATTGTCCACCTCGGCAAGTCTTTGGCGGTTGAGTGGGCTGGCTTTGCGCGTGTCAATACCATTTCCCCTGGGTACATTGCCACTGAGATCTCTGAGTTCTTGCCCAAGGAGACTAAGGCCAACTGGTGGAGAGTTACGCCTATGGGCCGAGAAGGTGCCCCTCGAGAACTGGTGGGCGCCTACCTCTACTTTGCCTCTGATGCTTCTACCTACACTACGGGCAGTGACCTGAAGGTTGACGGAGGTTACTGCGCTCCTTAGTCCGGACCAATTTTTTTTTCGCAGATATTTATGAATATATACTCTACTGATAGTTTTGAATTTACCACTTTTACAAACGTCGTAGTTCTGTAAGGGAGCCTTAACTTAATAGTTCGTAGGAAGGTCACACACTGATGTTTAGGAATATACTATACTGATAGGTTTGAATTTTCCACTATACATACTTCGTAAGTCGGCCACAGACAGTAATCAGAGTGAATGCAGCCTACTCAACACACTGGGAACGAAGGAGCTAAGAGCCCCTTCAACAAGCCAGACAGACAAGTATGTCTCTATATTTTTACTCTAAATCTATTAGAGAACCATTGTACGGTACTCCATGTACTTTTTATTCCAGAAAACAGCCTCGAACTCGTAAAGCGACCCCCCAAGCAAGTGTGGTGGATACAGACAGCAGTACAGCCTAGCCGGAGCAAAGCTGGCAGCGACTATTCACGTCCAGCGAAGCTGGACTAGCCTCCACGGAGTGGCCCCGCCGGAGGCGAGAACCCACCTCACTCCTACGTGCCCCTTCAACCATGTGCGCAGCATTGGTACAGTATTAGGTCTATCTGATAGGGGCAGGGGCTGATTGCGGTATTGGGGTGAGGGACTGTCGATCTGAAAAATATATGGCATTTTGAACTTTTGACATTTTGCGTAATAACTTCGAAACAGAAGACCGCAGAAGATTCAGAAGACATTAAAGGGAAGCAAGATGCCTCAGACCCCGCTACACAAAAAAGTTTTCAAGACGTCGGACGACAGCGACGAGTTTGTCACGCCGGCGAGCAATGAGAAAAGTTTGCATAAGAAGTTTGGTTCAGACGAAGAATGGGAAGAAGACCAAAGTGTGTTAGAGACTCGCACAAATGTGGAAGAGCAGGAGGAGAGCTCAGCGTCGGACTCTGACGATGCGCCCGAGGAAGAGACACTTGACACGGCCAGAAGCGAGGTCCAGGCGAGAGAAAAGCAGGCTCGTCAGACGCAGATCGAGCAGAACAGAAGGACCAAAGAAGCACGTAGAAAGAGAGACATAGTGCTCAAGGGCCAGAAAGAAGAGTCGAAAAGACGCCTTCTATCTGCTGAGCTGCTCGAGGAAGCGGAGAGAGAGGTCTACGAGAGCGACGACAGCGATTACGCTGCCAGAAAACCCGCAAACCCCGTGGCCAAACCAACCCACAAGAAGCTCGATAAGTCCATATACAAGAAGGGACCCGTGACTGTCAAAGTGATGAGCACGGCGAAGAAGGGTCTCGCGCCGTCCAAAGAAGGCATTGTCGACTCGAAGAGGGACAGGTTTCTACGCAGGAGAACGATACCGCGGAGGTGAAGCTGCCTCCGGCGGGCCCTCCCGGGCAGGGGTAGTTGCGCTTCGCGCAATCTGCCGTCAAGCGTACGCTTTCTGCGAAGCAGAACCAAGCCTCCCCGGTAGGGGCCGCCGGAGGCACGCCCACGTTGCATTATTTTACTCGTTCTAATCAGCTGGCAATAAATATGTCAAGAGCGGGACAGTCATCCCTATGGCCAGCAGAAGTATCATCACACCCCTGGTGTCTTTGTTCGTCTCATGCGACTCGAGGTCCTGCATCGCATGCACAGCGACGTACAGAAACGTTCCTCCTGAAAACACTAGCAGAACCGCTCCTATCGTAATAATGTCCATCGAGACGCCTACTTTCCACAGCAACTTGGTAACGCCGTATGTCAGAAGTGCCCCTCCGGGTGCTGCTGCGGCAAACGACGCTAGATTAACCCGGATTACCTTATAGTCCAGCCCGTGTCTCAGCAGTACCGACGTCAGGCCAAAGGACGCTGGAGCCTTGTGGATTAGTATTGCAAGAAACACCAGAGTCTCTAGCTCGGTGTCTCCAGACACAATGGCGGCACCCAGAGCCACGCCGTCCGCTATAGAATGTATAATGAGCCCAATGGATATCTTAGTAGACTTGGAAATCTTCTTCGCGTCGGGGACAGGAAGGTTTGCAGCAGCATGCCCTCTGCCTGCCCCCCCTAAACTGTCTCCTGGGTCCTGGTTCTCCACGTCAGGGCCCTCTGGATGGTCATCGCCGCTAACACGGCTGAACCTCAGGTTGGACATGTCAATGTCTGCCGACTCGGGGTTGCCCCGAGCCAGGAGATACTCGGGCACGGCATCTATAAGGTACATAATCATAAAGCCGACTATGAGAGCTCCACCAATGATCTTTCGGTTCAGGTCTGCGTCCCGCTGGGTCTGAAACAGAGCTGTGGCACCCTCGGGTATGATTACTATGAGTGCGGTCCCGACGAGGATGCCTGTGCCAAAAGTGGATATCAATTGCACTCTTTCGCTCGACAGGGAGAAGTAGAACGGGATTAATCCGAATGCAAACGACCTTAGTTAGTGGTGAACCCGAGGGGGATTCTTCGACTTGCGAAACATCTAAAGCACACTTACACCACTGCCATCAGGATGCATAGCAACAGCAGAATCACAAACTCTGTCATCTTTGCTTGGAAGACTCTGAAGTAGCCTATTAGCCTAGCCCGTGTTCCTGCTACGTTTCATGGCATTAAAGATCTACCCCACACCTAACCCTCGAGCAAGCTCGACTTCGGCGGGACCCCTGCTGGGGATGGTTGTTCTCGCTTCGCGGGAATGACTGGGTACGTAGCAGGTTTGAACCATCTTAAGCCAGGCCCTGAGACATTGCTCGTGTCTACGATGTGTCTACCAGAAGATCAAGGACCATGGATAGCAGCGTTTGGAGGTATTATTAATGTTTGGAGAAATCAATGTTTGGAGAGTCCAACATGAAAAATTGTAGAGGAATTAGAGTAACATTGGCTCAATTCGTATATTCAAACCGACGCAATGGTTAGCCTCCACTATCTCATGTGCCATCAGATGACTGCCCACTATCAATGGTCAAACGGCTAGTTTAAAAAGTAGACGAGTTGAAGGGAACGGGTTGTAGTAGACGAGTAAAAGTAGACGTGTAAAAGTAGACGAGTAAAGTAGACGAGTAAAGTAGACGAGTAAAGTAGACGAGTAAAGTAGACGAGTCGAAGTAGACTAATTAAGTAGGAAAGTTAGAGTAGACACACAGATTGAAGTAAATGAGTTGTTGTAAAACGAGTTGGAGTGAACAAGTTGGAGTAGACACAGGTTGGAGAAGACACAGGTTGGAGTAGACACACAGGTTAGACACAGGTTGGATTAAATGAATTGGAGTAAATGAGTTAGAGTGACTCCGCTGGAGTAGAAAAAGGTTGGAGCACCGCTGTTCCAATTGCAACGGTCAAAAACGAAATAGCTTTTAACCTGATAAAAAAAGACGACTAGGTATTTCACCACCTTGCAAACAGTTTCTGCGAAGCAGAACCAACCCTCCCCGGGAGGGGCCGCGGGAGGCAGCTAGACATCTGTTCCAATTGTAAACCTCATAAAAACATAGGCTTTTCACTATCTTGCAAACAGATTCTGGGGAGGGGCCGCAGGAGGCAAGCAGACGTGTGTTCCAGTTGCAATGGTCAACTACAGATCCTTGGTACTGGTGCCGCTAGCAGGGATCCTACCAAGTAGCCCAACCACAAACAGAACGACACAAACGTCCTGCACTACTGAACGTCCAATATGGAAATACCTGGCCGCGGTAATGACGTACGTCTTGAACGGATCGGGCAGATAGCCCGCAATGGTGGTGAGTATTGAGCTAGAAGGAGGAGCTCCTCGGTCGATGATGAACCGGCCGCTGTGCAGCACCAGCTCCATTGTGCACAAATGCCACATCAGAGACTGCGCCGACCCGGACCGCAGGCTGTGCAATGCCAGAAATATGCTAGACAAGACGTGAATCAACGGCCAGAAAAAGTCTCGCGTCCAAGCCAACGGCCGCTGCGCTTGCACTGTACTAGGCATGCCCTCACCCTGGGGCATCTGTGGCAGACTGCCAAACAGCGCAGAGAACGCATCCATTGGGTTATCGGTTCCCATCGGACTGTCTGTTCCGCTTACCGGACCTTTCATTTCCGCCAGCATCCTGAACAGAGGGTCATTGAACATCTCAGGTGGAATATCTGCTCCCGACAGGTCACTGACAGGAGGGTCTTCGTGCTCTTCGCTAACCGATCCGTCGTTTACGCTTCCTCTTTCTTCTCTTTCGCTGAGTCCACTGGGCATCTTGTGATCTCGTTAGAGTCATTCGCCACATTTCCTCAAAGTGATGCAACCCTCCCCGGGAGGGGCCGCCGGAGGCAACGTAGACATCGCCTCCGGCGGGGCTTCTCCCGGGGATGGTTGGTTCCACTTCGTACAACTTCATACAACTTTCAGAATCGCAGGATGTAGCAAAACGCGCCAAACAACGTACCTTTGTAATCCGTGCCTGAGTAGGTCTTTGTGATTTTCGCCAAACGGTCCGCTCCCGCCGCTCGTATGCGCGCCTGCCGCTTTTCTCTCAGCGTCTGGGCATCCATAGCAGACGTTAGATGATGAAGTTGCAATGCTGGATGTTGAGAGAGAAGTCAGATAAGTCAGCCGCGCATGCCACATTACATACATTGGGGGCGGGTCCCAAACCATGGGGTGTCAGACCTCCCAACCTCCCTAAAGAATATGTAGATCATTATGAGAGAGACAAATATTATGCCCGGTGTTACGGCCTGTATCACAGCAAATGAAGCCTTAAAAGATATACAGATACAGTGTAAGAGGTACTGTAGTGCTGAAAGACACCTTAAATAGTGGAAAATGTCGTAAAGTGCTCTTCGCCCATGCCCCTAAAGTTACCGATCTTATGATTCACGGGATTATATCGGCCCCCATAACAGCCTCCCTCACTCAGTCTGACACTGCTGGGGCCAGCCCCAGACCCCGCGGCTCTGCTTCGCAGAGATATTGAAGGATGAGCAATTTGCATCTCATGATCAAAGACAATTTTGTGTTCTATCAAAATACTTATTACACAATTGAAAGTATTGCACTGGTAAATGCTGCGATGTACCTACAGTATACTACAATTGCATGGTTATAACTACTGTGTAGCTCTAACTACAAACTACTAGTATAACTTACGGGTATAACTTGGTATAGTTCTAACTCCTCCCACCCCAATTTCAATTCTAACTCCTCTAACTCCGACTCCTTCTCATACAACCACTCCTACTACAATAGCGCACATGTTACTCATTCTCCAACTCTCAATCCCATGTGCTACATAAGGTGGTCTGTTTATTGCGATCGAATATTTCCAAGCCAATGAGACTTAGCATCTGTTGAACGATTGGCCCCCGTAACCCCCCGTAACTGCACCCCAATAAACATGAAGTTCCTGAGATCCTATCATCAAGTTGAACTATAATGCCATAAGAATAGACAAAACATGTAACTAAAACTAAATAAATAGATACACACAATGGACATAGATCAAGTGGCCATAGTCCACTTGGAGGGACAAGTCAGTAAAGAATAACATTCTCGCAAGGGCACAAATGCACACACATGCCCCATCCGCTGCCAGGAGAGTTAACAGCTTAAACGCGGATATGTATTGCTATACACTCGCGACTAGTGACTTGAAGATACACTAAGTGAAGAGTGAGGTCTTACACTTTCTGCGGGGAGGGGCCGCCGGAGGCAACGTCACGATTTCACATGTGTCTAGTGGTCGCGACGGCTATCTGAGCTGGACCGCATTGGTCCAGGCTTTCTAACGAGCTGGGTACTCAGAAGTTCGCGCACTTTGGCCGGGCTCTGTTTCAGACTAAGAGAGTGAATAGCTATATAATCCCACGATTCCAAGGTGTTGGCCAGTTTCTGCCTTCTGTTCAAAGTTTCATAGTCCTGGGAGGGCATCTGTTCGACGGGCAGCAGCATCAACGTTGGGATGAGATTAGAAATATGACACAGTCGTACACGTACAAGTCCATAGTATAAGCAAGACGGATATTGAAGCCAGACTCAATAGGTGGTTACCCGGCCGCCTGAACCCTCGTCTCCAACATGACAGGCAGAAGCCTACGCTCCACGATAGATAGATCAAAAGGTTTGACTCTCTCCAATTAAACAGCTATGTGGTCCGATGAGTCCTACTTCGGTAGATCCACACTTAGACTTTATTTATTATGTACAAACTTTGAACGAGACCAGAACTCATCTTCAGCTTCTGCGAAGCAGGACCAAAGCCCTCCCCAGCAGTGGCCGCCGGAGGCATGTTGAGACCCATTCCCGCTATATTTTTCTATTCTAGCATGTTAGCTTCCAATAGGACCCAAGGTGAGCTCAGGTGGCCAACATTAGTGGAAGAGATTCGGACATAGCAGCTATTGGATTTTTCACGACCCCCTGCATACTGATAAGGGCAGGGGCAATCGGCTCGACTCTAATCGCAGAGTTTAAAACTTATGACAAAACGTTAACTAGCTTATTTATACATTGATACAGATTCTTGTCAATTATCTGTTACCGGGTATCAAAAAAGTGTATATAAACCTAACGAAAATTTATTTTAATTCGCGTCAACTGAAACCTGGTCAGAGTACCGTCTGCTCTCTCGCCCACTTTTTTAACCTACCATGTACTATCAGCTATCTACATGCACTATGAGCAAAGGAACATCGACGTCCATAAGTCCAGCGAGAGCCTGGTGATCTCTATATCCCAAATGCACGAATAGCGTTTCTTTCTTTCTCTCTAGTTCTAACAAACTTCAAGTTCGACATCACTTTTCGTGCGTTCACGTCTACGTAGGCAGATGATACTCTCTCTACGGTAGATCGACTTCTTCAGGTGTAAAACCTGCGATATATCACCGAGTCTCCGTCTTCTGCAAAGCAGAACTAACCCTCCCCGGGAGGGGCCGCCGGAGGCAGCGTAGACGTCTCGCCGAAGCTGAGCTCACGTATTTCAGTGCTTTATGTTCTTGCGTAGCAGAGCCACCCCCCACTCAGAACAAGCCACAGCACGCGGCTGACAATGGGGGAAGGAATTGAGTCACCGACGCTAAGTCACCTTAAATGACGTCAAAATAGGAAAAGTTCGAGGAAAAACACATTAGAAAAAAAAGTTGAAAGCTTTCAGTCTTACACATATTCTCGCACACAAACAATGGCTTCTCCTCTGAATATTGTTAGCAGATCGGACCCGGCCCCACCTCAGTACTCGCCGCAGAACTCAGTCTCGTACGGGTCAGGCTCGCAGTCTGGATCTTTGTCGCACCGTCGAACCTCGTTCACCCGAGACATCAGCTCGAAGACGCTGAAGCCCTTTTCTACCGGTGACATCAAGATCCTACTGCTGGAGAATGTCAACCAGAGCGCAGTTGAAATCCTGCACGGCCAGGGATACCAGGTCGAGTTCCTGAAGACTTCGCTTGGCGAAGAGGAACTCATCAAGAAGATCGCAGACGTCCAGGCCATTGGAATCCGTTCCAAGACCAAGCTGACTGCCAACGTGCTGAAGCACGCAAAGAACCTCATCGTAATCGGCTGCTTCTGCATTGGAACCAACCAGGTCGACCTGGAGTATGCCGCGAAGGCGGGCATTGCTGTGTTCAACTCGCCGTTCTCCAATTCCAGATCAGTCGCCGAGCTTGTCATCGCCGAGATCATTACTCTCGCCCGGCAGCTCGGAGACCGATCTATCGAGATGCACTCGGGCACCTGGAACAAGGTCTCCGCCAAGTGCTGGGAGATCAGAGGAAAGACGCTGGGAATTGTCGGCTACGGCCACATTGGTGCCCAGCTGTCTGTTCTCGCAGAGGCTATGGGCATGAACGTTATCTACTACGATGCCATCATGATCATGTCTCTTGGGACTGCCAAGCAGGTGTCTACACTAGAGGAGCTGCTGCAGAAGTCAGATTTCATCAGTCTGCACGTGCCTGAGCTGCCAGAGACGAAGAACATGTTGTCGACCGAGCAGTTCAACCACATGAAGACCGGCGCGTACCTGATCAACGCTTCTCGAGGCACCGTTGTTGACATCCCCGCTCTGATCGCGGCTAGGAAATCAGGTAAAATAGCCGGATTTGCGCTGGATGTGTATCCCAACGAGCCGGCCCGCAACGGTGCTGGCCTCTTTAGCGACGAGCTCAATACCTGGGGCTCTGAGATCACTTCATTGCCCAACGTCATCCTTTCTCCTCACATTGGTGGATCCACCGAGGAAGCCCAGACTGCTATTGGCATTGAAGTGGGCTCCGCATTGGTAAAGTACATCAACGAGGGCTCCTCTCAGGGCGCTGTCAACTTCCCCGAGGTCGACCTTCGGGCTGCCAAGTACGCTGAGGAGCAGGCCCATGTACGTGTTTTGTACATCCACCACAATGTGCCTGGTGTGCTGCGTACTGTCAACGAGGTCTTTGCTACGTACAATATTGACAAGCAGTTTTCTGACTCTCAGGGAGACATTGCGTATCTCATGGCTGATATCTCAGACGTCAACCATGTAGAGATCAAGAGTCTGTACGAGCAGTTGGAAAACACTCCGTTCAGGATCCGAACTCGTCTGCTGTACTAAGTGGCCGTATCCACGTTGCGTCCGGCGGCCCCTCCCGGGGACGGTTTGTCCTGCTTCGCAGGATATTTTTACTGCCAGTTACTGGCCTGAGTTACCTGACCCAAAAAAACCTCAACGGTTATGAGAAATGACAATTAAGTATATATAGACAGACCTAAATAACATTCAACGTGGTATTACTCAAAGCTACGCGGTTCTCTACCTGCCTCCGGCGGGGCCTGCCGGCGAGGGTTGGTTCTGCTTCGCAGAAATCTCATTGAAGCAAAACGGACATGTAATGAAACTACACAATGCGGTGAATTCTGCGAAGCAGAACTAACCCTCGCCGGTAGGCGCCGCCGGAGGCATGTCCACGTTCATTAAAAAATAAATATTAACAGTATACACTGGATCGTCGTCGTCAATGATTCAAAGAGGCAGGGTTGTCAGTCGGAGCTTGGACTATAGGCTGGAAACTCTGTTGCAACATGGGCTTCAGCATCTGTCCAAACGGTGTATTTAGAACAGTTTGGGGAAGCTCACTGATGTGGTCAGGAATGTTTCTACCTGTGAGAAACTCGCACATGACCTGAGAGAAGTGGTTGCAATTGTGATCAAACAGATCGTAGCTAGCAGCTGTGTATGTGCCCTGTAGGTCCTCGAGATACTCCCTGAATATCTCAGGAGGGATCTCAGTTCGACCCATGTCAATTATTTGCTGCGGATATCCATGGTGAGTGCGCCCTGGCATGCTCTGCTGGATTCCCTGGCCAAAGTATGTTTCTACGCCATATGCCACAACGCTGGTGTGCCAGATGCCCTCGAGCGGAATTCCCAAAAATGACTGAGAAAGCTGTTTGGCTAGTCCTCGACTGAGATCATACACGTAGAGCTGTACCGGATAGGTCCCGTTTTGGTCGGGAACATTTGGGTCTGATACAGTCATTGATGCTTGAAGTCCTAGCTAACTGCAAGCTTCTATATTCTAAGAATTAATAATAATATAAATTTAATACGACTGTCCTAACCTTCACGTCCAAAACAAAGTATGTTTCTCTAGTGTAGAGTACTTTTGACCCGCTTGTGTCTTGTGTATATAGGATCTATATCTTCTGGCGCACTATCATCTAAGTGACCGAGGGTGGCCCTGGTTATATACAATTTCACCTTAATTTACCTATCTCCGCCCCCATATTTAGGCAATTCCATGCATTTCTATCGCCACCGCCACAACCCGATTCCCATGCGATCTGTCGGCCCTGTCAACCGTGACACAACGTAACTCCCAGCACACCAACGTATATCTCCTCACTCATTACACCGCTACCTTACACGAGTACTCCCAAACCCTTCCCTGTGCTTCAACGAACAACAAATCCACAGGTTCAAGTCAAGTTATCACTACACTTTTTATCAAGTCGGTATAGCAACCAAACACAATCCATCATGGCCCTGGTATCAGCGGCTCCTATACTGGCTCTTCTGGATGAGCCAGACTACCAACTGAAAGCACACGCTCTGGAATCGCTCGATTCAAACGTCGACCAGCTTTGGGCCGAAGTCGCAGACCACATTAGTCAGATCGAGGAACTGTACGAAGATGAATCATTCCCCGCACCGCAATTGGCTGCCTTGGTGGCTTCCAAGGTGTACTACAACCTGGGAGAGTTCAATTCATCTATGAAATACGCGCTGGTGGCCGGCGACCGCTTTGATCTGTCGGTTCAATCTGAGTACATTGAGACGATAGTATCAAAATGTATCAGCCACTATATTGCAATTTCACAACAGCTTCACGACACCGTCGACAAGGCCACGCTCCCGCAGGATGTTCGCGTCGTTGACCCTAAACTGGTGGCCATTGCAGAGAAGATGATTCGCAGATGCGTTGATTCTGGGGATTATAGACTCGCCCTAGGTGTGGCCCTTGAGGCGAGACGATTAGACATTATAAGCAACCTGATCCAGGAGTACCTGCACAAGACTAGTAGTGGTGCTGCTGCTGCAGGTGCTGACGAGGACAAGGACAACAGTGATGCCATGGCACTCATCAACTATGTCCTCGACTGCTCGATAACCCTCGTTGGAAACCGGGAATTCAGAACCAAAGTGCTTAATGTGCTAGTAGACATTATCATCAGCCTGCCATCCTCGGACTACTTTGCTATATCTAAGATTATTGTACAGCTCAATCACACCGAATTGGCAATCCGTCTGTTCCGGGAATTGATTGGTTCGGGACAGGAGAACGACAGGTTAGTCGCTTTCCAGGTCGCATTCGACCTGGTAGCTTCAGCGTCGCAGTCGCTTCTGGAAAAAGTCGCTGCTGAGTTTTCCAAGGAAGAAGCGCCGGTTTACGTTAAACTGGTGAAAATTCTAAGCGGAGTTCCCACCTGTGATCTGAACATCACCTTCCTCCAGAAGCACAATGACACAGACATCAGCATTCTGACCAAGACTAAGAACCTGCTAGAAGGACGAAATTCAATCTTCCACTCGGCCGTTACCTTCCAGAACGCGTTTTTGCATGCCGGAACTACTGCCGATGCCTTTTTCAGACAAAACTTGGAGTGGCTCTCAAAGGCAACCAACTGGACAAAGTTCTCAGCCACGGCTGCCCTGGGGGTAATCCACCAGGGTAATTTGTCGCAGGGACGAAGAATTCTACAACCGTACCTTCCAGGCTCGCAAGGATCGTGCTATTCGCAGGGTGGGAGTCTGTACGCCCTAGGTGTTATTTTTGCTGGTCACGGCAAAGAGATTATTGACTACTTGAGGCAACATGTGGTTGAAGGTGGGAACAGCGTTCAAGGTACTGAGGCGGAAGTTGTTCTTCATGGTGCTGCTCTTGGAGTTGGTGTAGCAGGGATGGCATCGGGTAACCAAGAGATCTACGGAGAGCTTCGAAATGTTCTGTTTTCGGACTCGGCTATTGCAGGTGAGGCCACTGGACTTGCCATGGGATTGGTCATGCTCGGATCCAAGAACGACGAGGCACAGGCTGAAATGCTACAGTATGCTCATGACACGCAGCACGAGAAGATTATCCGAAGCCTGGCAATGGGTGTTGCACTTTTGAATTATGCTAAAGAAGAGGCTGCTGATGCTGTCATCGACACTCTGGTTGAGGAGCAGGATCCAATTCTCCGATACGGTGGTGCTTTCACTATTGCATTGGCCTATGCTGGAACTGGTAATAACCGCGCTATTAAGCGACTGCTTCACATTGCCGTTTCTGATGCTAGCGATGACGTTCGAAGGGCGGCCGTCATGGGTCTCGGGTTTATCTTATTACGAAACCACACTGCTGCTCCTAGAATGGTGGAGCTGTTGTCTGAATCGCATAATCCTCATGTTAGATATGGTACAGCACTAGCACTGGGTATTTCATGTGCCGGAACAGGATTGAAGGAAGCTATTGATGTTTTGGTGCCAATGATGAAGGACCCCGTGGACTTTGTGCGACAAGGTTCGATGATTGCCATTGCCATGGTTCTTATCCAGCAGAACGAAAAGACCTACCCACGAATAAACCAGTTCCACCAGGCCTTTGCTAAAGTCATTAGCTCAAAGCACGAGGATGCTATGGCTAAGTTTGGTGCGGCGTTAGCACAAGGAATTATCGATGCCGGTGGAAGAAATGTGACAATATCTTTGGAGAACAGCCAGACAGGGAGTCTGAACATGAAGGCTGTTGTCGGGCTGGCAGTGTTTGTCCAGTTCTGGTACTGGTTCCCTCTGACACATTTCTTAAGTTTGGCATTCACTCCTACCAGTATCATTGGGTTGCGTGAAGATCTTAAAATTCCTCAGTTTGAGTTCAACTGCAACGCTAATCCCAAGCTGTTTGGATATCCTCCTAAAGTTGAGACATTTAGCGAGAAGACTCCGGAGAAGATGGTCACTGCCATTTTATCGACGACTGCACGAGCCAAGCATCGAGCTAAGAAAGCCAGTGAGGCTAAAAAGAAGTCAAAGCTTCAAGAAATGGGCATTGACAGTGATGAATCAGAGACTGAGAAAGCTACCGACAAACCTGAGGATGAGAAGATGGATGATACAGAAGAACCCCGCAAGGAGCAGTCTGAAGATGACGCAGAAGTTTCCCCCAAATCATACAAGATAGAAAATGCCTCGCGTGTTCTTCCCTCCCAGCTTAAGTACATTTCCTTTGATCAGGAGCACAGGTTTGTACCTATAAGGAAGTTCAGAGGAATTGGCGGCGTAGTTATTGTCAAGGACAAGTCTCCCAAAGAGCCTGTGGAATTCATCAAGACGGTCCGACAAGTTCATTCGCCTGATGACGAAGATGAGGAGGCTCCGCTTCCTGAACCTTTTATCTACGAGGAGGAAGAGGTAGAGGAAGAGCACGAAGAACAGGAGTAGGAGTAGAAAGAAAATGTTTTTATTTTCATAATGTCAAAAAAAAAATAAAGCTATAATTCGTAACTGCTGTACAATTATATATATGTTATGAGTAGACTAATTAACTACACAAACCTTTTCAAAGCCGCTCCATACTTCTCCTGAACAGCTTCTCCCCGTTCTTGAAGCTGCTTTTGCTTTCGCTCTAATTTCTCTCTTTCCAATGACGCTTCTATTCTCTTTTTCCTTTCATCTATAACATTGGCAGTTTTCTTTCGGAGATGTCTTCGTAGCGAAGAGTTTTTACCCTTGACAGTTGGGCGGACATCCATCTTGACCTCTTGCTGTTTGGCTTGTAGCAGAGGATTCTCAGCGATGTCAGCTGCAGTCAATCGCTGCTGAGAAGCCCTTGCATCTACGGTAGCAATGAGATCCGGGTTTAGTGTGATCATGTCGGGCTGGAGCTTGTTCAGGAGAGATTTCACTTCTGCCTCTCTGCGTCCCTCCCTACTGGCAGCATACAGAGGGTTCATTTCCAGAGAATCAAAGTTGGCTTCTCCGGAGCCAGGCACAATAACACTCTGGAAACCCTTAGAGTGTCCCGTTCCGAGAACATCTTCAAATGGAGCAAACTGAACCGCAGTCACTTGGCTACCTGCTATAAGGTGGTTCATGTACGGAGCAGATTCCTTTGTGTCTACTTTGAGAATGTCTTTCCAAACTTGAACGTGTGGTCCCCAGCCGACAGCCACCAACCCAGTATCAGAAATATCCAACGAGTTTGCAACAGTTGGAGTATAGTATGAATGAAGCTCTTTGTAATTTCGAATATCCCATATCTTGAGCGACTTGTCTTGGCCTGCTGTCGCCATGTATCTACCACTTCTATCCACAGCTAACGATCTCACGGGCCCCCGGCTAGTCAGCATTTTGACCAGTGGGGTACTCATGTTGGGTGCCCACAGAGTCACAGTACCATTAGAATGGCCCGCATGGATGATAGCGTTGAAAGGATTATGGGTCATAGATACTGTCGAACCCAGTTTGGTTCTAAGCTCAGCAACCAGTTGGCCTGTTGTCACGTCCTGGTATTTGATGTATCCGGTTTTGCCTGCCGAAACCAATAAATAATGATATGGAAGATATTCGAGAGAAGTAGCCTCGATGTGATTTTTCAAAACGTGGATCTCGGTTCCTTGTTGGTCGTAAATAAATGTGTACTTTTTCTGAGCAGCAGCAAAAAACTGATTGTCATTCTGCAACCATTTGACTGCCTGGACTGTCTCATTGACGTTTAATTCAGTCCCTAGAATACCCTGCTTCCAGTCAAATGAGGCAATGTGTCCCTTCTGGCCCCCTAGTAGTAAGTGGTTGCCTGATCTCGAGTAGTCAACCTGATATGGTCCAAAATCGACCAGATCTAAATTGAATCCTTTCTTCTGGGTTGAGATGGAGACGCCTTCTTTGATCTCCTTTTGTGTTACCTTGAAAGTCTTCTCGAGGTCTCCTTCAGCCTCGAGAAATCCCTTTTCTTGAAGTAAGAGGTATTCAGTTTGAGCAGCAGAGTTGGCAGCATCGTGAAATTTCAACTCCAAGTTTTTCAGATTAGCTCGCAGCTTCTTGTCTTTTGTATGCTGGTTAGGGAGGAAAGTCAGTATCATTCGGTGTTATTCTACCTACCTTTGAGCTTCTCGCGAGCTTACGCTCATACTTTTCTATTTGCGACATACCGAGTCGTCTTCTATGAGAAACAAATATTTCATTCACTCACTCTTTAATGACTATCTAAATATTTTTTGAGCCTCGTGCCGGCCGGCGTGTCGATCGATGCAGCTACGAAGAAGCCCTGAGCCAACTTTATATAAAACACTCGGGAAACGAGAAACAGTGTGCAAAACAGAACTACCCTCCCCATGCCTCCGGCGGCCCCTTCCGGGGAGGGTTGGTTCTGCTTCGCAGAAGTGGAGTAAGAGAGCTGGCTGAAAACATCGGTGATATGAGGGAGGCAAGCGAACTGCACTGAAAAATACCATGGTCTTGATACTTTCTGCGAAGCAGAACCAACCCTCCCTGGGAGGGGCCGCCGGAGGCAACATTTGGCGAAGATTACTGATGAAATGCAGATATATTACTTAATAAATATGAAACTTTTGAGATCTGTTCGCATCATTAGCAACCTGATGCATAAACTTGTAGGTGTGTTCACATCATTAGCAGCCTGGTGCGCCTCTTCTCGACTCTGGTAGAAGGCCCAAAGTCAGTTGAAAATGCGTGGTCAGCGCACAGGGTGGTGCCATTGACAGCATAGTACTCCTGTCCTTGTAAAGACTCGCCACAGGCAGTGCAAGACAGACAGTGTGGGTGGTACCTGATCATATTGTTTTGAGTCTCTGAAACAGTTTCAAGGCACTGACCCTCGATGCCGACGCCACAGTTTTGGCACACCGAGTTGTTGTCTAGGTGGTAGCACTCTCCGCAGTAGGGCTGGTTGTTCAGCACGTAGAACTCGCCGCTGTCAAACCCTGTGTCGCACCTGAAGCACTTGAAGCAATCTCGGTGCCACTTGCCGGTGAGGCCAGCATCTTTTGAAGATACGCATTTCCCTTGGATAGGGAGGTTGCATCCACGACAGACTTTTTTAGCAGTAGCTGAGGGCTGCAGAGGCACTGAAGAACTTCGCGTACGCAGCGGTGCAACTGGGGCAAATGGATGAGCTGCTGCAGTTAGCTGTTGCTCCTTCTGTGCGTTCCACGGGTCGACCATTTCGCCAGGTGACGTCAGAGTGGACTGGGTAGCACCCTGAGAGTACATGGAATTCGTGGATGAACTCGAAGTCTCGTCATGCATCGTAGTATCCTGCTGATGGTGGAGTTGGAAAGAATCAAGAGAGCTGTCTTTGCGATGATAGTCATAATTGTCAGAACTGCCAGTGTGATGATGTTCTGGCTGATAGTCATAATTGCCAGAACTGTCTGTGCGTTGATGTTCTGACCGATAGTCATAGTTTTGAGTTTGTTGAAAGTTGGATTCAATGGGTTGCTGATGTTGGTCAGGCTGATTTGCCGGGTTGTTGATGCTCTCAGGAACATTGTTCGAGTAGACAGAAGATGCAGTTGAGATTGGGCGCACGTCAGATTCCTCCTGAAAGTTCTGGATGCTCTGTGATGATGATACTGGGGGTGTGGGATATCTATGATGAGCTTCGTAGCTGTTATTGTGAGTGTGATTTTGATGATTCTGGGGAGATAGCTTTTCAAAACTGAATCCTCGTTGCTGCTGCTCGATTCCTGGTGTAGTTGGAGGACTCAAGTGATAGTTCAAGCGGCTCACGGATACATGTCCTGGATGGCTGCTGCCGGCGGACATTGCAGACGAAGGTCGCGATTCGGCGCGTTTTGGAGGAATAACAGTGATTGCAGGAGGAATTCCACCACTAGCAGCACGGTCCGAACGCCGAGATCCAGAGGTGAATTTTCGCCTGAACCACGAATCTTTGGAGGATGATCCAGATGAAGAGCGCGAACCCTGGCTGGAATTTTTCTTATGACGGCCATTTTGATTGCTAGCGTTGTCGACAGGCAGGGAGTACGTGGATCCGTTCAAATGAGGACTTTTAATGGACGCACTGGCGATAGAGGAACTGTAGGATCTCGTTCCGCTCCTTCTTTCGCTGCCAGGTCCTTTGTAGACGTCGAATCCAGCCCTTTCATACACGCTTCTGACGGGCACTCCTGGAGCAAATGGAGGGAACGCCGAGTCCAGGTTGTTTCTGGATTGAGTCAGAGTTGGGGAGCCGCCGTTTGGTTGGCTCATTTTGGAACGTTGATGCCGTCGAAAGGGTTGGAAGAAGAAGATTTACAACAGAAATCACAAAATCAACTGTAGAGCAACAACAGCACACGACGGATCCAGGGATGATATTTCAAAGGAGCAGATTCGACAGTTTTTGGACCGACGGCTTCTTTCAAATCAACTGTGAAATCAACTGTGGTGCGATTCACCCCCTTACCCGGTAAATAAACAGTTGTATCTAGACCCAACCGTCCTGGTGCTGGATCCCAGGGATGATGTTTTGAAAGGTGAAATTTCAAAAAAGCGAGGGTCCTTTTACCTTCTCCTGGTGTGAAATCAACTTGCACGATAGCAGACGTTGGCACATACAATGACAGCAGTCTACGAAAAATCCGTGAAATCAAACACAATGGGGTTTCGGTCGGTGTCCAGGAAGCTTGGCGTCTCTTTTTTTTCAAGCGTGCGGATGGATTTAAGGAGGTGTGTAACTTGGATATCTGAAGACAGGGGTAAGAAAAACGAAAGTGGAGAGAACTCAAAGAAACAGAAGAGTTAATTCAAGGGGTGAGCTTTACAGCTGTTCCTTTCCTCTTGTCCTTCAATGCTGTGCCTTTACACAAGTGATAGTTAAAAGCCAAAAAAAAAAAGACAGAAAGCTTCCAGATAGAATTCGTGAGAAAAAATGATATGTATACACTTATACACTATTAAACTTAAGGAGACTATGAGAAACAGGTTCCACCTGCATAGGAATTTCCCACATTGGCGACTAATCGACATGAGAAATGTAATCGCAGGACGATCGGCTCTTGGAGAAATTCATTCCTCCGAAAAGTGCGAGGCTGGTTGTAACTCACAGGGTATAGTCGGTGGCTACAACCGAGGCAGAAGCTGCAATCGGGTGGCAGATGCGAGCTAATAGAGTTTGTTGTATTGTTCGCAACAAGAAACAGAAAAAAAAACGGAACCTGCACTGCTATTCCCACTCTCCTTAGCTTCTGCCTCCGAATTTACAGCCTTGCGGAGGGGGTCATCCTATAACGTGTAATATCCAAACACAAACAATAGGCAGACGCGTAGTGGGTCCGTTGCCTTACCCACACAGTAGCCGTTGATCGCTCGCCGATCTATTTCGTTAACCGGAACCTAAAAATAAGTTAACAGCATCTTAACGGAGAGTCGGAACAAGTTGGAGGCGTTGTATTTTAACTCGGAGCTGGCTCCTTCACCCCTCTGGTCAAACTTTAAGTTTTGGCTTTTTTCAACGTCAGCGAGTGGCTGGCAAAATGAACCAACCACTCTGTTGTAGTAATTGTGGTGTAAAAAACACTCAGGGTTCCCCCCCCTTATCCTGATTGACCGTTAGGCTTGCAGCTAACAGCAGGCAAATGTAGAAATGTATGCGTCTTTCGAATTCCTCACCTCACTGATACACTGCCGCTGTCATTCCAATGATCAATGATCCGTACGTCGCGACTACATGCACTGCCGTCTCTGACACTCGTGAAAAGAGACGCGTAGCCGAGTCGCGTTCAGTGCTCCCCATGTATTGTCGCGATTGAAGCGATTGGTACGGACGTAGCAGCGAATAATGAGTACTTAGAGATGTAGCAGCAAATAACGAATACTACAGAAGTAGCAGCAGTTAACGAGTACTAGAGATGTAGTAGCCGTAAACGAGTACTAGAGATGTAGCAGCGAGAAAACATAGAAAACAATTTGCTCACCTACGCAGTGGAGTAATGCTTGAATCTATCAGACCACCTGTTCGCCAGTTCTCGGGGAGCTAATCCGCCATCGCGACGGCTCTGAGAATTACGTTTGCGGGCATCGGTAATTTTTCAATCTGGCGATCGATCTGATCTAATTGAGATGTGAAAGAATTTTATTGATTAAATGCCACCATTCACTTTACCGGTCATCTAATCGTAGGCATCTCCGCATGCCTCCGGCGGCCCTTCCCGGGGAGGGTTGGTTCTGCTTCGCAGAAAGCGTATACTCACGATACTAACTATGTACCGTACTTAGGTCGATTCTATTATTTACTTGGACTTGAATGAAATCAATCGTTGGTTTGACAGGTGGAATGACATAACATTGTCGTAATGTTATTCGCGCCACTTCGCTTAGGGGTCGAATTTCGGGCACAGAGATGATATTATGAAGCGGCTTTAACGTAGACAAACTGCTTCTACAATATAAACGCCATTGAGCCAAACTCCTGAGCAGAGCAGGTTAGAACAGCCCAGTTCAGATCGTGTCTATAAGGTGTTGAATAATGGATCTGCATCAAAGTTACGTCAGATTTCTGCGAAGCAGAACAACCCTTCGCCGGTAGGGGCAGCTGGAGGCAGCGGGAAGACCACGTGATAAATCATAGATCGTTTGAGCCAAACTACAGAAGATACTTTGATATAGCACAATGCCTGGGATTGAGTCGAGAATATACCGGAGATTGTTTAGGTCCGGTGTGTTTAGGCCAGTGAAGAGACAGTTGTCGGCGGCTAAGGATGCTGCTGGACTTGTGAAGATGGCACCTCTGAAATCGTCCTTTTTCTCTAAAGTCACTTCTTTGTCGGTCTTTTTTGGAGTGTCGGCTATTGGACTGTCGTACTACTATCGTGATCCCGAGTCGTCAATTCACTCTGTGTTGCTGCCAATTGTACGCCTGGTGTCTGACGCAGAGTCGTCACATATCATGACAATTCGCATGATGCGACACCCCTGGCTGATTCCCAAAGAGCGAGCAGACTGGGATGACCGGAATGATCAAGACAAGCAGCTGCAAGTCACCCTTTTCAAGAAGGCAAACAATCCGAAAGTGCAGCCCGTTGTGCTGACGAGCCCTGTGGGTGTCGCAGCCGGTCTGGATAAGAACGGAGACGCAATTGACTCTCTCTTTCAGCTGGGGTTTTCCTACGTCGAGATTGGATCAATCACTCCATTACCGCAGCCTGGGAACCCGAAGCCTCGGGTTTTCCGGCTCGAAAAGGACCAGGCGGTGATTAACCGCTACGGATTTAACTCTGACGGACATCTGGCTGTTCTGGCAGGGCTGAAAACGCGCCTTGCCAAGGCAGGCCTATCTGGTGTGGTTCCTGAGCAGAACTCGTTACGGGAAGGCAAAGCTCTGGGTATAAATCTCGGCAAAAACAAGACCGGCGACGAGATTCTGGACTATGTGGAAGGAGTGAGGAGTTTTGGACCATATGCCGATGTGCTCGTCATCAACGTGTCGTCGCCCAACACGCCTGGTCTTCGTGACCTGCAGAGCGAAGAGCGTCTGACGAAGTTGCTGAAAACTGTCGTTCGCGAACGTGACAGTCTTGACTTGGCCAAACTGCCTCCGCTGGTCGTGAAAATTGCTCCCGATCTGAGCGAACCCGAGATCGAGTCGATCGCAAGCGCCGTGAAAGCATCCAAAGTCGACGGTGTCATTGTAAGCAATACGACTATATCGCGGCCGCCAACTCTTAGAAGTGACAGCTCCTTGACATCCGAGACCGGCGGGCTATCCGGAGTGCCTCTTAAAAACCTCTCACTCCAAGCACTCTCCACCCTCCGCAAATATGTTGGATCCGACCTGACCATCATCGGCTGCGGTGGAATATCTAGCGGCAAAGATGCTGTCGAGTTTGCCCAAGCTGGTGCCAACTCTGTCCAGGTCTACACTGCGTTCGCGTACCAGGGCCCTCGCACTGCTGGAAAGATCAAACGAGAGATCTTGCAAGAACTCGGCGGCCATTCTTGGGAGAGTCTGAGCAAGTAACGCATCTAAGCTCGCTTCCAGCGTGGCCCTTCCGGGGAGGGTTGTTCCGCGAAGCGGAATATTTGTACAGCGGGAACGAGTGAGCCCACCCTACGGAAAGCGGAAAGAAGAAAGCTGTGGATACTGATGCATGGATTAGACAGTTCATTCCATATTTTGCCTTTTTCAATAGACCCAATGCTACAAGAACTTGCTAGAGAGCCAATTCGAAGAGATCCATCATGACCAATTTCAATTTGATGCGTTTTAGTTTTCCGATGTCCTGTCTGCCGTTGTCGCGCGAATTGTACTTCGACCATTTCAAAAATGGTATTTAAGAGAAATCAAGCAGCTGACAGAGACAGTGCATGGAGTACACAGTTCATTTCATATTTACACTTTACAAAAGATTCAGTATATGCCATCTTCTATTTTATGCGCTTTATATTTCCAAATCGAATCTGGCGTGGTGAGAATTGTACTCTGGGGTATTTTGAAAAAATCGCTATCAGCCAATAGCGAAGTGCAGTGAACCAATACGCTCTCAATATTCATGCTTCGTAGTTTCATGTTGATATGCGTGAAACTGTAGAAGAGAGTAATCTAGTTCGGCGAAGCCGAACCAACCTCCCTTAAGGGGCCTCGCCGGAGGCGCGCATGCAACTTATATTTCTAAATCTTGTCTCCCCCAATGTTCACGCTGTTCTTCATCTTCTGAGCTTTCTTCTTGGCCAGATAGTTCGAGATCATCTATCGTAGTATCCCCGACCTCGGTGTACTCGTCCACATGGGCCCTCTCCATTGTCTTTTTGTAGATGATGTACGTGGTAGCCGCTGTGGCAAGACTGGCCACTCCAATAGAAACAAAATCAATGATCTTAGCCGTGGTGTCCTTCTCGGTGCCCATCTTAACCAGCCTATCGCCAATAAATATGTGGATCATTAGTTTAGGAGAGACCAACCCAGTGGCTATAAGAAACCGAGCTAGAGTCACCGAGGGGATAGAACTGAGCGCCCCGTTGGATAGCGAGTAAGGCAGTGGGCACAGTCTGATCATCCACAGGAGTGTGAACCGATCCTGCTCGAGCGTCCTTGTAATAGCCGCGAACTTGGGGTTATTAGTCGCCATCCGTTTGGCGTAGCCCGACAGAAAATAGCGGAAAGTTATAAACGACAGACCCGACCCCAGCAATGTGGCAGCCGTCAAAATGGGCCAGCCCAACGGGAAACCAAATATCATCCCGCACAGCGAAGACAGAGTCGAATAGCCGATAAGCGGCGGGAATGAAACCAGCACTATCAGGCCAAACAACAGGGCCCCACCCCAAGGCAACTCCTTCCATTTCACCGAAAAGTCTACTAACATTTGCAGAAGCACCTTATGGAATATCAGTCCCAAGACTCCTGTGCAAATCACACCCACGAACGCCACTATAACCAAGAACTTCTGGACGCGACTCAGCGAGGCGTACAGTTTACGAGAATGAGCAACTCCATGTTGAACCGCCTGTTTAAAGTCGGCAACTACGCTGCTCATGGCAACCGAATCTACGCAAAATATACCAACTCCTGGTGCTACAGGCGCTGTAAATGTGTACAAGAGCCTAATTTAACTTTTGCTTAACCGTGACGTGAATTAGGTCCGCTTACTTTAACGGCTATGCCAGATCTCAGACAGATGAGGCTGGGTTGGGGTTTCCCCATGCCACACTATTTCAAGCAGAGAGGCTGCTATATTGGCAGATGATATCAATACAGGCGAAGAATATTTGCCAGATCCGGCTCGGGTAAAGTCAGGCATGGCTTGGAGAGTAGCAGAGTGCAAGCGAGCCTCGCGTTCGACCTTCGACGATGTAATGAACAAAAGTTCAAAATTCACCTCCTTCCAGGCTCGATTCCTCGCAGGTTTTACCGTAGGCTGAACACTCTCAAGGTGTAGGTGTAAGATGAAAAAGTCATTAAAGCAAAGCAGTGCTCGTAGTCTGATGATGCAATAACTGAACGTAAGAATAAATAGTTAAATGGGTGGTATAATATACCCTAAAATGCAGTTTGTCTCGCTCAAAATCCAAGATTTCAGTATATCTATAGGGAGGCTCGAGAAGCGGGCTGAGCATCCAACCGTCCAAAAACGTAGCCTCCTTCTCCGAAGCAGAACCACCCCTCACCAGGAGAGGCCCCGCCGGAGGCCAGCTCTACACGTCGCTTCTCAGCTGGTCGACCGGTTCTGGTACCTGTTTTGGTCTTTGAGCATCACTCTTTCGAATGCAGTCAGTGTCTTTTTCGACGCAGAAGTGTCCTTTTTAACTTTGCTTGAGCCGCCTAGCTGGAACACGTTCTTAGCAACGCCTAGGGGTTTGGTGTTTGTAGATACAGCAGCAGAGCTTCTTTTCAAACCCAGACTTAAACTCAGGAGCTTGTCTCTCTTGAGCTCCGTCTGCTGCTGCTTATTTTCATTGTCCGTAGCTTTGTCGCCCGCCTTTTCCTCCTTCTTCTGCTCTTGCGCGCGCTGTGCCTCTCGTATTTGTCTTTCCAGTTCTAGGTTTCTACGCTCTTCCTCCCCCCGCTCTCCCAGTTCTCGCTTTCTCAAAGCCTCCTGCCTCTGCAGAGCTTCGGGCGAGTTGTCTATCCACGCAATACTCAGACCATGCAAAGAGTCGTCCTCGCTTGACACGCGACAGATCCCCTCTCGGCCCAGGTACCTCACAAACTCGTTCAGGCTGTGCCACTTGGTGGCATTCATGTGGATATGCTCTTTATTGGCAATATACTCCTGGTAGAACCGGTTGGCGTCCACCGACTTTTCGCCGTGTGCGCTTTTCAGGAGCAGCAGGAAGTCCTTCTTGAACTGCTGCGAAAACTCGTTGATCGAGTCGCCTGGCTTCTCTCCGACCGAGAGCATTTTGCGCAAATGCGATTCGCTCTGCGTGTGGCACTTGAATCCGTTTTCATCTCTGCACTGTTTCTCGCAGACCTGGCAGTACCACCTCAGCCTCTGAAGGCCCTTGGCCTTCATTTTATTGGCAATATATTTAGGAGTTCCCACCTCTGCTTTTGCCATGCTGAACAACTGTGATAAACTAAAGATCAAATGTAGATGCAGAGTCAGCTTGGTAAAATATATCAGCCGTGCCTCTGCTTCGCAGAAATCTGACGTAACTTTGATGCAGATCCGTTACTCAACACCTGAAAGGCATTCTCTCTACTGGGCTGTTCTAACCTCCTGTGGTCAGGAGTTTTACTCAATGGCGTTTATATTGGAGAAGCAGTTTGTCGACGCTAAAGCTGCTTCAAAATATCTTCTCTGTGCCCGAAATTCGACCCCTAAGCGAAGTGGCGCGAATAACATTACGACAATGTTATGTGATCGCCTGTCAATGTTAAATTAAAGGGTTGGGTCAAGTCGATACGAATTGAATGATTTCACTAAAAGCTGTGTAAATATAATTGATTCTATCTATCGTAGGTTGATTAGTCTAGCTACTGAGCTGGTTAATTGTTTTTTACCTAAAATTAAACTTATCGTTGAGCGTAGTTTTCTGCGAAGCAGAACCAAGCCTCCCCGGTAGGGGCCGCTGGAGGCATCTGGAGACGTATATCTGCTGAGCTTTCTCCGCTTTTCGCCTTCAAACCACTAGTAGTCCCAAAACTCCAAACTTTCGTTGACGCCCGTAACCAAAAAAAATATTCCAAACAAAATATGTTTCGCATGTTCAAGTCGTCAGCAATTCCTAAATGCGCAATTAGGTTTGCCAGGCCTGGACAAGCAGTCTCAGGTACAAGCCCTTCTTTATTGTCGCAGCTTCTGTCGAGATCGGGCCTGCGATCCAGCAATCAGAGCTATGCAACTTACAATCGCTTTGATTCTTCCTCCTCCTCATCATACACATTTAACTGGTCGAGGCACGGCAAATGGGTTGGTCTGGCTGGTGGGGGCATGGCCGTGTTCTACGTGACACATCTCGAAGAGGCGCCGTATTCTCATCGACGCAGGTTTATATGGGTCAGCCCTGGCATGGAGCTTCTCATAGGCGACCAGACCTACCGCCAGACCCTGGCCGAGTTCAGAGGAGGCATCCTTCCCGATAGCCATCCTGACGTTGTGCGGGTAAAGAGGGTCATGAAGAGGATCATTAAGCAGTCTGGGCTGGAAGATCTGGACTGGAAAATTCATGTAGTAGAAGCGCCCAACTCGCCGCCTAATGCATTTGTCCTGCCCGGAGGGAAAGTGTTTGTGTTTCGCAATATCCTCCCGATCTGTGGCAATGACGACGGGCTGGCCACAGTGCTGGCTCACGAGACAGCCCATCAGGTGAATCGCCATATTGCCGAGAAAATGTCCCACACGCCCATATACATGCTGCTCGGTATAATTCTGTATACTGTGACGGGGTCTTCTGCTATCAACCGGTTGGTTCTCAACACTGTGCTGCAGCTTCCGGCCAGCCGAGAAATGGAGGCGGAAGCTGACTTCGTTGGGCTCATGATGATGGCCAAGGCATGCTTCAATCCAGGTGAAGCTGTACACATGTGGGAAAGAATGTCAGCCTACGAAAAGCAGATATCACGGACAGGCGGCCAGATCCCTGAATTTCTGTCTACACACCCAGCCAACCGTTCTCGTATCACCAACATCCAGGGTTGGTTGTCTCAAGCCAATATGTTGCGAGATCAAGCTGGCTGCGATAATGGAGGAGCTTTCAGCCAGTTTATGAATGCTCCCCGAGACTTCTGGTGAAACAACCGACCAGCTGGATGCTGCTGGGGCCAGCCCCAGACCCCGTAGCTCTGCTTCGCAGAGAATTGAAGGAGTAGCATTCCCAGTCAATTCTTGAGCACCCGAGACTTTTGGTGGAACGAACACCTATAGCAAATACCCATAACTTCCCGATGGTATGGACTATGTTTTATACATTATCTGATCTTTCTTTCTGTGGCCCTACATTACAAAATTAACACAAAAAAATCAAAAACACAAACACTAGGAGTCTAAAATGAAATCGCACAAGAGGTACGATCGGAAGTGTTGAGTTTCTGCGAAGCAGAACCAACCCTCCCCGGGAGGGGCCGCCGGAGGCAAGCCGAGATAACTCCCGGAGTCTAGGCAGCCGTAATCTCCGACACGTCCCGCTTGGTGAATTTTAAAATACAGTCGTCGTCTGGGAAGATGGTCGCAAACACCCGAATATCCTCTGACTTATCGGTGACAACATGCTTCCAGTCGTAAAACAGGGCAGCCTTGCCAATCAGACCGGTCAAGTGCAGAAAGACGTAGTGCTGTCCCAGACACACGTGCGCGCCGGTTCCAAACACCAGCCAGTTCTTGTGGCTGGTCGACGCCTTGGTGCCAGGTAACCACCGTTCCGGAATAAACTCGTCAGGGTTCTCATACACTTCAGGATCATGCAATGCAGGGTACAACGTCGGCACCACCATGGCACCTTTGGGGATGGTGTAGTCACCGGTAATAGGGAACGACTTGGTAACCTGGTAGGGGACCATGGTCACGGGAGGTCGGTACCGCAGTGCCTCCTTGACCACCATCCTGGTGTACTCCATGGTCTCTATCAGATCGACATCCAGGGGTGCATTGAGGTCTCCGTGTCGGACCCGCAGCTGCTCTTCTCGAATCTTCTCCATTACGTCTGGTCTGTCGGCGATGATCTGGAACAGCCAAGTGCTGGCAGAAGAAGTGGCGTCCTGGGCAGCAAACAAAAAGGTGAAAATGGTCTCGGAGATTTCCTTGTTGGAGAAGTCACGTACGAGGAACCGCTGGCTCTCGTCCTGGCTCTCCTTTGAGTTCCTGCTGTCCTGCATGCTCTTGATCCACGCGTCCATCACGCAGTCGACCTTGCCGCCATCTGCAATATGCTTCTTGGACATTGCTGCGCAGTTGGCGAAAATCTCCATGGTCAGATCGGTGATCTTCTTGCCGTACCACGTCTTGGTGTACGGGATAATTATCGGGAAGTTGACGAGCTCAAGGGCCGCGGTGATCTTGTAGTAGTTGTCCGAAATAACCTTGACTTCCTCTTCTGTGATGTACTCACCGCAGAAAGCCCGCAGACTTGAAGCGCAGTTGAGCTCGCGGAATTGAGGCATAAAGGGAACAGCCCCGTCTTTGCTCATGTCGACGAACCTGTCGAGGTACTTGTTGTACAGACTCTCCTGACGGGGCAGGTAGGCGTTGAGCGCAGCCTTGGTGAACAGGCCCACGAGCGACCTTCTGTAGTCGTGGTGAGCTTTGCCGTCCAGGAAGACCCAGTTGGTGGGTCTAAGGAGCTTAATGGCGACGTCGACAACACACGGCCGGGCAAACTGGGGCGACGTCATGGCCTTTCGGGCCAGGTCGCGGGCCGACGCGATGACTACGAATTTGTGGAACACCGACACGCACGAAAGGGGGCCTGAGTCCCACTTCTTCTTGTACTCTTCGAACTTTGGATTCACGGACTCCAAGAAGGGTCCGATAATGGGATACACCTTGAACTTGGGCCCAACAATGGTGCCTTTTTTCAGCAGGTACGAAACCTGGTCCCACACAAGCACAGCCAGCACAGTAGTGACGAAAATTGACCAGGGAGACATGTTCTGTCTGGCCCAGGCCATGCCTGTCACAAGCAAAGAGGCAGATTCGGCCGGAGAAGCTCCGTCGTGAAACTGTCTTGGAACCGAGTTATTCAGTAATTCAGACATTATTTTTTTCAGAAACGAAGCTGAAGAAGCATCAAATAATTGTGGCCTAATATAAATTAAAGATTAAAACCCTTCTTAAGTTGTTCGTTCAACGAAATAAAAACCGTCCGTCTAGTTCTATCGGTGTCTTTATTTCAGTTGAACGGGACCGTCAAATATTTTTAAGAGAAATGAAAAAGGTCCGGGTTAAAATATACGGCAGTACTAAATAGCAGTTAGTCAACCTCCTGATAAACGATGATGTAATCAGCCGTATGAGCGCTCAACAAGCTGTGGTCTCCGCGAGTACGAGGAGTGTTTGTTAACTGACGGGCCTATAGAGGCACCTGAAGATCTAATACGAAAGTTTGGACTGCTGTAAAAGCTAGTAGGCCAAGCGGAGCTTCTCTACGTTCGTGTTCGGGTCGTTCGTTTTTCCAAGGGTCCGAACCGTTTAGCGTATTTTACGTTATACGATAAAAACGACAAACCCACAAACCACAGCTGTATTTCTGCTTAGTCACGCATAAACAGGAATGACGGCGGGAGCGGAGTTCAAATGCTCCGCATTTTCACTGCCAACGTAACAATGTTAGATGTAAAAGAGTGATGGCTGTCAATTTCGCCTCCGGCGGGGCCACTCCGTGGAAGTTTGTTCTGCTTCGCAGAAATTCGTAAATAAGTGAGGGATTTAGATTCCGCTTGTTAGTTTCAACTGTTTCAGTTCGTCGGCCCTGAACGATATATACGCCCAATATGCGTATCATATAGGTTGCGAATACAACTACGGCTAGCTAATGATCGTATTATATATATTTATTTTCATATTCAGGGAGATCGGTCCCGCTTCAGTGGATTCCGCTCGCAAATTTCAAACTCTTTCACCACGATACACTTCTGCGAAGCAGAACCAACCCTTCCCGGCGAGGGGCCGCCGGAGGCAGCGTAGAAAGCAGCAGACCAAGTTCAGTCCTCAACGCTACCCCAAATTACATTATTATAGCTAAATTATAAAACAAGCCAACTGTCCTGATTAGAGAGCAAACGGCAAATTGCACCAAGCGCCCAGGCAGTTCCCCACAATTCCTTCGTGCCACTCCTCTAGCTTTTTCCAAAGTGGATACCGAGAACCAGAGCCAGAATAATAATAATAATGACAATGATGAGCAGGCACCACCACTTCTTCTTTCGAGCAGCTCGGGCGCTGATTATAGCCCTTCCAGTGTGAGCAACTCCCTGCTCAATGTCTCCCTGCACCTGGGTAGCCTGCTCGTCAATGTGTCGCACAGGCTCTTCCTGCTCGGCAACCAGGATCTCCATGTCGTGGAACAGCTGGGCAAGCTCAGTCATGGTCTGCTCGATCTTCTGGATCTCTCGGTGTCGGGTCTGGACCTCAGTCAGCGCGCTTCGAGCCTGGCCTCGTCGGTTCGAGTTCATCAGAGCCTGGGAGAAAATCTGCTGCCCCTGGGCATCATCAATGGCCTCGCGCACCTCGCTCTCGGTCGCGTCGGGACGCACAATTCGGTACTGCCTCTCAGCCACCTCTCTGTAGCGCTGTCGGAAAGTAGCTTCTGTGGTCTGATATTTTTGAATGTCAGCCATAAACTGTCGCTTGACGTTTTCGGCCTGGGTCTTCTTGGTCGAGTCTCGCTGCGATCTCGACTCCAGCGTTCTGATGCGCGTCTTCAAGTTCTCGCTTAGAGCACGGGTCTCCTGCACCATTCCTTCCAGCTGGTTCTGGGTCCACTGCTCGTCTTCTCCAGCAACCTCGGTCAAGGATCGCTTGTGCAGGCTCTCAATTCTATCAATGTTGTCTTCAAACTGCACGAGGTTTTTCTTGATGTCGTCGACTTCGGCAAAGAACGCCACCATGTCGTCGGCCGGCGCATTGTTTCCAGCAGCAGCCGTCGTGTTGGTGGCATACGGGTTCACGTCTGCCATTTCATACTGTTGCCCGTTGTAAGGAGGAGGATGGTTGGTCCCGGAGTCGCTAGTTAGAACGAGGGTTTCTTGAAAGACACAACTGAGAGCAGCGAACGGAACGATGGTCTTCTTTCAAACTTCGATGTAGATTCTGCGAACGTCGAGCTGCCTCCGGCGGCCCCTCCCGGGGAGGGTTGGTTCTGCTTCGCAGAAAGCTGCCGTCCCGAGGATCAAGCTACATAGCCTTCGTATATCGCTGAGCGTACTCTTCTGCGAAGCAGAACCAACCCTCCCCGGGAGGGGCCGCCGGAGGCAGCTGGACGAAAACACGCACGCACATGTTCGGCTGACTCGGTGGATTATTCAATCCAGACGATATTTCATCTAACATCGCCGAGATTTATCCTTTACCCACTGCTTTGATAGCTTCCATTGATTCCGTAAGTCTCTTAGCTTGCCTCGACTGGAAACTCTACGTTTGAATGTTTTTATCGCGCTGAACCGGACTAAAGAGCACGTGTTTGAGCTTGTGCGACACTATCGCCAAATCCACCTTTGATCAAAACATTCGCAAGAGGTTTTTGAGATCTGACATTTGTCCGCTGGACAGCGTTCTTCAAATTCTCACTCACCCATACGACTCCTTTCCATACTGGTTAGTTGGTTATTTACCTAAAAGTTCTCTATTTTCACCAGTTTATAAATAGAACTTTTGGCATCCAGTCTCTGTGGACACAATACATACGTTATTGTAACTCATTATGGACGAGAAATAACACTTGAAAGCACTGGCTGTTGTGAAGATAAAACCGAATTACAAGCCTCGATCCTCGTTATAATCACAATAAGAAAAAGGAGTTCCTAGGCGACAACTCGTAACGTGTAGGTAATAGGGGATGAGCCACGCGTTACGTAAGCCGGAAACTGGTCTGAAAATGAGAGCGGAAGATAAATCATATGAATAGGATTGGAGTTAATATTATTAGGGAAATGCAAATTAAAAGGAGAAAAAGTGAATAGTTAGATAGATGGATAGTACACGTACAAGTACAGATAGTTCATTTGTACCTTTTTTTTATTTCACTTACTTGGCTGTACGTTCTAATCATAATGGCTAAAATGTTAATTTAGGTCTGTGATTTAGTCCTCAATGGATACCAACACAATCCGTCGAGGGTGGAGTAGACCCCTTTGATCTTCCACTAATCTGTGATCTTAAGCATCATAGTTTCATGCAAAGATATAAAAAGATCGAGTGGCAATGGCTGTGACCGTAATGGCCAGGTGGTATGAAACGAGGCTGAAGAGTTCGAGGCGTGTTGAGAACACTGCCCGGGTTTCAAAGCAAGTATAGACGTATACACCGATGAGTATCTCAAATGTCGACCTTACAACCTTAGATAAATCGAATACTACGAGTAGTGAAAACAACAAAGACACTACTACTAGAAACTGACACTATGTCTATTGTAATAAATACATAGCTAAAACACATGGACTGTTGACTGTCGGTCGCAATTGGTATATCAGGTTAAATATATTTGTACATGCGAAAAATTTTCTCTCACTTTGAAATATGTCAAGTCGAGGAGAAGCAACACTTTTGCGAGTTTTTATAGGCATGGGTAGGGTAAAACTTTGATTGTTCACGCAACGGTGATGCATCCGAGATGAGTGTCCATCCTCAGATCCGCGAAGATCGAGTTACATACCTTCAATCTATTATGTAACCTCTCGCCGAGCGAACATTTCTGCTTCGCAGAACCAACCCTCCCCGGGAGGGGCCGCCAGAGGCATGCTCGCTCGAGACGGCAGGTTCATTATTTAGCTAAGAAGAGTTCATAACGCGCATGATGATCAATGTCCATATACTCGTAACCGTTTTCCTCTAATATCTTGATAGATGAAATCAAGACTGGCACTTCAAACCGATCTCCTAGATACCGGTCGTCAATCTGCCGTAGAGGCAATATAATGTCCTGGTACAGGTCGTTGGCTTGCTCGACGATATGGGGCTCGTCTGACGTGCTCGGGCCCTTCACCACCCCGGACCAGATGAGGTACAACACAATAATCTGGTCCTCAAGCTCCTGATCAATCAGATCCTGCTTCGTCTCACCTCCTGATGCCGTCACAAGCCCATGCAGAAACTCGGCATCGACAGACTCAATATAGTCGATGCTGACCGATGCGTACTTTTTTTCAAACTCATACCGTTCCAGCTGCTCGTCGGCAGCCTCGAGAGCACTCTCGAGGATACGGATCTGGCCGTCCCGATAGTTTTTGGCGAATTGCTGTCTGAAATTTGCAGGCTCACCAGCAGGTATGTTGCTGGTCAAGTTGTACCACTTATTCCTGAGAGACTTCTGCAAAGCCCGCAGGCCACAGATGTCTGCCATGTGAGACTCTTGCCGCGTCCCTCCTACTATAACCGAAAACACTTTTTGCAGACTCATAGGCAGCGGGAACTCGGTGGAAATGTGGAAAACTGAATCTTGCGGCACGTTTGTAACGCCCCTTTCTTGCAGGATCTTCTTCACTCCGTCGCTCAGATTCAGCTTGAGTGAAACTATATCGAATTTGTTATCATGCAATGCAAAGCCGTATCCAAACATGAGTTCCTCATTACCTTTAGCTCCGTAGTTGTTGAAAACCTCACTGCCGGCCTCAATGTCGTACGCGGACCTCAGATCAAAGCTCCCTTCGACGGTCCCTTCCCAGTGGACGGGCGTCTGGGGCCTGTGGTTAAGAGAGTCTACGATGGGCACCAGCATTGACAGGTTGTCTTGGACGTCCGGATAGATGATTTTGGCTGGAAATGACCTGGACGTGTAAATCGTACACGCCCATTGATATTCTTCAAAGGGATACATGGATTCATCTGCTCCCACTTGCCTCAGGGCGGTTTCCCATTCATCACGCCATTGCCTTTGGGTTGCCTCTATTTCACCGTAGATCCCAGTCCCTAACAGCCACCTGAGATCTTCTGGATTGAAGTAAAAGGGCACAGTCAGCTCACTGGGTCCTGGCAGACTGTTTATATAGGCAAACCACTGGCTTTTGTCCCCCAATTGCTTCTCATGGACGAGTTGCAGCTTAATCAGAGGTTGGGTGACGGCAGGTGCCGAGGGAAACAGCTTCTTGGCTGACGCAGGGCCCAGCAAGAACTTTTCTGGGCAGGAGAGAATTCTCTCTCTATCAGCTATTGGTTTGCTGGCAATCAAGGCCGAGCCAACTTCAGGATCTGATTTTGTTAGATTTTGATAGATCGACGAGTGTACAAAGTTCCTAATTACGCTCAATAGTTGTAGTCTCCTCCGTTCACTACCTACCATACTCCAGACGACACTTGTCACTGAAATAAAACCCGTTCTCCTTGGCCCATTGAACCAATTGCTGCAGCTTCAATCGTTTTTCCATCACATATAACAATGGAGAGCGACAGATCAAGCAGGCCTTACTTAATAGAAATAGGGCTGCAGCCATTTGGTCCGCACTTTCTCTGTGTCTGCTGATCATCTCCTGGCGTCTTTCCCTCAGTAGAAGCTTAGTCCAGGGTAACTGTTTATGGACGATATAACTTCACGTACTTCAGCAGTTTACTGGAAGTTCGGGGGTCCCTGCGTACCGTCGGCAGCGTGGGCATGCCTCCGGTGGCCCCTCCCGGGGAGGGTTGGTTCTGCTTCGCAGAAAAACACACGACAGACGACAGATCTTAAACGGTACCCGTTAAGCTCATTAGTTAGGTAACGGCCGGGCAGAGGTTACGTAACTTTGATGCAGATCTGTTATGCAACACCCAAGAGACTTGGTTCAAAAAGGGCGGTTTCGACCTGCTGCGCTAGAGAGTTTAGCTCAGCAGTGGTTTTGTTGCCCAAATAGCCCATAGGTATCAAAACCAGCCCGAAATATCTTCTCTGTAATTGGAATCCGACCCCTAAGCAAAGTGGTGTGAATAACATTATAACAATGTTATGTGAGCTGTCAAAAACAGGGTCCGAGGGTTGCGTCAAACCAACACCTAATGATTGATCTCAGTTAGACCCTGTGAATAAATTAATACTATCTACTTGGGCGGATTCATTTAGGTGCGGATCTCTTAACATATCGTTGAGAGTACACATTCTGCGAAGCAGAACCACCCCTCCCCGGGTAGGGGCCGCCGGAGGCAGCTGGAGAAGCTGAAGTACGAAGTGTTCCACCGTTGAGAGTGTGTTGCCTACAGATAACAAGATCGGCACTAATTCTCAGTGCGCGCGACTCACTCAACAACCCAACGTTGAAAAATTAAAGCGTGTTATCGGATCAACGTGCAGGGTCGAGTTTCATATTAATACAGACATATTTTTTTGAAATTACAATCACCTAGATTATACCTTTCAACTCTCACTTTGATCTGTTTTTAACTGCAAGCTTTTGAAGAATCTCTTTGGTTGTCTTTGCTAATATTCTTAATTCTTAAAAGACTCTACTAGTTTGCGAAAATAAAAGGTTAGTTATTTGATCTGTTTTTGTTATTCTACTTTAGATATTTTTTGAATACGTGCAGACTAACGAAAGATGAAAGCTGAAGTTGAGCAGGAATTGGCTCACGTTCTGTTGACCGAGCTACTGGCCTACCAGTTTGCCTCTCCCGTAAGATGGTAAGTGAAGGTGAATACAGTGTACAACGAGTCATTTTCTAACCTAGGATCGAAACTCAAGATGTGTTTCTCTCTGAGTTCAACGCAGAGCGAATTGTCGAAATCGGACCCTCACCCACTTTGGCAGGAATGGCTCAGCGAACTCTGAAGGCAAAGTACGAGTCTTACGATGCTGCTCTGTCCCTGCAAAGACAGGTTCTGTGCTACTCCAAAGACACCAAGGAGATCTATTACACCCCTGACCCTGCTGAAGCACCTGCTGTAGACGAATCGGCCTCCACTACTACTGATGCTGCTCCCACTGCTGCTGCTCCTGTGGCTGCTGCTGCTCCTGTGGCTGCTGCTGCTCCTGCCGCTGGCCCTGCTGCTGCCGTTGAAGATGCGCCTGTGAAGGCCGTTGAAGTCCTTCACTCTTTGGTCGCTCAGAAACTCAAGAAAAGCCTCGACCAGGTGCCACTCACTAAAGCTGTCAAGGACTTGGTGGGTGGAAAATCGACTGTCCAGAACGAAATTCTCGGAGATTTGGGCAAGGAGTTTGGTTCTACCCCTGAAAAGCCCGAAGAAACCCCTCTCGCCGAACTGGCCGAGCAATTCCAGGAGTCGTTCAGCGGCCAGCTTGGAAAGCAGTCTGCTTCTCTCGTATCCCGACTTCTCTCTTCCAAGATGCCTGGAGGTTTCAACATCACCTCTGCGAGGAAATACCTGACCGAGAAGTGGGGTTTGGGATCCGGTCGACAGGACTCGGTGTTCCTCATTGCCATTACCCTCGAGCCCAAGAACCGACTGGGATCCGAAGCAGAGGCAAAGACCTTTTTGGACGAGTGCGCTTCGAAATACGCTGCTTCTTCTGGCATCAGCTTGTCGTCTGGACCAGCAGGTGGTGCATCTGGCGGATCTAGCGGTGGTGCGGTCATTGACTCGGCAGCTTTTGAAGAGCTCACCAAAGACCAGCGGACCTTGGTCCAGCAGCAACTAGAGCTTTTTGCCAGATATCTCAAGATCGACCTGCGAAGCGGAGATAAAGCGTTTGCCGCTCAAAAGGAGGCCACTGAGGTGCTCCAGGCTGAGCTTGACCTGTGGCAGGCTGAGCACGGCGAGTTCTATGCTTCAGGCATCAAGCCCGCATTTTCTCCTCTGAAAGCCCGTGTTTACGACTCTTACTGGAATTGGGCTCGTCAGGATGCCATGAACATGTTTTACGACATTATCTTTGGCCGTTTGTCTCGAGTTGACCGAGAGATTGTGGCTCGATGTATTGCCATTATGAACAGATCAAACCCTACTTTTATCGATTTCATTCAGTACCACATTGACCATGTGCCCACGGAGAGAGGTCCCACTTATGAGCTAGCTAGAGAAATGGCCCAGGAGCTGCTGGTGAATTGCCAGGAAGCCCTGAACGCTGACCCGGTTTACAAAGACGTCAACTATCCTACTGGTCCCAAGACCGTGGTCGACAGTCGTGGAAACATCAACTACTCTGAGGAACCCCGACCAGCTGTACGAAAACTTGAGCAGTACGTTTACGACATGGCTGCCGGTGGTGAAATCACCAAGGATCCCTCTGCGGGCTCTCACACTCGGGCTGAGCTGTCCAAGGTGTACAAAAAGTTGGCCGCACAGCACGCTTCGAGCCCCGCCAACGTTAAGTTGGAATCCCTGTACAGTGAAATGATCAAGCTCATTGACGAAGAAGCTAAGAACGAGGTCACTGTTGTTCCTGGTGAAGAAGAGGCCGCTTCTGCTAAATACATGAACCCCGAGAACATCCCCTTCCTTCACTTGAAGAAAAAGGTTGACGATGTCTGGGAGTTTGATAGAGGCCTTTCTGCTCTCTACCTTGATGGTCTTGAGACATCTGCCCGAGATGGTCTCACCTTTGCTAAAAAATCTGTCCTCATCACTGGTGCGGGTGCTGGATCCATTGGTGCTGATATTCTGCAGGGTCTGCTGGCAGGGGGTGCCAAAGTTGTTGTAACTACGTCTCGATACTCCAAGCAGGTTACAGAGTTCTACCAAAGCATCTACGCCAAGCACGGTTCCGCTGGAAGTACTTTGGTCGTTGTGCCCTTCAATCAAGGCTCTTCTCAGGATGTGGAAGCACTAGTGACCTACATCTACGATGACCCCAAGAAGGGCGGCCTTGGATGGGATTTGGACTTTGTCATCCCCTTTGCCGCTATTCCTGAAAACGGTATCGAGCTTGACGGTATTGGGTCCCGATCTGAGCTGGCTCACAGGGTCATGCTTACCAACTTGTACCGAATGTTGGGTGCCATTAAGACCAACAAGAGCGCTCGAGGTATCGAGACCCGACCTGCTCAGGTTATACTGCCCCTGTCTCCCAATCACGGTACCTTTGGTGCCGATGGTCTGTATTCTGAATCCAAGATTTCTTTGGAGATTTTGTTCAACAGATGGAAGTCCGAATCTTGGGGCCACTATCTTACTGTGTGTGGTGCCATTATTGGTTGGACTCGAGGTACTGGCCTTATGTCTCAGAACAATATTGTCGCTGAAGGCATTGAGAAGTACGGAATTAGAACCTTTTCTCAGCGAGAGATGGCTTTCAACATTTTGGGTCTGATGACTCCTGCTGTTGTGAACATCTGCCAGGAAGGCCCCCTCTGTGCCGACCTTAACGGAGGCATGCAGTTCCTTCCTGACATGAAGGGATTGCTGTTCAAGCTGCGGAAGCAGATCACCGATACCTCTGAAGTGCGACGAGCTGTGTCGGTTGAGACTGCTCTTGAGCACAAGGTTGTTAACGGACCCGATGCTGATCTGCCTTACCAGAAAGCCTACGTGAAGCCTCGTGCCAACAACCGATTTGAATTCCCAACTCTCAAGTCTTATGACGAGCTGAAGAAGATGGCTCCTGAGCTCGAGGGAATGTTGGATCCCGAAAGGGTTGTCGTAATCACTGGGTTCTCCGAGGTAGGACCTTGGGGTAACTCGAGAACCCGATGGGAGATGGAGGCATATGGTGCCTTTTCTCTCGAAGGTGCTATTGAGATGGCCTGGATTATGGGTCTTATCAAACATCACAATGGGCCTCTTAAGGGCAAGCCGTACACTGGATGGATCGATACCAAGACCAATGAGCCTGTGGACGATAAAGATGTAAAGAACAAGTACGAGTCTTACATTCTGGAACACTCTGGTATTCGTCTGATTGAGCCTGAGCTGTTTGACGGCTACGACCCCAAGAAGAAGCAATTTATGCAGGAAGTCATCATTGAGCATGACCTCGAGCCCATTGAGGTGTCCAAGGAACTAGCTGACCAGTTTGTGCTTGAGCAAGGTGCCAAGGTTGAGGCCTTCCCTGTCGACGGTTCTGATCAGTGGACCGTTCGATTCCTTAAAGGTGCCCGAATTATGGTGCCCAAGGCCCTGCGATTTGATCGACTGGTTGCTGGCCAGATCCCCACTGGTTGGGACGCCAGCCGATACGGTATTGGTGAGGATATTATTTCTCAGGTTGACCCTATCACACTGTTCTGCCTGGTTACAACAGTTGAAGCTCTCTTATCATCTGGTGTTACCGAACCTTACGAGTTCTACAAGTACGTCCACGTTTCCGAAGTAGGCAACTGCTCTGGTTCAGGTATGGGTGGTATTGGAGCTTTACGAGGAATGTTCAAGGACCGATATCTTGATAAGCCAGTCCAGAATGATATTCTTCAGGAGTCTTTCATTAATACCATGTCTGCTTGGGTCAATATGCTTTTGCTTTCTTCTTCTGGTCCTATTAGAACTTCTGTGGGAGCTTGTGCTACCGCTTTGGAATCTGTTGATTCTGGTATTGAAGTCATTCTCAGTGGTAAAGCAAAGGTCGTCATCGTGGGTGGCTACGATGATTTTGGAGAAGATGGTTCTTATGAGTTTGGAAACATGAATGCCACTTCTAGCGCTGAAAAGGAAGCTGAATTGGGTCGAACCCCTGCTGAAATGTCTCGACCAAACACTACTTCCCGGGCTGGGTTTATGGAATCACAGGGATCTGGTATTCAAGTGCTCATGAACGCTAAGCTGGCCGTCGAGATGGGTGTTCCGATCTACGGTATTGCTGCCTTCACTTCGACTGCTAGTGACAAGATTGGCCGATCTGTGCCCGCTCCAGGAAAGGGTATTGTCACAGCAGCTCGCGAATTCAACTCAGATCTGAAGTATAACTATCGTCTTTTGGATATCAAGTACAGAAAGCGACAGCTCGAGGCACGAAGAGCTCAGATCAAGCAATGGACTGAGCAGGAGTTTGAATATTTGCAGGACGAGTTTGAGGCTCTCAAAGCCGAAAATTCTGGTGAAGAACTGGATGCCCAAGCTTTTTTCAAGGAAAGAACTGAGCAAATTGAGAATGAAGCTCATCGACAGGAGAAGGAGGCTCTGTCTACCTGGGGTAACGACTTTTACAAGGTAGATCCTCGAATTTCTCCTATTAGGGGTGCTCTTGCTACCTACAACTTGACCGTTGACGACATTGGAGTTTCCTCATTCCACGGAACTTCTACTGTCGCTAATGACAAGAATGAGAGCAAGTCTATCAACTCTATGCTCGAACACCTGGGTCGTTCTAAGGGTAACCCAGTGTTGGGAGTCTTCCAAAAGTTCCTTACTGGTCATCCCAAGGGAGCTGCTGCTGCTTTCATGCTGAATGGTGCTTTGCAAATTCTTAATACTGGCTTGGTACCCGGTAATCGAAACGCTGACAACATTGATCCTATCATGCAGGACTTTGACAAGATTATGTATCCTTCGGTAACTGTTCAGACATATGGAGTGAAGGCTGTAACTCTTACTTCATTCGGTTTTGGTCAGAAAGGTGCTATCTCATTGGTTATTCACCCCGACTACTTCCTGGCTTCATTGAACAAGAAGACCTATGAAGAGTATGTGGCTAAGGTCGACAAGAGATACAAGAAAGCCTACCGATACTTGCACAATGCCATTGCTGAGAATTCTATGTTTGTTGCTAAAGATGATGCCCCCTATACAGATGAGCAGGAGGTCGATGTATACCTCAATCCCCTGGCCAGAGTCACTTTCGATAAGAAGGGCGAGAAATTGGCATTTTCCCCTGGAAAGGTTCATCACGCGGCGACTGGAAGGTCTACTGGGCATACTGAAGAAGTTTTGCAGAAGCTTGCTAGTACCACAGTTGGACAGGGAAGTGTGGGTGTCGATGTCGAATCCATCAGCGCTATCAATATTTCCAACGAAACGTTCATACAGCGAAACTTCACCGCTTCTGAGCAGGCGTACTGCAATGGTTCGGCTGATCCTCAGTCGTCTTATGCTGGAAGCTGGAGTGCCAAGGAGGCTGTGTTCAAGAGCCTGAACACCGAGTCTAGAGGAGGTGGAGCCGAGCTCAAGTCTATTGAAATTCTTCGAAACGAAGCAGGTGCGCCTTATGTCGTTCTTCATGGAGATGCCAAAAAGGCTGCTGAGAAGAGCGGAATTTCAAATGTGAAGATCTCGATCTCGCATGATGAGTTCCAGTCGGTTGCTGTTGCTGTTGCTGAGAAGTAGAAAGGGGAAATGGATTATCCAGAGGAGTTTTTTCAATTCATTCTTTATCCTATAATTTTGTTAAATCTTAGAATAATAAATATATTAATTATAAAATTCAAATACTCTTCTCTCTAACATACTAATGCGAAATGTATTGAAACACGTATGTCAACGTATCGAAATCTAATTCCTGCCGAAGGAGCAAGTCTTGTATGTCTGCAAGGTCTTTCTTGGTAAAGTGATTCCAGGTAGTCGCATCACCGTATAGCATGGCGGGAGCGCGCATGAGCTGTTTGCCATTCTTGCAGCGTTTACATTTAAACGTATCATGCGTATCGGATAAGGTATCTGGCTGATAATCAAATAGTTTTCGGAGACCGTCAATCGAAAACAATCTGTCGACATCTTCATTTTCGTCTACCACGCATGATGAAAGCGACTGCTTCATGGATTGTCTCTGGAATATCTTTTCTTCTATCGTTCCAGTAGATATAAATCGATATACGAAGCAGTCCTTCTTCTGACCATCTCTCCAAACACGTGCCAAAGCCTGTTGGTCAGAAGCTGGATTCCAATCAGGATCAAACAGAACAAGTCTGTTCGCTCCAATCAAATTTATTCCGCAGCCGCCAGCCTTACTGCTCAAAAGAAATATAAATGGTTCAGAGTCTGGATCATTAAAAGTGTCAACGAGCTTTTGCCTTTTGGAAATTGCCATGGTGCCGTCGAGACGCAAGGATGCGTATCTCTTGGCTCGACACATGCTCTCAATTATATCCAAAGTCTGTGTGAAGTTGCTGATTAGAACAATCTTGTCATTTGTATCTCTTCGAATACGGTCCAGCATTCTTTCCAAAACTGTGAGCTTGCCGGAATACCAGGTCCTCACTTCCCTGTCGCGGGAGCGCCTATCCTTCTTCGGAATAAAATCGTCGGGAAGAACTTCTTCGCAACCTTCCAGATCAGAAGGCAGATCTAACAAATCAGGGTGGTTGCAAAGCTTTCGCAAAAGGCCCACAGCACGCAGTGTCTGTTGATCAGCTCCCCTCAGCACTCTTTTAATATCCGGTGATGTGATAAAGTGGTTGTAAAGATCTCTTTGAAAGGGCGACAGTTCGCAAAACACGACGTGCTCGTATTTGACAGGAAGATACTTTGATAACAAATCATTTGTTCTTCGAATGATAAATTTGTTCACCAATTGTGAAAGCTCCTTTAGAGTGTCTTCCCCTTCCTGTACTTCTTTGTCTGTCGCATCTGCGTCTCGTCCTCGCAATATTTTGAACTCATAATTCTTTCTAAACTCTGCTCTGGTGCCTAGGACGCCAGGAATTGCAAAAGTCAGCAATGTGAAGTACTCGCTCAAATCATTTTGAATCGGGGTTCCGGATAAGATGACTCTCCTTGAGCAGTTGAGCGAGTCGAGAATATTAAAGGTCAGAGACTCGCCGTTCTTCAAGCGGTGGCCTTCGTCACACAGCAAAAGACCCACCTCATTGCCTTTCAAATCGGCAATATTCCTTCGAAGCGTTTCGTAAGAAATAATCAAAACTGGGCGGACGATCTGCCTGCCTGTAGCACTCGCCCATTGGCGGAGAGCAGCACTCACGTCTTTGGCCTTGACGCTCTTCCCATCAATTGCAAGAGGTGTGATAGTACCCTGTCCGAGCCATTTGACCAGTTCATTGGCCCAGTTTCGGACCAAACTCGATGGACAGACCACTATACATTTTTCGATGGTGCCTTTTTTTCCCTCAGGCGACTGTTTAAGCAAAGTCCACATTAAGGCAATACATTGAAGTGTCTTCCCCAGACCCATTTCATCGGCCAGAATGCATCCCCTCGCGTTCTCTTGAACCAAGCCAGTTACGCATCTGTACAAGAATTTCACTCCTTCGATTTGGTGGTCGCGTAACTTGAGCTTTGGATCCAATACTACTGCCACTTTGGGGGCCTCTTTCTTTTCATTACTCGTGTCAATACCCAAAATCTCAGCCAAGGTCTTCTTTTTCTTTTTCAAGGGGATAGCAGGGGCTTCTGGCTGTTCGGCCTCTTCTAGTGGCATTTCAGGTTTGATCCCATCGATGGTTGGATCAAACAAAACAACTGCAAATTCTGCGCCTGGGTCATGTAGTGGTCTTGGAACGAAGTCCACTTTACGGCGCATTCCCAGTACTGGCCGTCCGGTATAGTCGTTGCCTCCATCCCGCGGTATAACTAGAGGGATGGTGAATCGCTTAGTGAGGATAGTTGAAGCAGCTTCCAAAAGCTTCGGGTTCAATCGAGGATACTTTGACTTCACAGTGCGCACAATACCGTCCTCGGAATATCCCACTCCGTCCTGAGTACTTCCATCCAAGTCTTCACCGGATATTTCTTTGTAGTCGACACGTTTCGCAGCTCGGCGCTTCGGAATAGTTCGTTCTTTGATTTCCAATTTTGCTTGAGGGAAAGGAATTCTAAACGGTTTCGAAAGAGCATCTAGCGGATCTCGAGCAGGTTTTTTCGCAGGAGGTATATTCACCTCTCGCTCCTCGAGGACTTGTGGTCTCTTTATGGGAGCCGAAGCTCTTCTCATTCTCGGTGAGCTGAGTCTATTAATGAATGAATAATGGGAACACGAAAGTAACGCGATAAATGCGCGTAAACATACAGCAGGCGCCACTTGTAAACCCGCATGAGGCTAATGTGCGCCTCAACACGCGGGGCTCGACTATGGCGATCGATGAGCTCGCCGGAGGTTGGTTAGTTGAGGTTTGCATAAACTTACACTGGCGAGCGCACATCTTCAAAGCATAAAAAATTCTTTTTCTTTTGTTATTACGAAAGAGCAAAAGCTAATCTCCCTCGAACCCCCACCGAGGAGGGCGATGTTAGCTACGTAATAATAAAGTATGTTTAGCGTACAAAGTCAAACTAAGTTCTTCGCTTGGTAGCAGTGGTAGTAGAGGTAGTACCGGTTGTCTTGCCCTCATCAGCAGATGCCTCGCCCTTGGTCGATTTGACGGGCTTGCCTGGTTTGGGCGAGCTCGTGAAAGCTTTCTTCAGGCCAAATATGAGCACGTTGAGAACGCCCATGACCACGGCAAACACAAGAACGAAAGCAATACCGAATACAGCTGCGACGTACGGCTGGTTGATGATAGCCTGCTTAGGGTCCGCTGACGCATTAAGAATAAACACTCGAGAGACCTCTGTGACGTAGCCAAGTGGGTCATCCTTGAAGTACTCCATGGCATCCTTGTAATGTTTCCGCTCCTTGGGCTTGGGAGGAGCATTGGCAGCCTCGTCCTGAGACTCGATCTCCAACTTGGGCACAAAAGTAGCATTGCCAATGTATTCAGCCTCCTCGACAGAGTGTCCCAGGTAAAGGTTGTCAAACAGAATGTCCTTCTGCATGGTCCACAGCTCGAAACCAATGGCTCCAATGGGCTCGAGATTCGAGGGGGTCTTGTCCTCGTAGTACTCCGGGTTGGGAATGTTGCGGGGAGTCCACTCGCCCTTGTAGTCAGGGTTGGGAATTCGAGGCTGCACCCACTTGCCCTTGTAGTTCGGGTTGGAGATCAGAGGAGCTTCCCAGGGACCACATCCGTTCTCGCAAAGAGGATTGGGCACCGTGGGGGCCGTCCACTCGCCGTCTTCTTCCTCGTCCCAGTCTTCGGGCTGCTCGGCCTCAGGGTCAGGGATGTACGGTTCCTCGTCGTCATTCCAGTCCTCGGGCTTTTCGGCATCCGGGTCGGGAATTTTCAAGGGAGCTTCCTCATCCCAATCCTCGGGCTTCTCGGCCTGCTCGGGATCCGGCATAGTAGGCTCGTCGACCCAGTCGTCCGGTTTGGTGTCGTTCTCGTCGACAATCTCTGTGGGAGCATCAAACGACGGCTTGAAAGTGCCAGGCTCGATCAGACTGCCTGCTCGAGCCACCTCGCCGTTGATTCGGATCTCAAACTGCTGATCCGGGTGGATAATCAGAGTGTAGAGATTAGTGGTTTTACCCAGTCGAGCAGGAGTAGGCATTGCTAAGTGCTTCTCCTCGTACTCTCCTGTAAAAGGATTCTTTCGCTTGATGATGAAATGCACCTTGTTGGTGGTTCCGCACTTGTCAGGCCCGAACATGATCTGGTACGGCGTATCATTGTTGAACTCTTCTGCGTGCAATTGGGCACTTTCAGACAGAAGTTTCATGTAGGCACCGCCACATTCGAGCCCCTTTTGCAGTTTGACTTCGTATTGAGCTACTAAAGCCTTGCCAGTGTTGTCCAGAGGCTCCTTGAGCTTTGCAGAAATCGCATGGTGCGCAGCAGGTGATTTGACGACAAGACCTCTGTCACCTTTGAACCCGGGGAACACAGTGGGTTCTTCAAACTTCCATTCGCCGACGTACGAGAACTCATCGTTCTTTTTAGCGTGCGACGGTTTCCATCGCTGCTCTGCGCCTTCGTCAAACTGCTCAAAGAGCGCAACGGATTCACTCCCGGGCAATTCCAGAGAAGACCATTGTGGTCTTTCAATTGGAGCGGCAGACGGCTTTTCAGTCACAGATTCCTCAGCCTTTTGGGGTGGTACCTTGCCCAACACATCGTCGAAGAAATCATCACCGCCCTGGTCCAGCTGTGCCAAGGCAGTAGATGCCAGCAGAGCAGCAGCAGCTCCTACGCTCACAGAGTTAAACTTCATAGTGTTTTAGGATATTTCTGTTTAACAGACTGTTATTTCACTTTGTCTCGGAACACAAACAAAAAGTAGTAGAAGTCTCAGTCAATACAGCACTCGAGTTCAATGCCAACTCTCAATTGTAACACCTGGCAATAAAAAAAGTGGAGATTGTCAGCATAAACAACAGCACACACAAATATATTTCCAAGTTTATGCTCGGACTTGGTGGTGACGTGGAATTTCTTGGAAAACGTCGCTCAATGCAAGCCGCTCTATCGTGCATGAGGCCCTGCGTGAGCCGTACAGCGAGAGGCATTGCACAGAACACGTGAAGTCGTCTACGTCTGGCTCTGGCGGCTCTACCGGAGGAGTGTTGTTGGTTCTGCTTCGCGAAAAGTACACTCTCAATAATAGATGAAAGGTTATGTAACTGCAGCTAAACGGCCCAGTAGCTGGGTGAGTTGGTCTGTGCTAGTAGATAGTATCAATTATTTATAGGTTTAGATGAGATTTGTCATCACATAATCAGCTTCTCATGGATGGCTTGAGATAATTGTGCCCCGCCAGAAGGTGCCATGAGCAGGGAAATGTGCTATATGATACGTTACTTTCTTAAGGATGAGCTGACACTGTCTGTGTCGTCCTACCTGCCAAAAAAAGAGATTGATATATGTATAGGAGACCTCGTGGTCGTCGGCGAGCCTCACCAGTGCATAGAGCCGCAGCTATGCACAGTTGAACGAGATGATATTGACAACCGAGGAAAAGAGAGGAGACCTGTTAAATAGAAAACAGCCAGCTATGACGGGACCGGAGATATGTGTTTGGGGCATCTCCTAGTTGTCTGCGAAGCGGAACCAACCTCCACGGAGTGGCCCTGCCGGAGGCGACTGGGGATACTGTAAGTGTTAGTTAGGCGAGATAGTAGACTTGAACTCGTCGACGCTGAGAGGCGACGAGGATGATGAATCTTCTTTGCCCTCTTTGATCTCCTTTACTTTGGGCTCCATTATGCGTTTTGGTATCAGTTCGACGTAGGTCGAAGGGATGTAGCCTGACCGGCCGTCTCGGGTGCGCACTCTCCACCACTGACTCGGGTTGCCAAGAGGGTCGTTGCGGGTAAGGATGGCCACTAAGTCGCCCTTGCGTAGTTCGAGTTCAACCTGAGGGTTCTCGGGAACAAAGTCGTAGAGTGCACGGCAGAACTCGAGCTGTGATGGGTCTATAGTGGCACCTGATGCATCGATGGGGGCGCCCGACGAGTCCATCAGCATCTTGTCTTCCTGCCTGGCTGCTACAGCACGGATGAGCTTGGAGAGTAAGTAGGGGAAGCCAAATACAGCAGCAAGGAAGATGACAAGGGGTTTGAACGAAGGTTTGGGCCGGTTGTTTGCGCCGCCTGAACCCCCATTAGCGGTAAATTTAGCAAAATCACTGGCTGTGATAGGTGCTGCACCCGAGACCGAGCCGCCAGTAACGGTGGATAGAAACCGACGCGCGTACCTCATGACGGCAAAGATGCCTAAGATAGATCCCAAACTATTTTTCAAGTGGCCAAACTGCTCGGCTACTGACACCATGGCGAAAAAGGACGAATGCGTCGCCATGTATGTCGATTCGAGCATCTGTGCAAACCCTCCTACCGCGCCTACTATCGACTCTATCAGCTGGAACGTAGCCGCAGTCGACTGCTCTAGCCCGCCTCGTACCCCGTTGGGGTCCCCTGCTCCGTACATGCCGCCGTTCATCGAGTAGCCCATGCCTCCTCCATACATGCCTCCTCCGCCATATCCTCGATAAGGCGAGCTGTACGAGTTGTATCCGCCGCCATAGCCGCCGTACCCGCCACCGTATCCACCGTAGCTGCCGTAGTTGCCGTATCCACCGTAACTACCGCCATAACTGCCTCCGTACGCGGGTGCTGTTGTGCTTGAATATGGATTATAAGCAGATGTTTGTGCTGCTGTGGTGAGAGAAGTGGGTCGAGCAGGCATCGACGGGCCTGGCCCAACCCCTGCATTATTCACTGTATGTGCTGCATCAGCAGAAGTAGTAGTCGCCGATGCTGTCGTTGCACTATTTTGACTTGAGTCTCTGTTAGTACTAAACTTTTTTTAAAATCAAAAACTAAGTCTTAGCATAATAAAAAAAATAACTTACCTCCATTAACCTCCCACGGTTTTGGCCTCTGCGACGACATAGTCGCTGCTATGGAGTGTGTATATATATATCTGTTTTTTACGTGCCCAAACTGTCCTTTGTGATCCTGACTTGATGCTTGCGCTCTGTCACCTGGGATTTAAAAAACTGGCGGTCGTGATGCTCGGTTTCCAAATTGTGAAAAGTGGAGAAGAGGGAAGGGTTGTGGTACTCACGTGATTCGTGACGAGCCGAGGCGACTCTTTTCGACCGACTTCTTGCCCTGGTATAGCGAGATGAAGCGTTTCAACGGCCGGGATCAGGAATACCACAAACAGCAATACTTAAGTGTGCCAGACAGACAATTATACAATACGGGGTCTGAATTATAAACTGCTTATACAGATATATATGACTGAAACGCCTCATCTCCGTAAAACAATCGAGACTAGTTAGGAATCACGTGACGCACCAACCTTAAGAGCGAGGATTCCGGTGATGTCTGCCTCTTGGCAGGCTTATCCAGTTGGGTTGGTTTCCGCTTTGTGGAATTGATTGTGCTTCAGGAGTACACCAGGGTTCTGTGTCATTCCTTTCGGCTTGGTTGCAGCCTGAAGTACCTCGAACGGCAGCTACAAAGCACCCTTGGCCGGTGGAAATGAAGAAGATCTCTGCGAAGCAGAGCCACGGGGTCTGGGGCTGGCCCCAGCAGAGTAATGAATGTAGTACCACAGTACGTTACCTACTGTTTGAATCATGCTATGAGCTGGAAAACACTGAAAGGCTCTGTGGTTGCCCGATCCGTATTGAATATTTGGATGTTAAGAGAGATCATGTGATCTTCACTACCGTAGATAAGATGATAAGCGATATGATCGCCGGTTTATACGCAAGGTAATGAACGAATGGCTTGTATGGTAATTGATTTAATGCTAGCTTGGTGTATATACCTAAGTAGACAACTGATGATTTCAAAGTCAAAGCTATGATGTCACACATTCAGCACGTTTTCGCGATGGTTTGCTTTTATTTTAGTTAGCTTTATGGTAGTTGTTGCATCGGGTATCTGACACTCCACTAACTACCATTTGCAAGAATGAAAGGCCGACTAGACTTCCAAAGAACGCTGCACGTTCAGGGACGTGAAAGCAAAGTAGACTTTTGGGACCTTGTTCCACGAACGAAGCAATGTATCAAAAGCATATTGTAACTTCACGTGTCACGGCCAGATCGTAGCATCAAACCTCCAAACGAGCAGTCCACAGGACACTACACGAACCACGCATATTTGAATTGTCACGTAGCCTCCGGCGGCCCTTCCAGGGAGGGTTGTTCTCGCTTCGCGAGAAAAAGGCGAACACCAAAGAAGAATTTGACGCACAAGTTGCAGAGGTGCGTATCACACCACCTAACTACCGTCAAGTGCGTCAGATATCTCAGAGTCCCCGCGCCCTCACCTAGTGGCCTCTGCTCTGGTTTGAAAACACTTGGCATGACATTATGGCCCCGCACGGTTCTGAGAACACAGTGAAAGTTCCGCGAAGCGGAACCAACCCTCACCGGGAGAGGCGGCGCGCCGGAGGCGTGCTCCACACGACCCGTTGGTTCACGGTTCGTCTTCAAGGAGAGTAAACTCGTTGACTTGATCCAAGTCGATGTCGGCCTGACGATTGGAGATGTTAGATCTGTTTCGCCACACTAGTACCGCCAGTCGGACGACCTGGACTACGTTTCTGATGACCAGCAGGATGGTAGAAGACTGCCGCTCACGTCGCACAGCAGTAGAACAGCCGCCAAACACCAACCCGAGAGTCACCGCGCAGATAACCGTCATTAAAGCGTCGGCAATGTTCCAGTACGATTTCCAGAAGTGTTTCTGGAGCGCCACGGCACGCAGAACAACCTCAGAAATGAGTGCGACCAGCACGAATATCTCAAGCCCGTAGAATGCAGCGTGAGGACATCCTTTGGGAGTGGCCAGGGATATCGAAACTGTCACTAACGACAGGACCGTCAGTATTAAATACCCGATAATGTACTGACGTGAGTACGTGAAGCGACTGGCTGTCACTCGTATGAGGTCGCACTGTGTGAGCGAGAACTGAGATTTACGCGGAGTATTGTGCTTGTTTGGGGCTGGGTTCAGGGATTGGCTTTGACCGGCATCGTAGGTCAGAGGGTCCAATCCGTCCAAGTCGTCATCCAAGTCGCCATTCAGGTCGTCATGCAGGTTTAGGTCGTCGTCATCGTCCTCAGGGAACAGTTCCTCATCCAGCTGGTTTCTAACCATGTGTCCGTTTTCTTAGGTTATGTCCCAATATACACGGCTGTTTGTATCGCGGTCCTAATATACAGCTGTTGTATGAGCTAATATAGTACTGTCTCTATCATCATCTCGCTATCATGCTATGCCGTATGAATGTGCTCTCCCAGTAGGGTAGTTGTAGCCCAGGTCTAGGGTGGTCTAGGGCTCGTGTTTCAAAGAGGAACATGCTCAGCAAGTGTGAATCGCGAGCCAAACGCGCTATTTGCGCGAAGCGCAACCAACCCTCCCCGGGAGGGGCCGCCGGAGGCATGTGGAGCTCGGTGATATCATCAGAACCACATCAGGGTGTTTGTGTTCGATTTAACGTTACGAGTGCTTTGAGCTCTGACTTCAATGCAGGGGTTATCATTCACCACGTTAATTTTAAAATAAAGTTGCATAGAAATAATCGTCGAGACAGACAATCACTTAGTGAGTGTGTGCGGGGAATGACAATAGTAGCTGTACACTCATCGAAGTACACACAGAGAATCGCGATTGACGCAATTGTGAAATCTGGGGCCAGCCCCAGACCCCGTAGCTCTGCTTCGCAGAGAGAATCATGGAGTTAAGTATTTTTATTTGTGTTAATTAATTGCAGCCCTGTCGGTAGTGGGGCGGACTCCGCAGTTAGTCTGCCACACTGGCATCCTTCGATGAAAAAAAAAAACAGTTGCGTTATCGGGTGGGACTGCTAACTACCTAACTAACTACTGTTAACCCCTGATAATGAAAGAGTAAAAAATTGCCTCGTAGGAGTCGATTGGGGCCACGCAATCACTGTACGCAATCCACCATACGCAGTCACTGCCCACCCCGGAAAAAGAGAAGCAGAAGATCCCTGTTGAGAAGAAACAGGGGAGGACGTTTCATAGTGGCAGTAGTAGTTAATAATTAGTCCGGGGGCAAGACTGAAAAAAAATCCCGCTCGATTTGAGTCAATTTACTTTTATTTTCAATACCCTGTAGCTGTCTACTTGATCGAACTCTCAGATGTACTAATTTTTTACTTTGTATACCTCTGTGTCTGTGTATTACATTCTGTACTCGTATACTCGTATGTATATAACCTCTCTCTCTTCTCTATGCCCTACGTCATAGTTTCCAACTTGTTCGACGCGTATCTAAATCGTGTCTCACCACACTGCTTTGCTTTTTCAATTCCACCCCATTTTTTTAATGCGATCCTCGATCTCTTCAACCTTAGTTCTATAAAAAAAACCTCGATACAATCTTCCCACCCCCGCAACTGAGTAAAGTCCGTCACATCTTTTAACTCACCTCTCCCCCCAAAGGACGGCCGGTTATAACCTGTGCAAGGTTTACGGTTTTTTACCGTTAGTCTCTTCTGACTATTTAGTCTTAATTTTTTTTTTTACTACGGGATAGAATATTATTATCAATCCTGTTTTCCCTCCTGTCTCGAGGACCTATTTATTATAAATTACCAGTCAGCATATCCACACGACGCGGTTGTGCGACTATCCAAATCCAAAGGCCCACAACTGTGTGAGGGGTGCTCTGGAAAGTTGGCAGACTGAAAGAATTTGAGACTCTGAAAAGTTTTGAGAGGTTCTGTGTGTGTTGTGTGAGAGATAGACAGACAGATATATATCATCGAACTGACCGGGTTAAAACTCTCGACAGCGCTCTAACTAACTCTCCTACCAACGCTTTACACACTCCCTCTTATACTCTTATCTTTTATTTATTACTGTACAACATAGCCTACTGTAACGCTCCCCCCGCCTCGGTAGAGTGTACTATGTGGTCTTCTCGCGCTCCTGACATTCTCTCTATACATTCTGCATCGCCATTCGGCTTGCCCGGGTATTTGGAAGAAAGAGCTTCGACAGCTATGACTCACTGTGAACCGAGTGGCACGGTGCTGAGAACTGCGCTGTCTCAGATGTCGTTGGGGTCTTTGGGTTCGCTGGGAACTAATTCCACTACTGCAAGTGACGTCAGCGATTCCAATTCGCTGAGTGACGTAGTTGGGACGACAACGACATCCTCTGCCAGCAATGTCATTGTCCCGGTCACCACCAGTAGTGCTCCGTCATCTCCAACTTTCTCCCCGGCGCTTGTTGCCAGTACTTTAGGCAGAGTTTCGAGGAAAGTTTTGACGACCTTGGGAAGCACGGCGGGGTCTCGGCGAAGAGCTTTGTCAGCATCAGCGGCTCCGGGGTGCCCGATAAGCCTTTCAGACGACGAGTTTCACCTTCCACCTGCTGGTCCGGTGACGGTCAGACGGGCAAGCACGCTGGAGTCCTTTGACGCCGGCTCGTTGACTTTGAGGTCGGCCCACACTCCAAGCTTCGGAGGAGCAGCCACAATGTCAACAAATAGGTCGACTCCTTTTACGCGTCTCGAGGATCTCAAACTTTTGAACGGGTCCATGACCAGCATTGCAGGCTCAGATGCCTACTCATCGTCTCAGCCTATTGTTATCCCCGAAGGACTGCACAAAGGGATTTCGCTGCTACGCATTACCCACCGTAAAAAAGTGCAAAAACTCTTCAGGCTGGACCCTGATGCTGGGATCGTGTCATGGGACTCCAAGGCCTCGGCCCAGTTCTCCATTGACCGCATCTTTGAAATACGCGTGGGAGACGAGGCCAGAAACTACCGGGAGGAATTCAAAGTGTCATCCCAACTGGCGCCACGATGGGTGTCTATTATTTATACCAAGAAGGAGAATAAGCTTAAGGCTCTGCATCTGGTCGGAACCTCGCAGGACGAGTTCGACCTTTTTGTTGATACACTCAAAAAGCTCATGACCTACAGGCGAGAGATCATGAGTGGTCTGGCAATGCCCGGTGAGTCGTTTGTCAGCGCTCACTGGGACCGCTATGTGATTAAGGACAGCGGAGAGGAGCGAGTGTCGTTTGAGAGCATTGAGAAACTGGCCCGAAGACTGCACATCAACTGCTCAAGGCTGTTTTTGCTGAGCAAATTTGAACAAGCCGACGTGGATAACTCTGGGTTTCTCAATTTCACGGAATTTCAGCAGTTTGTCCGATTGCTCAAATCGAGGGCCGAAATAGCTGCTATTTATGATAGCGTAGTTGGCGATCTCCTGTCTGAGATGACTCTCGGTGACCTTCGGAGATTCGTACGCGAAGTCCAAAAAGAAGAAGTCAGTGACGCTGCACTTGAACGAGTTTTTCGACGATATGCTGGTGTGGATAGCGAGACTCTCAGTCGGGACCAGTTTTCAGACCTCTTGGTGTCTTCGTCGCTTTTCCCTGCGCTATCTGAAAAAGCTGATGAATTGGACCGTCCTCTGAACGAGTACTTTATTTCGTCATCCCACAACACGTATCTTCTCGGGCGGCAAGTGGCTGGTTCGTCGAGTCTCGAGGCGTACACGCGAGCCCTTCAGAATGGCTGCCGGTGTATTGAAATCGACTGCTGGGATGGCGACCACGGGCCTATTGTGTGTCATGGCCACCGGTTCACGGGTTCCATTGATTTTGCTGATGTTATCAACATTATTCGGAAGTACGGGTTTATTGCCAGCCCTTATCCGTTGATATTGTCGCTCGAAGTTCACTGCAATGCCGAGAATCAGCTGATTATGGTAGACAAGATGAAGACTATTCTGGGCTCCCTCCTAGTCGAGAAGCCCCTGATCAGCAACTACATTACTCTACCTTCACCTTCTGATTTGAAGCACCGGATCCTTGTCAAAGTGAAAGCCTCGTCTTCATCCTCGTCGTCATCTTCCGCTCCTTCGTCTTTCTCAACATCCAGTCAAGGTTCTCGATATAGGTCTAACTCTGCCTACTCTGAAAGTGCTTCTCACACCACTGGAACCACCGGAACCACTGACACTTTCAGCAGCTTCAGTGATGAAAACTCCAGAAAGTCAGAGGTGACCAAACTTACCTCGAAACAGCAGAAGAAAAGACTCATTTTGCAGACCAGGATCATCCCCGAACTCGGAGACCTTGGAGTGTACACCAGCGGAGTCAAGCTTAGAAACTTTTCGCTGCCAGCTTCGAAGACCCCGAACCATATCTTTTCGTTGTCTGAGCGAAGTATCAATTCATTGGTGAAAGACCAAGAGAAAAATGCACAGCTTCAGAAGCACAACCGGAGGTTCCTTATGAGAGTATACCCGTCGGCTTATCGAGTGAGATCGACCAACTTTGATCCCATTCCATACTGGAAGCGCGGAGTGCAGATGGTTGCTCTCAACTGGCAGACTAACGATGTTGGAATGCAGCTTAATGATGCTATGTTTAGCAATGGCGGCGGCTATGTCTTGAAACCAACCGAGTTATTGAACAGTGGTCCTCGGTACTTCCGCCACAGGTCTCTCAGATCTATCTCGCTGAGGAGTACTTTCAACGTGAAGATAACCATCATTTCGGCCCAGCAGCTCCCACGCCCCAAGTCTATGAAACCGGACGAGAGCTTTGATCCGAGCGTGAGTATAGAGCTGTACGGAGACCCCGGGAAAAGCTCTCAGGAGTTGGGCAAAAAGGGCGAGCCCAAAGAATCCTCGGTTGCTGCTGTGTGTCGATGGAAGACCCACAGCGTTGTTGACAACGGCTTCAATCCTGTATGGAACTCTGAATGGCAGGTTAGTGTGAGCCGTGAGAATTTCCATTTCTCGTTCGTTCGATTTGCCATGCAGAGCGGAGACTCCACCTTCGCTGTGTATACTGTACGGCTGTGTAACCTGAACCAAGGCTACCGGCATTTGCAATTGCGAGACCTGCATGGAGAGGAATACATATTTTCTACCTTATTTATAAAGACGGAAGTGTCCTAGAACACACGCCGTGCTGTACATAAAAATTTCTCAAAATGATTAAAGGTTCATCATAATATATTTACTATATTTTACTATCATTGCGCAGTATGCATTTTATTTTGTGAAATTCTGTCCTCCGTCTCCAGCTTCAGTGTTTCTGAGAAATTCACGGCTTCTGCGAAGCAGAACAAACAACCCTCCACGGAGTGGCCCCCGCTGGAGTGTGACCTCCACATGCCAAGGTGGCTTACGACATATCCATACCCGTAGCCAAGGGACGAGCAGCTTCAGAAACTAATTCCCTCCTTATCTCAGGAGTGATGCTGGGGTGGTTCTGTGTTTTTAAAACTGCCAAAAGAGCATCTCTCTGATCCTCAGTGATATCATTTTTGTATCTTTGGGCAAAGATAAGAAAAGACTGGTGCCAAATAACGGGTAGCGGCTTTTGATTCATTCTGAACCGCACAAAATGAAAGACTACACCATCGACCACTTTATATGGCAGAGCGTATTTCTTATCTAGTAGAACTTTGATAAACAAGGAATTGGGCCCCGAGTACTCCATGTCAGCTAGACGAAGCAAGGCAGCGGCTGAATGCAGAGTTGGGACGGAGATTTTGCTCAAGACCGAACCAACAATGACAGCTTCTTTCAAAGTACATGTACCAGACTCACACAAAGGGAAAAGGAAACCTTTGAAAAATGCTGCAGGTTTGTAGAGAGCTTTCTTCAGAGCTCGATACAGGTGATAGTTTAAAGTCTTGTTCTCTTCCACATCGTCTCTAAACCTTTCCAAAAGCACATCACGAATGAACCTTTGTGATTGGTGCGCCTTGAGGTTGGACACAAAGAGCTTTGTGGCTTCATAAATAGCGTGAGGAGACCACTGGTCCGGCTGAGTCACATAGAGGACGTCCTGCCAGTTCCTGAGTGAAGGGATGATCTTGAACGCCTTTGGCAGTTTTCCGCTTCGATATCTAGACAGGAGTTCACCCACCCGAGTGTATACTTCTATAACTTTGGGTGGTAGCAGCACACCTTCAGGTTCATCGTCTCCTCCGTGTTTTTGACCATTGGGCCCGAGACCCGCAGCAGCTGCATCAGCCATCTCTTTCTCTCGTATCTTTTCCATGATTTTATCGGCCAGGTTGATACCTCCATGGTTCTGACCACTAACATATTTGGCAAACAGGGCTTCTTCTTCCGGATCAACCTCCAAGTCTTCTAATTCTCCGTATTCTTCGTATTCTTCATCGTCCTCTTCTTCGTCCTCGTCATAAAAATGTCCCGTAGTGGTTTCATCGTCAACTTCAAACTCTCCTGCGTATCGGTCGGCTAATTCATCCTCATACTGGCTTCCTTCACCGTTTATCTCTTCCTGCTGCTCCTTGGCCATTTGCAGGATCTTCCGTGACAAACCAGCATCGACGTAGCCGGGTTGATCTCCATCATCATCCTCGGTTTTCTTCAGAGACCGGCTTTTCTTGGCCTTGACTTGTGATTTTAAGATTCCATCTCGCTCAGAAAGCTCAACATGCAAGGGGTCGTGACGCTGCTTCGATACTTTTGCGTCTGGTTTCTGCTTCGGCATCTTTTATATATATATGTATATATGTTGAAAGTTATCTATCTGCGTTTAGAAAAACTAAAAAAAATCCAAAAAAATGTGAAAAAAAATTAAGTAATATTGTGCATACACATAACCTAATCCATGCGTTGAAAATTCCAAGAAACCCTTAACCTGCTCTCCACAAGCCACCTGAAAAAAACTGGATGTTCGAAGAGAACATCTCTTACCAAAGTGGGAAGAACCACGAGTGTTTTCTTCTCATTCTTCGTCTTTTATTTTGTTTATATCACACAACTGGAAACAAAAGTTCAAGTGTGTTTGAAACAGACTTGAACAATGAGTAAAAGATCTGCGGAACTAAACGGTGAACTCACAAATGGAAGATCCAAAAAGGCAAAGCTCGTGAGAGGAAATGGTCCCGTGAATGGAGATGCCCGAAAGACCCACTCTCGAGGCGCCAGTTCCATAACTCGATCCATGGGGAAACTGGTTATAAATGAGATCCCTAAACTTCCCCAGCAGAAATTCAATGTCTACGTCTTTGGGTCGGGCACTATTTGTGAACTCGGACTGGGCCCTAATGTTACAGAGGTTAAAAGACCTAGGCTCAACCCACTGTTGCCTGTTGACAAAGTTGGAATTGTTCAGGTAGCGGTAGGCGGAGCTCACGTTATTGCCCTCGACTACGAAGGACGGCTGTGGACGTGGGGTCAGAATGACTCTGGGGTTTTGGGCAGACACACCAAAGAGTCTGAAGATGAGATTGACGAGGACGCATATCTCAATGGCAAGGAGTCGACGCCATCGCTAGTGGAAAACATTCCTGACAACATCAAATTTGTGTCTGTGGCTGCTAGTGATAACTTATCGGCGGCAATCACTAGTGACGGTCACCTATGGGCTTGGGGAACATTCATCGATGACGGTGACAAGGCGTACAAAAGTGGGATAGAAATCCAAATGGTGCCCATCCCAGTTCCTCAATTGAGAGGAATCGTTCAGGTTGCCGGTGGTGGAGACCATATTCTGATATTGGACAAGTATGGTGACGTTTACGCATGGGGTACGGGCCAGAACTACCAGCTGGGACACCAGGTAAATGCACGTTTGAGGACAAAAACGTTTGGACCGCTGAAGGTCGTGGGACTTCATGACATCAAGTTCATCGCTGCTGGGTTGTTTCATTCTTTTGCAATTGACATCAATAATAAGCTGTGGGCTTGGGGATTGAACAATTTTGGCCAGTGTGGAATTTTTACCGAGGGAGCTGGTTCGGGTGTATCGATAACTAAACCTACCTTGGTTGATTTTTTTGCCGACAAGGAGGTTGTTCAGGTTTCCGGTGGGAACCACCACTCAGTCATGCTGACCAAAGAAGGCGATGTGTATACTGTTGGTGAAATGAACTTCCGCCAAACAGGGGTCCCAGATGATCAACTTCCCGAGTCGACCGTTCGAGAGAAGAACGGCACGCCCTCTTACATTCCAGTGCCCACCAAGCTGAAACTTGGCAGGGACTCTGAAGAATCGCGCCCTCTACCCAGGATGAAATACATTGCTGCTGGTGTCGACCATTCGCTCGCCCTTTCGGCTGATGATGGTTCTGCTTGGACTTGGGGCTTTGGCGAGGTTTACCAGCTTGGTCATGGCAAGCAGCCCGATGAAGATGGACCTGAGGATGAACCAGTTCCTACTCGAATCCGGAACACTGCCACCACTGGGGTTAACATGGTGTTTGCAGGCGCTGGTGGACAATTTAGTGTGATAGCAGGTTTACCATTGGCATAAAAAAAAGGGAAATAGAAAAGAGGAAAAGGAGCAGACCGTTCAGATTGTTTTTGGGGACATTTTTTAATCGTTGTATCATATGTAGTATTGTGTATCTAATTTTTTCCAATCGGAAGATGGGCGGCCCCTCCTGGGGATGGTTGGTTCTGTTTTCGCAGAATGTGATGTTCTATATTAACTCTACCAACGGTCTTTCAACATTGCTGTAACTAAAACTATTGTTACTAGAGCGTAAAAGCATCAGACTAACAGTTGCTGCATTGTAAGTAAATATAACGTCAACAAACTTCTCAGCATATTGTGGATGGCAGTATCCTAACTTCAACATCTCCGCGAAGCAGAGCCACGAGGTCTGGGGCTGGCTCTGGCAGCGTAGGAGCTCACCAGTATTATCGAACTACTAATCCGCTCTGCCGTAAAACGTCTTTTACTTCTCCCACTGTGTACTCTCCTCTATGAAACATACCTGCCCCCAGAGCAGCGTCAGTAGCTGTACTCTCAAATACTTCCACGAAGTGCTGAGGGTTGCCGGCGCCCGACGACGCAATCACAGGTATCTTGACTGCGGACTTGATATCATTAATCAATTCTAAATCATATCCAGAATTAGTACCGTCTTTATCAATGCAGTTGAGCAGGATTTCACCTGCACCCAGGCTTTCGACCGCTTGCACTAGTTCGTATGCGCCAAGATCCCTTAACTCTCGCCCGCCCTTGATTGTACATTGATACCACACGTATTCTTCGCCGTTGGGCCCGGGGTACTTTGTTTTTATAGTATGATGCTTCACGGAATCTGGAGAGGCAACATAAACCCTCTTTGGGTCTACAGAAACCACAACTGCCTGAGCACCGTATGCTTTGCTGATAGTCTCAATAGGTGAGGTGCCAGACGGCACTCTCCCGTGAGAGTAGTAATGTTCAGCAGCCAAAACTGCATCTCCGCCAATTGACACCTTGTCGGCACCAGAGCGGAAGTATAATTGTGCGACTTCCAAAGCGGGCACCAGGACCTGCGTCGTAGGATCTACCATATCCCGAATTCCACCTCCAATAGTCAGAGGAACAAAAACGGTTTTGGATGTCTGGCGCAGTACCTCCAGCATGGGCAGGTCTGATAAGGGAGAATTTCTAAAAGATGTGATGTTAAGAAATGTAACCTCGTCAGCACCCTGCTCATAGTATCGCTGAGCCACTTCGACAGGTTTCCCTAGGTTCCGCACGGGCTGACCAGTTTCACCTACAGTTCTTTCTCGCACATCATATTGGTCGCCTTTGGTGACGACCAAGTCGCCTGCATCGTTGGTACGGACATCCAAGCATGCGATGACTCGCTTTGTTAGTCCGAAAGTAAGACGACTAGAAGTACTCGATGGTTTGTGTGATCTGTTTCCTGTTAGGAAGGATCTAATGACTTCCAGGCCCGCTTTAGCACTCTTTTCGGGATGGAATTGGGTTAGGAATATGTTATCTTTGGCTAGGGCTGATACAAAAGTCTGGGAGCCATACTTTGTTAACCAATACTCCCAGCCCTTGAGGTGGACTTCAAGATCCTCAGGTTCGACAATGGCAGCATATGAGTTGACAAAGTAATACTTCTCGTCACTCTGAATGCCATATAGGGAGGACGAACTATCGTTGTTTAAAACTGTGTTCCATCCAATGTGAGGAACTGATTTCTCGCTATCGTCAAATCGATTCAATTTAATGGGGATCAGGTCCAGGCCAGACGATTGTGGTGACTCAGTGGAGCCCGCAAAAACTGCTTGAAGTCCAACACAGATTCCCATTATTGGCTTCCCCGATGATATAAATTGTTTAACAGGCTCAACAAGATCTCTAGCAGCCATTTCATCCATGAAATGCCCAAAATTGCCGACCCCTGGAAGAATTATTCGAGACGCTTTCAGAAGTGCCTGCTCAGCTTCTGACTTGTTTCGAACCCATTCTATCGGGAACCCGAGAGATTCGACTGCATTTTGCAAACTCTGAAGGTTACCACTTCCGACGTCAACTATATAGACTGTGTCTGCCATGCTGCGTATATATCAAAAACAGTGAGGGTTCTTCTGTAATCTCCAATGATTCTTCAATGACTCTTCGGAATAGATGAAAGATTATGCAGCCTCGATCTCTGCGGTGACTCTCAGTCATTGCGGCGGGGAAGGCGTTGTGAGGCGCAACTGCGATCGTGCATAGAAGGCGACATGTGCCGAGGAACTTAAAGAAAAGGCGGGGAAACCGTAAAATGTCATGCAATTATATTAAACCAACTGCTGGTTTCTTCGTTTAACTTTCTGACAGCGTTTCGCTTTCTGACTGGAAGATACAATATTCATTGAGCATGGCTCTCGCAGAATTTCCGCGGTTCTGGGTAGACATAGTCGAAAAGTACCCACCGGGTCAGGTTGAAATGGGATCAATCCTAGTGAGCCAGATAGTCGGCTTCTGGATTCCATGCACTCTGTTTCTTCTATTTGATTTATCATTCCCGAACCTTTCCCAAAAGCTCAAGCTACAGCCTGCTGAAAAGCAGCCCTCGTGGGCAAACATCAAACACTGTATTAGGACGGTGATAGAAGGCTCGGTTGTAAGCACGGCCCTTCAGGCTGCGATTGTATATTTCACTGATTCTCAGTTTACTATATACAGAGTGACTCCTGGCCTGCCATCGTCGTCTGAGTTTGCTTGGCAGTTGGCAATAGCTCTTATTTTTCGAGAAATATTGTTTTATTCTTCGCACAGAGCCCTGCATATCAAGAAAATATATCCGTACATTCACAAGAAGCATCACAAGTTCACTGCCCCCATGGCCTTTGCTGCTCAGTATGCTCATCCTATAGAACATATTTTGGCCAATATTCTGCCGATTGTTCTGCCCCTGGCTTTAATGAAAGCACACATATTGACATTGGCTGTGTTTCTAACTTCTCAACTTATCGAGACGTCCTGTGTCCACTCTGGATATGGATTTGTGGGAGCCAAGCATCATGATCTCCATCATGAAAAGTTCCGAGTCAATTATGGCGTTATCTACATAGTCGACACATTAATGGGAACTATTGATCACGGTGAACCAAGGGAGGAGAAGAATAAGAAGAAGAAAACGTTGTAAATGAAATGGTGACCAATGGTTCCCTTATGTAAAATAGTAGCAATTTATGTGATCATGTTGAAACAAAAAAAAATCTTCTAGGCAGATACCACATGCAAAAATAAATAAAATGCTTCATCACCAGGTATTAGTTGTATACCGGATATATGGACTAAAGCATCTACTTCCTTTCGTTAATCAGCCATATCCATCTAAGCAATGGACGTTGAGAATAACAAGCAACATGATGAGTGAATTTCTCGCACTTGAATATTCTAATTTGAAAGACCCAACATGATGCTGCCATGATGAGATTCTGCAACGCAGGACCACCCTCCTCTGGGAGGATTCGCTGAGGAAATGTCCAAATCAAATGTCCACATCCGTTCATACTTTGCAAGTAATGGATGGGAGTGCCGATGAAAAAATATCGTGTTGGTCCATTCTTCTTTTCAAGTCAAGCAGTCGGTGAGTATTGAGTCCAAAACTGTCTCTTATAGATACCTCTGGCCCACACAAACTCACATAATTCCATTTGAGGGCTGCTCCGCAGGCTTTCAGCGCGTCAGCTATCTCAATTGGAAGTTCTCTACACATTTTGGCATGCGCATCAGCTGTAGCACGACATGTTATTTCGACAACATAATGTGGTCGGCGAAGCAAAAATGAAGAATTAGAATCAATGAATGTGCTCTTCCCATGACAGGGATACAGGAGCAGGTGAATCCGTACACCAGTTGCAGTCTCCACGTAGTGTTTTACAATTGACATCACTTCAGGGGTAAGGTCTGCTACAACAGCTGACCTTACGGTACAATAACGGGTGTACGCAGTGCGCATCACCATGACTGAATTAAACTCCATAAACGCACTGAGCTTTGCCTCATCAACAGAGTCAATAATCACAGTGCCAAGCTGTCTTAACTTATCCGCAAATAGCTGGCCGTCCGAGAGGTCTGTCGAAGTCCACGAGTAAATGAACATCACTACCAATCCCAGGTCCTGTACACTTTTGACAAATAATACTCCTCCGTAGGGGTCGGGATACTCAGACTCCAGAAGAGCTCTGTATTTGGCGATTACATGCTCGAGTTCAGATATAGGATAACCAATGATACCGTGCAGCATCTTGGGGATGGCGTACACTTTGATGGTCAGCTCTGTAATCACACCCAAACAGGTCCCGGCACCTCGAATGCCCCAGAGAATCTCATTATCAGCATTGACAATCTCACCATCAGCCAAGACCAGCGATGCACCCACGATTTGATCTGAGCCAAACCCGAGACACCCACCGTGAGCCCCGTAACCGCCGCTGGTAGCCCATGGGATGTAACCTACGCTGTCACAAAGCGACGAGGCCGTAATGAGGTTATGAGTATCGAGGAACTTGATGAGATTGCCCATCAAAGTTCCACCGCCAATTTTTACGTATTTTTGGTCCGGTGATAATACAATCGAGTCTATTTCTCGCATATCAATGACGACACCCTCATTCACGCAAGACCTGGCCCAAGGATCCAAGCCACCGGACCTTATGGCTAGTGGAATCTCACGAGCAGTGCAATATGACACAATGCTCGATACCTCGCGTACCGAAGACGGTCGGCAAATGGCAAGAGGCCGATGGTTTGGGTATTGCACCGACCAGTAATGGTGTCTCACGGCCTCGTAATTTTCCGCCGACTTTGTATATATTTTAAGCTCGGGAAGGAGTTGGTGCAAGGCCAAAAGCTGTGGGGCATCTTTTAGGACTATATCATAAGCAGTAGTATTTGCCAAATGAACAGTTCGGAATTGGGGGCCTGCTCGTAACTGTGCCATCTGGCTTTTGTAAAAAGAGGAGCATGTGTGTATTTTTGTTGTGGCCAATGGAGGGTTTGATTTTTGTGTTCTCTCAATATCCCGGTTAAACGAAACGTGTTTTCGTTTTCTCTGTATTGAGAGAGTTTCCAGGAACACCACTGGTGGAAATCATACTGTCGTTATATACGGCGATGCCACCCTCGCGCGGAAGGAAGGTTGAAGCAATATTTCGTAAAGCCAACCCTGCCAATCACCTAGACTGCTAACGGCATATGGAAAGCGATAGCTTATAGCTTATAGAAAAGCAAAGCGTCTTTTAGTGGAAGGTTGATTTCTTTTTGGCAGAGCAGAGAATATGTGGAAAGGCCGTCTTCTTTTCAGGGCCCTTTTCAGTTCGCCTTCTTCTTTTGTTTTTTCTCTAAAGCCTGTCTTTTGAATGGACTCCAGCCTGCTTGCCTGAACCCGAGCGTGCTTCTCGTTTTTATTTTTGCTGTAAATTGGGCCTCGAGCAACATAACACTGGGTATTGAAGTCTGGATCTCGAAACACGCCTGCGAGAGTGCCCATAAGCCCACTATTCTTAGGGCCTAACGGTTAGTCGCGCCTCACCAAGTGGATTAACTACGTCAATTGCAGAATCGGGAGCGACTCAGGTGAGTCCCACGTTAGAAGGAGGGATGTAACTCCTTCAAAATGTCAAGAAGGCCGTGTCCTGTAAAACCTCTGATTAAATGGGGCCCTGCATAAAGGGAAGAAAAAGACAAGGTAGAAAGAATCCAGGGCCTGGTGGACAGGCCAAAAGAAACCGTTCTCAATGAATCCATTCCTTTTTCTAAGCGAACCGTTCGACCGATGTTATCATCGCCGTCACCACTGCAATCCATAATGCCGGATCTTAACGAACCCTTGCATGCTAGGAAACCTCCTTTTGCTTTGAGTGACAGTCAGGTTACGGAGATCATATCTCCGATCAGGGGTAATGCAAATATGTTGAAGTGGATGATTTGAGGGTTCAGCCTACTGTGCGGTGCGGATTCACCCAATGTGACGTTATTTTACCATGCTTCGCTCGGCTCTCGGCCATATCACCACCTCGGAGGTATCCTTCCTATTTTTACATTCTTTAGCGGTCCGGGAGACTCAATTCAGCAGGTAACAAGTAAATCACCGTACAGTTCCTGTAGTGCGGTAGAATCATAGTTACATTAGTACCTTGGTAACCTGGCCATCTTGGTACCCTGAGTACTGATATTCGCACTTGAATTATCGGACATGTCATGTGTAAGACTTCAAGCATGAGACTGCAAACGCAGTTAGCTGGACCGTACCTAAGAAAGCAGATGTAGAAGTCGGTGAGGCAAGGAAAAGAAACTCCATTGAAGCATATAATAAATATTTACATCGAATCTCAGCCGATGCCTGCGCTACTCATCTCTCACATCGGACTTTTCTTACATCGTCTTTTCTCCTTTTCTCATTTTCTTTCACGCCTTTGTCTTTGATTCGTATAAGTCTTTACAGGGCTTGTCGAGGTTTTCCTCGTACAGTGTGATTCAATCGGAATCGCCGCTTGGAAATCGCACGGCTCAGCCGTGCAGAACTGCAAAAGTGGCTACGAGAGCTGCAGGATCATCAGAATGGTTTAGAGACAACGTGTGCTACGGAGGTATCAGGGGCTATATGGTCACTGCAGATGCCAAGTATATACCACGATGTAGAATTAATCACTTTCTTCTTGCTTTTAATATTTTTGGCCAGCCGTTGGTCCGTTCCGGGTAAGGTGGTCCGGTAACATGTTCTTGATTTTTGTATGAAAGAGATCAGAACTCCGAATTAAAAGGCCTGCTTGCAATCTCCGCTTGATTCCTAAATTTTCAAGCGAGGGAGATTCTCAATAAGGAAGCAGCTGAGCTGCATCTCTTTTTTCTCTATTTATTGTCCCTAGTTCGACTTCGAACTCCGATTGGTTTTGATACGAAACCACAAGCGCAGTCAAGTGGCTACCCGCTAAACGTCAATTACAACTGCTAATTGTCGTACTTTGGGTTACCAACTTTTAGTTAACGTTACTTGTTAGACGACCTTGGATACCTTGTTGGCTGAGCGAAAATTCCTCTAAAATACCTAAATTAAAGCTAAAGGTTGCACGATTTACAGCGGATGCTGAAAAGTGGCTGTTGCGTTCCGATATCGTTCCGACAGAAATGGGCTTAAGAGCCGAATGAAGAATACCGGGTTGGTGTTTCAACCGAGACTAGATATCATTAATTTTTACATGTCGTTTTTTATGTTCTCTCTCTGGGTTGATAGCTGGTCTACGTATTTTTCATTAAGTTGACTTTGGCATCTTATTTATCCTCATTTTATGAATACATATCCAACTTGGGTCTTGATTTATAATTTGATATATTTAGTTGTAAATACATGGGACTTCACATCCTAGGGGCCTGGCCAGTTAGCAGCTCTGATCTTACCGTCAAAATAATTGAAGTTGCCAGATTGCGTTGCCATTTATCAATAACAGTTTGGATGATATGATAAGACTCACACATCAGCTGGTTAATACTACGCGTAATACCACGGGCAAATAACTGTAAAATGTCTCTTAGAGTTGAACACCCTCAAAGAAAGAATGAAGGAAACATCTGATTTTTTATTTTTATTTCTGATTCAACTTATGAAAGAGAAGGTAGATGATTCTCAGAGAGCCGATATTGCATGAATTAATGAACAACCCAACTGCCTCTCCAACTGATATGTGATGAAGTCGGCCTCTATATTACTAAGAAAGATTAATGATAAAGGGAACTAACATCTTTCCTTGGACAAATTTTGAACTCTGCTGAGTTCATTCGACTATTACTTGGTAAGTGTGATTCTAAGCACCGAATCGTAACTTAAAGTTGTTACTCGGAACGCCAGATCTTAAATCTACTCAGTAAATCGCAATTACGATTCAGTACCAACCCTCCCCGGAAGGGGCCCCGCCGGAGGCGAGCGTGATTCTAATAATCCGAACACAGCATCGTATTTCATTCAATCTACAATATAATAGAGCTATGACTAGTTCCGAGGAGTTCCTCTCCATATAACACAGCACTTTTTTCCCTCTTACTTCATTCTCATTCACCTTCACCTTTTTTCATTTGTACCTGTCCACATTTAGGCCTTTTTGTTTGAAAATTCAACCCTCATAATCAAGTTATCTAATCCATATCCATTCAACTTGCTGCAAGCCAGCTCAGCGTCTCTCAGCATCTCATACGAAATAAATGCAAATCCACGGCTTCGTCCAGTCTCTCTGTCTCGAACCAAGTGGCACCGCATGATTCGGCCAAAATGGCCAAACAATCCTCGTAACTCGTCCTCGATAACGTCTTCACTGATATTGGAGACTCGCAATGTCGCAGTGTCGTCTCGCTCATCGACAGGAGTTCGGCCGGGATCGGCCAGTTTTCCTCCTCGCAATCTAGGTGGCACATACACACCAGGAGTAGGACTGTCAGACTGAGGAGGAGTGCCCATCCTGGCGGGATCGCCTTCGGTAAGAGCATCAGCAGAACCCAGGGCGTCCTTGTACGGACATCGCAAGGTAAAATGCTCACCACCACAGGTTCTACACACGACCTGCTTGGTTGGCACCACTCGTTCGGTGCTTCGCTCACTCTCCTCTCGCTCCTGTTCTTCCTTTGAAGGCTTCAGACCAAGTCGGAATGACATATTCTCTCCGACTGAAGTAGTCGTCAAGTTGGGTCCAGCAGGGGAACCTTTTTCCAGACCGTATTTGGACCATTTCTTTCGTTCTGCCACAGCATGATTTACTCTCTCCTTGCTTGTGACTTCTCGAACTTTCTGCGTCACTCGGATCTTCTTTCCATCCTCGTTTATTCGATAAGAGATGACTGTTTTAGTATTATCGGGGTTGACGATGATTTGGGGTGCTGGCAATCCATCATCGATGTCTTCGTCTGCCCAAGTATGGGCTTTACTATGTTAGTATGGGCACAAGCTGAGAAAGATCCCTGAAAACCTTGGATACTTACACTGGCTGCTCAACGGTAGTCATTTTTTTTGTATGATGTGTTGATGGAGAAGTTTGACGCCAACGATGATTTCTGATAAAATTTCAAAAGTGTGGGTTGGGAAATGTGAGAAAATTGCTTAGTAAGGAGGCAACATCTGGAAATCTTAGAAACTGAGAACCTGAATTTTATTATTATACATCAGACAATCTCTGTCAAGCGGAAGTATTTGTACACGCTTGATTATATATTTGTAAACTATTTTAAAAGTACAGACAGCTATTATAAGTACACGGATTGCTCAAAGTATCGTATATAGCGGATAGTTAGTATAAAGGAGATAAAAAGTTTGCTGATGTGACCAGACGCACAACCGAGAAGATGCTCTGCTTGACACGAAACCAATCAAAATAAATAAGCCCCGAGCCCACCCTCGCAATCGAAGAAAAAAATACTGGACTGTATCGCTCAACAGACGGTGTGTAAAGTGTTAGATGTATGTGTGCATATGTGCAATTTGCCCTTTACATAGTGAAGTCGGGCGCAAAGCTGTGAGGAAGGGTTTTCTGTTCGCCACGATAGCAGTGTTCCAGTATGTTGGATTTTTTCCTTTTGAATGCTACTCGCAATGTTATTATGATTCCATGATTCAACTCTCATCTCTAATTTTGCTTCTCTGCCCTGCCCTACTCCATCAGATCATGGGTCCAATTGGCAGCCTGGATTTCAATATCAGCCTCGCGTCTCTGCTGAGACAGTCTGTCTATCTTCTTTCGTAGAGCGTTTACGTCCATTGTCGGCACGTTTAATATCTCAGACTTGCTATATCTATCCACTGTACTATTTGCGATATTGGCAACACTGGTCAATATCCCATGCAGTCTCTGCAACGTATCGCGCCTGGCAATTGCGCTGGTGAGGGTCATACCGCTCGGAGTAGTTACTTTCATGTTGGTAGAGTTAATCTTGACGATTAGTTCTTCTAATGTTTGTAGCTTTATCTGGAGTTCGCGAAGTAACTCAGCAGGGTCTTCAGCAGGCTGCCTTCCCTCCTGGACCAAGGCATTCTTCTGGATCCTGTCTCTAATAATGTTGATTGATTTGTCGAGATCAGCCCTTATTATCAAGGCTTCTGCCAACTTCATCTTATAAAAGAATATAACAATGTATGAGGGGCGAGAGATGACCTATCTTCTTAGATTCAATCAACTCAACTAGTTAAATCTAATTAATTTATATACATATGATATATGGGGGCCACACACAAACATTCAATGTATGTATGTCTCACAATTACGGCTGGTCAGCATGACTCGTTACGCATTGCTGACTCTTGACGCGTGGAATAGCATAATCCTTTTTTGAATTCATCTCTAGCATGAATTTTTTGGTTTTCTGTTTTGTATTGACACTAGCTCAAGTTTACACCCTGATTACATCGGTTTTCTCTCTGGGTTTAGTTTAGTTTGGGTGGTTTGGGAAAGTTAACGAGCTTTCTAAGAATAACGTTAACCTGCATATATTGATTGCTAACTTACCCCAGATTCTGGTATATAACGTTTGACTTAAACGGGAGTTATACATTTATACATTTGTATATTATGATCAATATATATATAAATAACATTCAAAATATAATTAACCGAAAAAAACTGGTCTTAATAAATATGCGGCATAGTTGATGCACTCTGCTCCAGTTTGGTGTTTGATAGTCACTGTTGATGTCGGCCATTTGGATTTCTCTACCGTCATGTAATGGTGAAGGAACTGTGCTATTAGAGGTTAGCTCATAGGGACACTCAGTTTACTTGATTGGATAGCTTTATACATGATACTAACATATACTATCATTTTCGGGCTAGCTACCTAACAGTTCTGTTATAACTTTTACTAGATACTTGACTGAAGTTTTGAATGACTCCAATCAACTTCTATATTGGGCCGTACTGAGAACCGCGCTGCAAACAGATCAATAGTGACCCGACATACACAACTAACCACTCTGCACCAACTGCGAAGGTATATTCATTAATTGCCAATTAACTGAATGTGAGCTGACCTGGAGAAAGAATTGCATCTGCGTGTTCTTTCCGCACTGTACTCGCGCAATAACCCCTTGAACTTCACTGCATTCTATTTTACCCCTGGATCGAGAACGAAATTCGCTAATCATTGCCCTGTCGCGGTAAGTTCACCGTTGGAAGGCGGTGCTTGACAGATTTCATAACTTCGCTGGACTATTTTCAAATTAAAATTTCATTTGCTTACGAAAGGACTTGTTGACGAAAACTGTCTCTGTCACCTAACAAAACAAGCTTTCACCCGTGGCTGTGTGTGTAGTTTTAAAGTTTTCACATCGCTACTACTGTGCGGTGTACATTAAGAGTTTTCTAAGACTGGCTGAAATTAAAAAAAAAAAACTCTTAAAACGAAGCAGATACTATTAAAATCGCAAATATACGAAGAATCATGGAGAAGAAACCTAGGGAACTCAAACTCTGAACGTGCAATTTTGCTGGAAATCACCTTATAACTTGCAATCCTTTTCTTATTTATTACTTACACCTAAGCCTGTCCGGCAGCATATATATAACTTCCACACCACCATGAGGAAGGAAATCCGACTCATGCTCATCATCGATGCGCTACTACTATTCTATGCTTTCACTCAAGTATTTGACCTGATTGGGCTGCTCTCTGATGATGCCTGGCGAGAAAGACTGGCCGAGCCTGAATTACAGCCTATCAAATACTCTAAGGACGAACATGGAAACTCAATTCCTGACAAAAAATTTATTATCCCAAAGATAATCCACCAGACTTATAAAACTGAGATGATTCCTGAAAAATACCTAGAACAGCAGGAATCCTGTATAGTAGGTAATCCGACCTATGAATACGTGTTGTGGACAGACGATTCCGGTGAAACGTTCATAAGAGAGCATTATCCCTGGTTTCTAAATACATATCTCAGCTATCCGTTCTCAATTATGCGAGCTGATGCCATTCGCTATTTTGCCTTGTACCACTATGGAGGTATATATGTTGACTTGGACGTTGGTTGCGAGAAACCTCTGGATCCACTACTGACGGTTCCGTCGTGGTACCGAAAGACAGACCCTACGGGAATTTCAAACGACGTAATAGGGTCGACCCGCCAGCATCCTTTTCTCAAATTCGTCATTGAGAATCTAGAAAAATATAATCGAAATTGGTTTGTTTCCTATGTCACAGTGATGTATTCGACGGGTCCACTAATGTTGTCTGTCCTCTGGAAGAAATACATGGCTCAGGGATACCCAGAGGGAGGAGATGTTCGAGTTTTGTTTCCACCCGACCACCGGAAACACACTATGTTTTTCTTTAAAGACGCAGATGGTTCTAGCTGGCACATGGCAGACGCCAGATTTTTCATGGCTCTTGGAGATCATATTGTGTTGACCGTTATAGGGAGCATTTGCATTGTCGCTGGGTTGTTATATGGCCAGTTTCGATTTTACCAGTATCTAATGTCAAGGTCGTTCAGAAACCTTATTTGGCATTTACGACTGATAATTAAGCATAAAATCTCCCGCAGACCGAGGAAGAGTCTATCTTATGAATCGCTTCCTTTGACGAACCAGGATTAGAGAGAAGAGGCGAGCACCTCTTTTCAAGAAGAACTCTCTTGCTTCAAAATATGAAGTATTTTGCCTGATGAAACAAGATAGGGTCTTGGCTGTTTGGCAGGTTATGTCGATTACTGCATTACTTTTAACAGTCTTAGGAGTCAGTTCTCTAACAAACGAGGATTATTTGACCAATGTTTGTTTTTCTTTCTTTCTCCTGGTTTAGCGTGAAATGTACTAGTCATTTTTGGTACCATTCCTTGCATTTTAACGACATTGTTTGCTTCTAGGTGGCCTTTAACAAGTTATATGGATTTGCATTTTATGACATGATGATGATGATGAATATTTTTTAAAAGTTACTAGCCATACCATTTATATACTGTATACGATGTGTAAAAAGCCTCGCAACCCCAGATCTAGCGTTTGGTTTCAAGCATTGCTTATTCTGAGAAGCATAACCAACCCTCCGGGAGTGGCCCCCTGAAGGCAAGCCAACGTTACACTATCATATGCTCAGACCCGTAGATAGCTAGAATGCTTCGGTGCAACCTTGGACTCCCAATCGCATAACCATCTCACAGTGACTGGCCTGTCATTGAGATCCTGTACCTTGATTTCCACAGTCTCGTCAGGGACCAGATCAACACAGTTGTCTTCCCACTTGGCATTCTCGCCGTCATTACCGTCTACGGCAAGCATCAGTCCCTTGACTGGCGCTTCAGCAGAAACCGAAACGTGACCCTTGTGAACTTTGACTCTAATCTTAGGGTCAGACGCAAACTTGACATATTTCAAGGGCTCGGGCCACGACACATAACGTGCCACTTGATCGCCGTTCGAATCTTTCAGATAAGCCGCTATTGCAGTGGTAGCGTCTTCAGGAATTGGGAATTTGGTGACCTCTGTTGTCTGATTAGGCAGAAGCTCAAAGTCGATGGATTTCTGAGGGAGATCAACAGGATTACCGCTACGGATATCAAATCCCTTGAAGATAATAGTGACTTTTTCGGAACTAAGAGAAGTGCTTGTGGCCCAGATTTCCACCGTCTTTCGCTCGTCCACGTATGATCTGACTGTGACTGGCTGCTTCTTAGTGACAACTCTCTCCATTCCAACCGTATACGGCTGAAGGGCCCGCTTAACCGTGAAAAAAGCCGGCTTGGGACGCAGGAAATAGTCTACCAGGGCCCAAGAAGTGCCGGGCCAGTTGTCATTAAGCTGCCAAACCAAAACTCCCGAACACAGTTTATTTCCTTCGCCTTTAAAACCACGTCTCCAGCTGTTGTACGCAAACGCAATGGCTTCAGATTGGAGGAGTTGTGCACAGTAGATGTAGTCTTCTAGAGGATCCATGCGGAATCTGAAATTCTCTCCCATGTACATGGTGAATCGTCTCATGTACCCGGGACCTTTATCGTGGGCGTCAAAGACAACTGACTGAGATTGACGCTGCTCAGGATCCGTGATCATGTGCTTGATGGTTCGAACATCGGGCGGGGATTCAAATCCAAACTCCGAAACAAATCTCGACCCTAGTTCTTTGTACATCTGGTAGGGGTGCATAGGACCGTGCCACACAGTCCACAGGTGTGTGTCTCCGATAGAAGTGTCAGATACGGTTTCGTCACCACCGTAAGGAGAGGACCGCCAGTAGGGGACGTAAGGAGCCACGTCTTCGACGACTTCCGGTAAAGTAATTTCGTAGATTCGGCGAGCTGGGAAATTAGTCTTCAACCAGTTTTCAAGCTTGTTATCTTTGGGATCGTATTCCCATTGGAATCGTTCAGCAAGCATATAATCCTCGTTATTGCCGGCCAGGATGGCAAGTGAGGGGTGATGTCGAATTCTTTTCACTTGCTGGGTGGCTTCCTGTTTAACTAGGTCATTGAATTCGTCGTATGCCGGATAGTTGCCACAAGCAAACAGGAAATCCTGCCACACGAGAATTCCAAGCTCGTCGCACGAGTTGTAGAAGTCATCTTGTTCGACGATACCTCCGCCCCAGACTCGCACCATGTTCTGGTTGCCTTGTTTCATTAGGTTTAGCCAGGCGTGGTAGCGTTCAGGGGTCGTCTTGGGTAAGAAGAAATCGTCTGGGATCCAATTAGACCCACCGCAGAATATAGGCTCATTGTTTATTACAAAAGTGAAGGCGTTTCCTGCTTCGTTCTTTAGTGTATCTTGGTTGAGTTCGAGTCGCCGGAGTCCAATTTTCTTGACAATTTCGTCTTGCTGACCATTGGACTCTGATTTGAGTGTGAGGGTAATCTTATATAACGGTTGGCCACCATGAGAAAACGGCCACCAGAGCTGTGGATGGGTGATATTGACCGAAGTAGAGTAAACCCCTTCCTTGCCAGAAGAACTCACAGTTTCATTGTGAATAACTTTGCCAGAAGGGTCCTCCACGTGCATTGAAACTTTGCAGTCGTCACTCTGACCAGCAATTGATCCACTAACCGAGATCTGAGCCTTGCTAAGCTTTTCATTAACGTCTCCTACAACATGCACCTCGTCCATTCGAGACTCATACATGTCGAGATAGATGGGCATCCATGGCCCCGCAGCAGTACAACAAGGACCCCAGTCCCACCCCCAGGCGTATTGAGCTTTTCTTAGCCACAACCTAGCGTGAGTTCCCATTCTCGTCTCGTCGCTCTCTGTCGGCTTCCATCCGATTCGCTTTCTCTCTTTTTCAGAAAAGCTGTTGGCAGCACGGAATTTCAGAACCAATTCGTTGGACGAACCGGTCTTTAACTTATCACGCACGTCTACACGGTGCATCAAGTGCATATTCTTGCTAAACAAGATATGTTCTCCATTGAGAAAGACATCAACAACAGTGTCGAGTCCCTCAAACACCAAGTCTACGTGACTCGCAGCTGAGCTGGCCACGTCAAACACTGTCCTATACGTCCAATCAGCGTCATTAACCCAGAAAGTCTGCGTCTCGTTTGTGTCTATAAACGGGTCTGGGATCAACTTATGGTGGAGCAAATCCAGCCATTGCACAGTAGGAAACTGACTTACAGGCAGAAACTCTTTGGCAACGTCATTCACAGCCGATTCCTGGCGAAACTGCCAACCTTTATCCAATTGAGTTCTCGGCATGTCTTTGTCACCGTCCGCAGTAGCGTTTCTATATCCAAGATTAGTTTCACATTGCCCTTCTGGAACTCTTCTCCTTTTATATTATTACAACTTTCTCAACTATCTTACTTCGCTACGATTAATGCGTCGAGCATTTCTCAATATGGCTGTTCTCCGTGTCGGTGGGGGACCCAAAAAGTGGTAGCCTCCGTTACAAACTGTAAAGTGCGAAGCCCCAACCCAGGAGGCCGTTAGATGCTTACAGCGTGAGATTAGCGAAAACAACCGGAGGAGTTTCCAGCCTATATCCGGCAGGATCCATTAGAGAATAGAAAAATAACTTTACAGAACCAGTATCTAGCGTACAGTGATAAAATATATGGGCTTTTGCCTGCCAGCAGACCCCCAAAAGTACCCTATATAAGCGGGTGTCTAATAACTTCAAAGTCGCACCACACCCGCCGGCAAGGTTTGTAGCCGGCAAGCATCGCGGAAATGTGTGGATATCGGCGCCAAAGCTGCCACATTGAGCAATCCTCCGCGCTGATAAATGTGGGATGCCCTTGTTGCACCCCCGCACTTTGGCAGCCCCCTGCTAAAAAAGTCTCACAATTTGTAGCCACACCCCACACGCGCCTCTCGAGCTTAGAATATCCGAACATTGAAACGTCAAATCCGACCAAGCTTAGAAGAAGAAATCCCAGAGCAGCCGTGGAAATATGGAGATGGAGTCATCGCGGAAGAGGAGCTCTGATGGTTCCGAGACTGCTCCGCATAAACGCAAAGTAACCAGAGCGTGCGACAGCTGTAAACGTAAAAAGATCAGATGTAATGGCGAACAGCCGTGCGTGAAGTGTCTGGTGTCTAAACGTCAGTGTACGTACGAGATCCCTTATAATAGGGGAGAGCCTCCGAGGATCAAGGTAGTAGGGATCAATAAGAATGACTTGGTGGCATCATCGGGTTCTGCTGTAGAGACTCGTATTCTTATTGAACAGGTTGGGCCGTTGCCTGTAGAGTTGAGTCATGTTGGACAAATGAGTAGGACAAATGGGACGACTGGTGATACTCAGATGGGTATAACAAATGCTGACTCGCAAATGAGTGTAAGGACAGTTGATGCTCATATGGGTAGAAATCTTGATGGACAAATGACTAGAACGAACATTGATGCTCAAATGAGTCAAACTGTTGACAGTGTTGGTCGTGGTGTAAATGGCATATCAGGTATTACTACAGGTATTACTACAGGCATTGCTGGAGGCATTAGTACAGGTATTACCACTGGTATTGCCAATGGCATTGCTACAGGTATTGCTACGGGCATTTCTGGTATTGACAGTGTTACACAACCGTCTCCAGTCGGTTCAAGTCCCTCTGCACCACGAACAACGTCTCCTGTCGTTCATCCTAATGTGAAACCTGAGAATCACTTTGTTCAACCTCAGGCACCTTTACTTCCCTCGCCGCCAGCATCATCAGTATCTCATAACCACCATAATCTTTATCATCAGAACAATGAAGAACAGCAGCGACAGCATCGTCTCTCTCACCACGACGAACATCAACATCAGCATCGTCTCTCTCACTCTTCCTATACTTCATCTCAGAATTCTCGGTCGGCAGGCCACAGTCCTACAGAAAGACCAACAGTCCCAGAAGGAGCAACAGCTGAACTTCCTGAAAACAACAGTCATCATTCTTCTTCCTCTGCTTCGCAGAACCAACCCTCCCCGGGAGAGGCCACTGGAGGTAACGTAGCACAGGAAGACGAATCCATCGATGGAAGTTCGTCGATTGCGTTTCTGGACAGAGCGATGAAAAGACTCAAACGACACAATCCAGTGGCAAAATTTTCCTTTGTAAACAGCAAGATCCCGGAATTCGACCCGTCAGACTTTTCGTTGCCTTCACTCAACGAGGCTCATCAGATGTCTACAGTGTATTTTGATACTATTGCGTCGACAAACAGATTCCTGCATCGTCCAACAGTCGTATCGCAGATAAATAATCTCTACTCCGACCAAAAACTCATCCTGTCTGATCATTCAAGCTTTGATAAAGGCATTAGTGCCACGATGTTTGCAATATTCGCGCATGCGTCGTACCAACTCGACAAATCTTCTCAGTCGGGCATCTCGTACTACCTTGCAGCTGAGCGACAACTAGAAACCTGCACAAACCTTGCTACATTACCGTGCGTGCAAGCCCGGCTATTAATGGTACTTTTCCTCGCTATGAGTTCACGCATGGACCAGTCATGGTCTTTGCTCGGCAAAACTATACGACTGGCTCAAACCATAGGACTACATCGCAAGACTGCAAAGAAGGGCGGTTTGATTCATAACGAAATGCGCAAACGCACCTTTTGGGTCCTCTATGTTACTGACCGAATGGTGAGCGTCATCGTCGGTCGACCCTGCGGTCTGCAAGACCAGGACATCGACCAAGAATACCCGTCGTTAGTCGACGACGAAGATCTACTCTTTCTCGAGCGCGCATTACCTATCCCCAAAACCGTCCCTACTCCCCTCTACATTGGCGCTACTGTTGAACACGCCAAACTTACTCGCATTCTTTCCGGCATTCTCATGGACTTCTATTCCGTCTATAAAGACATCACCGAAGTCAAAGCCCGCAGCTACATACAGCGCCTCGAACAGTGGAAACGGGAACTTCCCGCGTATCTGGACGATGAGCAACGTGACTGCGACCCACGAGTACCCATCCTACGCAACGCACGCATCACCATCCTCACTGCTTACTACCACGCCAAACTTCTTGTCTACCGCCCCTTTCTTATGGACTCTGGCGGTGCACGCAGCGAGTGGATCGAGACTGCCATCAGCCAATGTCTCAACATGTCCAAACGCGTGTTCGATTACAGTGAAGAATTGGTCCAACGTGGCCTTCTCATTGGTTGGTTCACCATCTACAACTCTATCAATGCGATCCTCGTCGTCTACGTCTACACGATCAAAAACATGGTTGTAAGTCCCGGTCGGCTCCCGGAACTTTTCCTACACGCAGAAGCCTGCGAAGGTCTCCTCCGTGACAACACCAAAGACAGCTACCTGGCCGAGCGATTCCTCCTCGTGCTACGGGAACTGAGAGCCGAGATCCGTCAGCAATATATGGCGTTTGATTCCATCACTTCAGGCCTCGATCTGCTCGTAGAAGCACCTTCTTTAGCAGCCCGTCTCCCTCAGCCCGAAGACTGGAACGAATTCGACAACGGCCTTATCGAAACGCTCACCATGCAAATATTTGACTTTGAGAGTGGCAATCTAGGAAACGTGTACTAGTTTTAACAGCAGCTGCACAGCTACTGGGGCCAGCCCCAGGCCCCGTAGCTCTGCTTCGCAGACACGAAAAAACTCAACAACGAGACCAATGGGAAAGAATGAGTAATGCTAATTGAGACTTGAGACATTTTTTCGAGTGATTTTGAAATTGTATATCAAAGAGATTGTCCTATGATGGAAACTTCTGCTGAAGAGTCTTCTAGTAGCGTGACTTGATATGCCTCTCAATTCAACGACGGCATCTCTGGTTTTCTCCCGTATCGGGTAGAAGAGGGCCATAACTTCTCTTAAAAATAGCTGGGAACATCTAATATACCCCACATACTATCTGTATATATCTGAATAATTAATTCTACGATAATGATCCTAGTGGACAGCTGCTGGGACCGCACATTCTTTTATTAAAATTTCAATAACTACCCTTCAATTAAAGGTTTTCAATGGTCACTTTAATAAATACTCTCAGTAGCGTTTCTCAATCACCCTTCTCAGTAAGCACTTTTAAAGACCGCTTCTCAATAGGCACTTGCCAACATACATTTTTATTAATACTTTTCACATGCCTTATACCTCTACCCGTAGTTGCTTCTATTCATACACAGTCATTTAGTAGTTACAACAAACAGTAACTAACACTCTTTGCCCTCAACAAAAAGGCAAGCTTGTTCAGACAAGCTTGTTCAGACCTCAATGTATAGTCTTCTTAGTGCTTTTCAACGTATGCAAACACATATATCTGAAACAACTCCTATTTAGCAAGTCTCGCGGATAGTCCCGTCACAAACTCTACTAGTTACATACAGGCAGTTAGGTAGTCAATAGTTACAGAAAGATATAGCACGGTTATAAATTAGGTCATGTCAGAAGATTATCTCGAACACCAAAACCAGTAACTAAACATTGTCTATCAGTTCTCGTCGTCATTAATGAATGAATGTGTTTATAGGTACACACAGAGCAATCATATGTATTATAATATATATTTAACCTCTACAAAGCAGAGCTACGGGGTCTGGGGCTGGCCCCAGCTGCGATTAAGAGTCAGTACTTCTCACCTCAGATAAACTCTAAGATAAACTCTAATTGAACTATCAGAACTTCCCAATGAAGAAGCGAAGCGATGCGCAGCAATGTCCATGCGGCTGTCGTTTTCTCAATTTTTCGTGTAAGCGAAAAAACTACCGTTCTTGGGAAAGGAGGGTAGGGAAGCCAACTGACCTTCTCCTATCTACGACCCCGCATCTTATCATAGCTTCACGCATCTCCGTTTCCGATAAGACGACTCCACTTTTTTCGTAGAGTTTTCATAGACAAGTCACAGCAGTTAGCCGGCTCAATCGTCTCAGAATCCTTTCTAAAGTTGCGGGGGGGAGGAGGGGGAAGGGCGGCCTTGCCCAATGCGTGTTACATATCCGTGTTCAAATAGTGGGGATGTTTCCGAAACGTGGGGATCCGAAAAAAAAAAGACGCCCTGAGCATCGTATAAAGACAGCAGTGAAGAATGAAGATAACGCAAGCCCTTCTTCTTCGCCAAACCCAACCTTATCGCTGCTGTGTTGTACTCTTCCTGCCAACTTGTGGTGTGGTTTGTAGTTAAAACGAAATAAAAAAAAGGAAGATGTCTGAAGTGCTCAAACCTACACACTCGCACATCGAGAACCGAGAAGTCCGGGTTAAGCCGGCTTCGAGATTGGCTCAGGTCTTAGCAGCAGAACCAGCAAGACCCTTTTCTAAAAACTCATGGAAACTATACGGGGCGCTCTTTGTCGCCTACGGCTGCTCCATGACTCAGGGGTTTGACTCAAACACTTTTGGAGGATGTCTGGCCATGCCCAACTTTCTCAGTCAGTTTGGTCTCGAGTCACCTGATGCCAAAGCTTTGGCCACTGCCATGTATGTGATAGGTAACATCATCGGCTGTATTTTTGCTGGGTTTTTGTCTGATGTGCTGGGACGACGGTTCGGCATGTTCTTTGGCAGCTGGATCTGCATCATCGGAGCCATCTGCCAGGCATCGTCGTCTCAGCATGGAGCTCTTCTAGCAGGACGTCTTATTCTTGGAGTCGGAGCCGTCATCGTCACAACGTCAGGAAGTGCGTACGTCTCTGAAATCTCCAATCCTGCTTACCGAGGTATCACCGCAGGGCTATACAATACCTGCTTCTCTGTGGGGACGATGATTGCGACGTTTTTGGAATACGGCTTGAATTTCTTGCCTGAACCCAGTGCGGTGCAATATCGACTCCCCTTGGCTCTCCAGGGTGCTCCCTCAGTTATGGTAGTCGCATGTGTGTGGTTTCTACCTGAGTCTCCACGATGGCTTTTTGCCCACAGTCGGTACGAAAAGGCACGTGAGATGCTTGTGAAATACCACGGTAACGACAATCCAGACAGTAAACTCGTGGAGCTTGAGCTCGACGAGATGAACGACGTTATTGAGATTCAGACGGGCGGCAGATGGTGGGACACTCGTCAGTTATACCAAACTAAGGCTGACAGATATCGTCTTTTCTTGATCATATGTGTTGCCTTCTTCGCTGAAATCGATTTGCCGCCCACTTCATACTATTTCCCTATTCTGGCAGCGACAGTCGGTATAACTAACCCACGAACTCAGCTATTACTCAACGCACTTCAGACCCCCGTTCTGTTCTGCTTTGCGTGCCTGTCTCTTACCTACATCGACCGAGCAGGTCGAAGAAAGATGCTTATCTTTGGCAGCATTGGCATGTCAGCCTCTGTTATCATCCTGACAGCATGCACTGCCAACCACCAGAAGAGCAAAGTCATCGGTGGAGTGGGTATCGCATCCCTCTACTTATTCCTGGCCATCTTCGCCATGTCCTGGACCCCCAATCAAACTTTGTATCCATCTGAGATTCTTGGCTTTCAGAACCGAGGCAAAGGAATGGCATTCCTTAACCTCGTCAACAACCTTGTCAAGCTTCCCAACACTTACATCTCGCCCATTGCTATTGCCAACGTCGGCTGGAAGTACTACATTCTGTACATTTGTACCGATGCTCTAGCTGCTGTGGCTGTTTATTTCTTCTTCGTTGAGACCAAGGGTTGGAATCTGGAAGAAATTGAACAGATCTTCAACGATCCTCATCCTGTCAGGGCATCTCTCAAGAAACAGCACATCGTAAACCATGACGGTCAGATCTATGTTGATGATATTGAAGCAGAGGCTGATCCCGATGATGATGTGGTCACGCAGTGAGTGTGACAGTGAGATATGCCTCCAGCGGCCCCTCCCGGTGTTGGAATCTCGCTTACGCGGGATTCGCAAGCCTCTGAACGAATGCTAGTACGTGTATTGCGATTGTAGCGTTTTATTTGTTGAGTTAGTTGTTTTTATTTTGGATTATGCTGTGTTTTTGTTGAGCTTTTTAGTATTTTAGGTATGAATCTATTATGAATGAATGATATATGGAAAGATATATCGAATAATGTATTGAATTAAATAATTTGAATGAGCTAAGTTATCATCGCTATTTTTTCATATGTCCCTGATATAATCTCTACGCGGAATTTTTTCAGCAAGAAGAATCTCTCCTGTCAAGTGGTTGTAATTCTTTGTGTTGTCTGTCTAGCGCTTTAAAGCAAGAATCTTTGATAAATTATTTATTGCTATGTTACATTATATCCTTGATATAATCGTCGTCGTTGGCACTTTCTGCGAAACAGAACTAAACCTCCCCGGAAGGGGCCGGCGGAGGTAGCGTGGACATGACCGCCAGAAATTACTACATCTTCTTCAGCAGAGGAATCATTTGGATGGCTCCCGTGGGATTTTCCTTGTTATATACAAATAAGCCCTGCAGTTGGGCCGTGCTGACTGGCTCGTTGAGATCGAGCAAGTTTTTCATAAACTCGTCACATTCGTCAGATTGGTTGGGGTAGAACCGGAGGAACATTGCCCGGGCCTGGTCTTCTGTTGCATTATCAATGCACTCCTTGTAATCAACCCGGCCAGGACGTATAAGGGCGGGATCTAAGCGTTCTGGGTGGTTGGTCGTCATAAATATTATTCGTTCATCGGCAGAGGCTACGCCGTCTAGTGCATTGAGAAGTCCAGAGAATGTTACACCTGACACGAAGCCTTGCTCCTCAGACTGCCGGCGTTCGTTGAAAGCACTGTCGATATCTTCCAACAGCAAAATACTTCGCTCGGGAACGTGGTTCATTAGATGGTTCAGTCTGTCGTCGGTGAGAGTCTTTTCAGACAGATTGATCATGCATATATTGTAGTCGAGGTCGGCTGCCAGAGCCTGGATTAAGCTCGACTTGCCGCTCCCGGGGGGGCCATACAGAAGATATCCTCGCCTGTAAGGTATACCGCGGTCGTTGTACCACGCGCTGGATCCGAGAAAGTCAGTAATGTCGGCTACTAGACGCTCCTTGACCCCCTCGGCGAGAATCACCGACTCTATAGGTCTCTTGCGTCTTGGCTGACCAAAAGGTCTCCACTCAGGCCCGAAAGATGTATATATGACAGTTCTGCCTTCATTCTGTTTCTGGGCGCGGCCTTGAGCTTCTTCTAGTATTTCAGCAAACAGATGGCGGTCGCGATATAAAGTGGTCAGTGTTATGGTCTCAAAGGGGGTTCCCGACGTCAGGTCCATTAGGCGACCGGACCTTTCACGCTTAACCATCATGAAAGCTCCTCTGTATCTGATTAAATGGGATCCAGGGCCAGGAACCAAGTCAAACTTGGTAGAGATGCTCCCGTTGTCATGTTGCTTGAAAAGAGTCTGAATACTCAAATGGCGTGATCTTCGCTTGGGGTACTGGGCCATCCACTCGAGGAACCATGCGTATGATTTATCCTTGGAAGCAATTTCCAAATCAACGAGCATTTGCTTGTAGATGAATCTTCCTCCTCTGAGTATACCTTGTCTTGCAATGGCCAGAACTGCTCCGAGGCCCATCAACCCAAACCCGGCAGTAAAATATGGATTACCATTCAGTAACTGTGCGTACAACGAGTTCGTTGTCGACTCTTCAACCGGTCCACTTTTTGTAGTGAGGCCTGAGAGTTCATTTCTCTGGCCCACGAGTCCATTGCTTTCAGTTACTACCTGATCCTGCCTTGTTGGATCAGTGACGACTGTCGCAGGAACGCTATTGTTTGATGACGTTGTTGGCCACAGATTCATTCATGCGAGCCCTTAGTATTCCAAAACTTTTCCCAAGAATCCAAAATGTAATTTGAAAAAAGAAAGATCAGAAATAAAAAAATCAAAAAAATCAAAGATCAAAAGTGAAGTTTCTCCACCCCACTGAGAGTTCACACTGAGTAACCCACCACACTATGCAGATGGCGATGAACTTCCAACTCCCCATAGTAAAATCAAACACTTAAATTTATAAAACCTATAAACCTGTTTACTAACACACGATACTATAACATACAGCATCATTGGTAGATATTTTGGCGGCAACCTGGGAGAAAGAGAAACAATAGAATCTTGCACATTTTTGTTTTGAGCTCTCTTTCTCAACAGTCTCTCAAACAAACATGGCAAAACAAATGATCCAGCTCGGTGGCAGAACATGGCCACGGCTGGTCGACGACCTTTTGAGAAGTATCCCAGGAACCGGGTACATGAAGCTCAGTCCTATTGAAGCGAGCGTTTCAACAAGTTCCAAGCCGTTCAATAGTCTGTGTTACCTCAGCCCGTGCGCTGTACCTTACAAAGTTCAGTCTATGGACGAATCGAGAACTGTCTACTACTTCATTGTGGCCAACACAATGTACCATGTTGAGGTCCACGTCATAGGAGGATCCCGAGATGACCCTATGTTCTATGATTTTCATTTGGTTCCATCGGATGGTGGTGATGAACCCAGCAACGCGATAAAAGGTGTCGAAGAATACACGTATATATGCAATAGCACTGCGACCCAACTGAAGATGCTTATACGGCCGCCCGAATTCAACAGCACTGACCTGGAGGATTTCACCCCGCAGAGCATTAGCCACCGGTACCAACTCTTCAAAGAGCAGAAACCCTCGGCCGAATGCCCGACTCCTGCAATGTGTTTCCAGACGCTGCACAAAATCATCCAACAGCCTCTGATTTCCGACGAGATCAAGGAGATCTCGGCAAACAACCCGACGCTCAATATGAGAGTCAACCCGAGCATACTGTCCAAACTGCATTTCACCTTTGACGAGCATCGCGACTGCTACATTCCTCCAAATCTGCATGACTTTACCAAGATCGAGACTGCCGAGACTCGAAAACACATGGCCCGGATGCTTGTGGAAGCGGCTGTGCTTGCCGTACGGGTCGATGTAAAAGGTGCACATCACGGATCTCTCCCATTCCACTTGGAGGATGCTGTACCTGTACTGTTAGGCGCTTTGCCGTCACCGACTCCCCTCCAGCAGCCGCCTCGTCCAGTCCCCCAGGATTACTACGGGTTTTATGTCATCTTGGGTGCTACCGAGGCCTTTTCTGAGGACGCTCTATTCCATCGCTACGAACTTCAGGTCCGGAGTGACCCTGGGAATGCGCATTATTACCTGGACGCTATTAAGAATCTGGCCCAGTTCTTAGGCTCAGAGTTTTTAGAAGTCAAAGTGCTTGAGCTCATGTCTCTTGGCGTGGCTACTGTAGCTGATGTGTCTGATGCATATGCGAAATTTGACCTCCCCATGGAGAGCGATGTTGCTGACGACGTCCTGATAACGATATACACCGGGCGTATCAAACGGGACCCGCAATGCAAAGACGACATGCTACGTGCCCTGAACGTCATAGCCAACACAACTAACAGCGAGGTACTCCGCAAGTTTTTGCACAATGCCCAAATGGACCTCCCACAAGCATACAGATATTTGGAGATTCCTAATGATGCTACAGACGATGCCGTGGTAGCGACGTTTGATGTGAAGTATCAAGAGGCACTGGAGAGCGGTGGTGATGATCTCCCAAAGCAAGCTTTGCTCCTTATTGGTAAAAACCGCCAGAGCCCTATTCTTTTGAACAAATATGAAGAACTGACATTCGGCACCGTACCAGAGATGGACATCGATACCGCCTACGGTCTACTGGGAGCTGACAAAACAATGGATGAGCAAAGCGTGGTTACTATTTTTGACATTCGTTCGAAAGACAACCCAGAGTCTATTCTGGAGTTGCGGCAAGCTTTGCGGACTGTGGGTTCTGACCGTCAGAGCAAGTCAATCCAGCGGTTCTTAGAAGCTGGAACAATGGAGGTTACAGAAGAAGACAACTTAGTATGGCCTGTTGGTCTGAATAATATTGGGAATACCTGCTACTTGAATTCTTTGTTTCAGTCTTATTTCACCATTTCTCCCTTGAGAAATGCTGTACTCGAGTTTGAAAACTCTGCCGACAAGGAGGAAGTGTCTGGTTTGGTGCAGAAAAAAGTCGGAGGAAGAGATGTTTCCCAGTGGGAGATCAAAAGGTCCCAGGAGTTTGTCATGTACTTGGCCGAGCTATTCAATGAGCTCATTCATACGAACAAAAGATATATTTCACCAAAACGGGATTTAGCTTATCTGGCTCTGGTTCCTGCAAAAGACGACCCTGAGCATGATCCTGAGTATGACGACGTGGAAGTGGTGGAGAAGGTAGACGAAAACAGCGGGCCAATAATTCTAGTTGAATCAAAGGATGAGAATGATATTGAGGATTCACCTGAGGACGTTCAAATTGCAGAGCCAATGCTGATTGACGTAGATGAAGAGGTGGTCGAAGAACAAACAGGTTCAGATGATGATGAAATAATAGAGGTTGAAAAAGAGGAGACAAGCTTCAAGACAGATAATAACGGAGAACTGACTGAAAAAGACACTTCTGAAATGCATGGTGACCATCCTCCTGGATCAATTACGGGAGGTCTTACAGACACAGCACTAGGCGGCGGCGAAGAACCCGCGCTTCCTCCTCGACCTGCCAGTGCAGTAGCAAAGGAACGGTCCAGAAGAATCGACTCTGCTTTGTTTGGTCGGCAGCAAGATGTGACCGAGTGTATCGAGAACGTTTTGTTTCAGATCGAGTCTGCTTTCAAACCTAGTGGATTCGAAGAAGACGGAGAGCAGCTGGATATCATCAAAGATCTCTTTTATGGGAAGACGAAGCAACTTTTAGAAATGGATGTAGATGGAGCGAACCGAAGGGAAAAGGAAGAGAGGTTTTCAAGTCTTTTAGTCGACGTGGCTGATGGCCCGAGAGACATATATGATGCTTTGGATGCGTACTTTGGGGAAGATATTTTAGAACTAGAAGGTGGAAAGACCAGGAGGTCAGTAACCATAAGTCATTTGCCCCCTGTTTTGCAGATTCAAGTGCAACGAGTACAGTATGATAGGGTTCTTCATCAGCCTTTCAAGAGTTTGGCACTGCTGAAGTTTGGAGAGGTCATTTACATGGATAGATACTTAGACGGAGACGATATCTTGAGGCAAAAGAGAAGAGACGTATTTAACTGGAGGCGCGAAGCAGCAGATGTGAAGAAAAGGCTTAAAGAGGTCAACAGCCGAGGTGTAAGTCGTGTGAAATGTTGCAGACCATCGTGATCCGATATCTAACTAGAACAACGGTCTAACTCTTTTGGAAACTTTGACCGCGACAAATGATTGGTTCAAGACCCTCGCTGCTAGCGGTGATAAAGAACTACAAGTAACTCCTGCTACAGTAGAGCTGCTAAATACCAAGATTAAAACACTCTCTGATGAGATTAGCCAACTGAACGACCGCCTCAGAACACTTGAGAAACAGATTTTGGACCAATTTTCAGATCTTAATAAAGTTGGGTACCGATGCCACTCGATTTTTGTTCACCGAGGACAAGCATCGTTTGGTCATTACTGGATCTATATCAACGACTTCAAAAATGGAGTGTTCCGAAAATACAACGATGAATACGTGACAGAAGTGCCGCATTCCGAGGTTTTCGACAATAACGAGGAAAACACCGCTACGCCTTATTTCTTGGTTTTCATTCGCGAGGACCTGGCTGAGTCGTACTCTGAGGCAATTGTTCGCGAGGTAACCACCACCGTATAGAATAATTGTCATGTATTTACTGTTGAGGCTGGAGTGGTTACATACTGCTCTTTTTATGTTCATATGCATTTATAGAATAGAATCTAATTTCGCATAAACGCTTAGTCTTGTTAGTGAAGAGTCCCTCAAAATGCCATTCCGCTAGTATAACTTACACTGCAGCCACAACCTCAATCTGTAGTTCCTTATCCCGGTTGGTCTCCAATTCCTCTTGAACTAAGCTCGATAGGTTGGCCCCGACACCTCCAAGTCCTGGACCCCTTTGTACGAAGGGAAATTCCGAGTAGTCTGCTAATAGTTCATCAGCCCTGTTAAATGCGTGGTCACGAGCTTCGTAGCTAAGATTCGTCAATAGGTTTTCCAAAACGTTTCCTGCATACGCTCCTCCAATTAGAGCAATAGACCGAAGATACCGAAACTTGATCTCCTCGCGGAAAAACGGCGAGTCAGGGATCATAACGGTACGAGCCGTTAAAAGCATAATGACCCGCCTCTTAATTTCGTCTTTGGCACCACTCTCGGCTACAGGATGAGTTGCCATGTCAAATAAGAAGAAATTACGCTTTTCAGTGCGCAATATGCCTTTATCTACCAGACCTTTTAACAGTCTCTCTCTCACCTGCTTAAGCTGATATGAAATTTTCGACAGGTTCCAGGTCTCTCCGGAAAGGTAATCGATCCACGTTCCCACAGTCAGTGGCTCGCTTGATTTCATTATTTTTACAGTTTCGTCCAAAAGCGCCTCTCCGGTGATCTTATCGTCAATGACTTCAATGTATCGGTCACTAAGGGCCAGCCTTTTACGGATTGAATCATTCACCACGGCTATTTTGCCCCTGAGTGCCAGCTCCATTAGTATACATCCACGTAGAGCATACGAGAGATTGTCGTTCCAAAATGAAAGGTACCCTTGTCGGTCTTTAAGCCCCATCAGAAGAACCTCTTCCATCAGAGTCAGCTTGGGGAACTTGGCCTCCTCCTGACTTGTGTTGATATCGAGAGGGTCATAGGCAATTTTACGGCCCGGCTTATTTTCATCATAGTCTCTCTCCACGACAGCTGGCGATTCTCTGCCGTTTGGCACGGGACTGCTGCCTGTGCTGTTCTCCTTTCCTGCGACTCTTCGACGCTGTAAGGTAGACATTATTGAGCAGAGTCTTTTGAATTGATGTGGATCACGACGTTCGCAGTACAAAAAACACTTCAAATGATTTGTTTTGAGCCTCTTTGTTGTCTTTCTCTCTCCGTCGCAAAGTACTTATAATGGTTACTCTGAATTGCGCAGCTTTCTCCCGAGGATTATTTATCAAAATTGCGCTCAACGGGGCGGGGGAACAGAATTGTAACTACAAAAACCCCCCAATGAAATGAAATACCCAAATGTCGGATCTCAAATGTCACTCTCTTGATCGATCAATTTCTGCAAAACGCTTCCAGGCCTGATTCTCCAACTATCCCTCAAATGATTGATGGATGAGTTGTCTTTCTGGGAGATTGTTGCAAGGAGACACAGCAGCGTTATGTAACGTGGTGCGGCTGTGTGGATGTGTGGGATTATTAGAGTAGAGACACGACCGGCCGTATAGCGGCAATGTTGTAACATTAAAACTTTGTTAGTTCAGACCAACTGGCAATTAGAACGTACTCTCCACTTTGTTCAATTCTCTGCGAAGCAGAGGTACGAGGTCTAGGTCTGGGGCAGGCAACAGCAGCGTCCAGCTGCTGATATATATCTATATTATATCTGCTTGTATTACTGTCATTAAGACTATCATTATAAAAAAAACATCCAATCTATGTTCTGTACAATATATTTATCATGCTGGATGACTCTGAGATGACTCTGAATTATCAATTGGCGTATTTCGATCTACCCCGAAGCCGTGGACCGTATCTGATCAACAAGAACGGAATCGCACACATAAACAAAGTGAAAAATGCAAGTATGGTAGACCCCCAAGCAACTGGGAACCGCGGAGTGCTCAGATTATTGTACATAGCATCTCCAAACAGAGGGAAAGCACATGCAAAGGCACATCGCATGAATGCATTGCCAGCAAAAACTGAGGCTCGGTATCGCGGATAGGTGAGGGCAAGGTAGGCGAAAGAGCTCTGGAAAATATTGAACAGACCTATCACGTAGAATATCTCCCAGATAATAGGCATTATCCAATGCACACCAGCAGTCCATCCGAACAAAAACAAAGACATTGGCAAAAAGCCACACACCCACGCAGCCAGAATCAAGAAGACTTCGGGGCGCATCGTCTTTGCCATTATCCTTGGCCGCACCATCTTGATCATGAAAGTTATCAAAACCATGTATGCAAAAGCACTGCCGACCAAAAAACCAATAAAAGCCAAACCCTGCTGAACGAGTGTGAAGTTGTAGACGCCGGCAAAGATAATGGGGAAAGCTTCAAAAAAGAGGAAAAATGCGCCGTAAGCAAGAGCAATGTAGAAATCAAGCGCAAGGATGCCAGGCTCACTCGCAATCATCAAAAACGGCCGCATGACAATCTCCTTAAGAAAGGGGCCCAAAGGCCGGGCTTTCTCCGCTTGCTCCTCCTTGGTATAGTATCTGTTATCGCCAGTCTGCTTTCGGAGTCTTCTTGCTCGTCGCACGAGAATATTCGAGTGCAGAGACTCTGGCAGAAAGAAGAAGACACACACCAGCACGAATGCGGACAGAAAGCAGTAGAACCAGAAAATCCATCTCCAATCTACGGCGTCAACCATGGCTGCACCAAGAATGGGGCCCAAAGCTGGCGCGGCAACAGCACCAATAGCCCACACGCCGACAAAAAATGCTAGAATATGAGGTTTGATATAGTCACCGACAGTTGCTGCGCCGATTGAAAGCACCGGGGCACACAAAAACCCAGTGATGAAACGAATCACAATGAGCCCACCGATATTCTGCACAGTAGCACATCCAATTTGGAAAAGGGTAAAGGCAATAAGCGGTAGTAAATACATATATACTCGGCCCAAGGTAGGTGTTTCCGAAAGAGGCGCAAATATCATGGGCCCGAGTCCTGATGCGAGCAGGAACAAGGAGAGGTTTAATGTTCCGACCACATGACCGACGTGGAAATCAGCCTGAATCTGTAATTGACCTGGAGTGTACACAGACGGTCCAATATTCATGACAAACGTCAGCAGCATGAGGACAGAGGTTACAATGGATTTTTTAGCGGTAGACCAATTGTACGGATGTTCCGGGTCATCAGGTCCGTTGAAAACGACCTCGAATGGGTCAACAACGGTTGGTGGAGCAGCCGACTCGTCCTTTTCGGTGTCTCGTTTAATATTTGATGCACTGGAAGGTTGGCTCTCTTCGTCATCTTCCTTTTCACTGATATCGTCCATGGGTCCTTCCTTGTCATTGTCAAGAGAAGGGTCAATGTGCTTCTCTCTTGGACTCTCTTCTTCCTCCTCCTGGCGTGCTTGCTGCGGGGGCTGTTGTTGTTGTTCGACAGGCGATACCGGCTTTGCTGGTACCTCCACGTGAACTTTGACTAGACCTACATGCTCCAACAGGTCGACGAAGGCCGTATCTCTGAACGAATCAAAGTAGCCCATCTTGCAATTATGACCAGGTTTGATTTCCCCGAAACAGTAACACTAAGTCAAAAAAAAAATATCTACGTTGGTGAATCAAAGTAGCGCTGCTCAATGCCAAAAAAAACTACTGTATCCCTCTTGAGATTCCTCTCTCTGTTTATATTGAGAGCCACGTTCCTGAAAACTCTAATAGCAATAATTTGTAATCCACAACGATGCCTGGGAAAAGACGCAAAGTTATACTACTAAATAAGCAAAATGGTTTTGTTTTTCCTGATCTCTTGGTGCCGTTAGTAATCAAAAAGAGAGCTGTTGTGCTTGTTACTTGCGGTTAACTCCCGGACATTTCGGGGTTAAGAGCTACCGGCCGGCGCGGATTTAACAGCGGTCGATCGACATGCCAGGTACGAGAATTCCCAATACCGACGTGTGGTTGACGGCAGGGCCGGATGTGCCTCATCTATTGAGTAAATTCTTGACACTTTCTGCCACTTCAGAGCGTCTAGTTACGCTATTTAGGCCATTTAGTCATTTGGGCCATTGATACCCCCGCCGTATATAACACCACGTTGGGCCACGATCATGTAACGTCGGGATTACGCTACCAAGTCGGCGCCCCGTTATCTCCGATTATTTTTAGAGCATTTTTTTAAGTCCCCGGAATTCATTTACACTCGGACTAAATGTGATTAAGAGGATTAAGGATTGGAGTTTAATGACAACTTGCTTTCTTTTCTTAAAGTATATAGTATACACACTTGGTTAGTAGGTTCTGGGCCTAGATCATTTACATGAAGACACGGCAGGCGGCAGGCCGAAGCAGAGTGACAGTTGGCAAGATATCCATCGAGATGAATACTACCGTGTGGAAGTGAATCTCATTTCCTAAGCAGATAGAGATCAACAACACATTGTTCCTGTATGTATGAACAAACACAAGGACTCATACGTAATCTACCACCTCACACACCCACACCGTTGAGTGTGACACGTATGTTCAAATGATTGATTCTTTTGTCTTGATCTCAACTTCTTCTTTACGAACGCGATCGCCATGAACCCGGGGCTGTCCCGTCTTCCGTTCCGGTCTGACTATGACAGTTTTGCGGGCGTGTCAGATGATCAGAAAAAGGGCCTCTCATTAGAACGTTCTAAAACAAGGTGGCGAGTGAGTCGTTCTTAAAATGTAGTTGTGGTCTATTCTAGCTACTTTTGGTGCGCAAACATGGGTCTTACAGCTATATCTAATACTCAAGCCAAGTACAACAAATCCTCCTTCTATCTGCTACAGTCAGACCTACTCAAATTAGCGTACCCAATGATGCTTCTTCTGCAGTTGAAGACTCCACTGGAATTGAGCAACATCTTTTGACAACGCTCCCCTGCTCATCAACTGTTCCTCCCGTTTTCTTCGCTATATATATGTCCTGTCTGATTCTGCCCCCTGCATTTACCAGTAAGCCGCCCAGCTAGAGGCGCAAATCCCGTGACCCCAATGACTTTTGTGTGAGATACACCGCAATCCGACAGAGCTACTATAATCTCACAACAGGTAATTTTGGCCCATGACTTGAAACCATGTCAAAATCATGGGATTTTATAGCTAAGATTGGTATGTATATGGTTGAATATTATCAGTGAGTGCTCTTCTAACCAGTTATGATCGGTGACTCGTATGTGTGTGGCACGGCTGTGGCTAAGCTTTTTTAAGGGATAATGGCTTCTTCTACCTTTGTGGACCTTGATATATCTTTACTGTATCTCTAGGTGCCTCCGGCGGCCCCTCCCAGAGAGGGGTGGTTCTGCGAAGCAGAATCTGGTGGTGACAAGTGATCTTATCTAAAGTCCGTGTAAATAGTCTGTTGACTATCTGGCGTCGACTCCTGAAGTAGGGAATTCCAATCTATCGTCGACTGTACGCTTTTCTGCGAAGCAGAACCACCCCTTCCCGGGAGGGGCCGCCGGAGGCAGCTGGAGACGCTAACCAGAGCATGCGGGAAATCGTCTCTTACAATCCGCCTAACAGACGATAGGTTTTCAGATGTTCACGACGTCACCATAGCAGCAGAAATTGGGTCCAAGATAGTGCCTGTCGGAGATAACCAATTCATCAAGCTGCAAATCTGGGACACAGCCGGGCAGGAACACTTTCGAGCAGTCACAAGGTCGTATTTCAGAAATGCAGCTGGTTGTCTAATAGTGTACGATGTTACGAGACGACAGACGTTTGAGCACGCTCAGGACTGGCTCAATGATATCAGAGAACAGGCCGACGAGGACATTACGATATGTCTTGTTGGCAACAAGTCTGATTTAAACGACGACAGACAGGTGACTACCGAAGAAGCTGCCCAGTGGGCCGAGGCCAACGGGATAAGTAGATTTGTTGAGACGTCGGCGAAAACAGGCGAGAATGTCGTCCAGGCTTACGAAGAGGTTGCTCGGTCAATCCACCAGAACATTGTACAGGGAAAGTATGACTTGAATGACCGGAGTCGTGGAGTGAAAGTGAACAAGAGTTCTTTAATAAATTTGAACGTTGAGGGGTCTGCGAAGAAGAAGAAGAATGGGTCGTGTTGTTAGTCGAGAAGAAGGGGAAGAAGAGTAGTAGGAGTGTGCGACTTGGCACTCCCCACTTCCCTAGTCTTTTTATTCCTTTCTAAATTTTTAATCATTTTCTCTTGCATTGGTGTATTACTAGTATAGACATAATTTTATTTTGTACATTATCTTTTCATAAAGCGGTCTGAGAAAGCCTCAACCTGCAGCTCGGTTCTCGAGTTCATATGCAGGGGATCAACAGTACTAAATAGTTAAATCCAACTCTATCATTACCCACAGATATCAATGGCTAAACGGACGAGGAGTGCCACAAAGGAGTCAGAGAAATCTGAAGGTGTAGCCACCAGCCAAAAATCGGCTAGTGTTCCTGTTAAAAATGTGAAAAGGACGAAAACTGCCAATGAGGGAATCAAAGATAATAGTAGCGCATCTCTTGAAAACACAAACTCAGAGAACTCAACCACTTCGACTCAGAACTACTGGCTCATGAAAGCCGAACCTGACTCCAGATTAGTCAATGGCCATGATGTAAAGTTCTCAATCGATGACCTGAAAGATATGAATGTTTCGTGTTGGGACGGGGTCCGCAACTATGGAGCTCGCAATAATATGAAAGCTATGAAGACAGGCGACCTCGCGTTCTTCTACCATTCAAATTGCAAACAGCCTGGAATTGTAGGCATAATGAAAGTCTGCAAAGAAGCGTATGTCGACCACACGGCGTTTGACTCAAAGCACCCGTACTATGATCCAAAGAGCGACAAGTCCAACCCGAAATGGTTCATGGTCGACGTGGAGTACGTCAAACACTTGCCTCGGATCGTGTCGCTGCACGAACTCAAACGATACAAGGATAGTAACGAATTGAAAGAGTTTTCGCTCCTACGACTAGGAAGACTAAGTGTAGGGAAAGTCAGGGAGAGCGAGTGGAACTTTATAAATAAACTGGCATTGGAGCCTTTGAAGGATGACTGATCTCACCATGCCTCCGGCGGCCCCTGCCGGGGAGGGCTGGTTCTGCTTGGCAGAAAGAGTCTCAGGAAGATCTTACTTCATGGACATTCAATGCCGAATCTCCATGAATGATGCGATAGATTCCATTGCACTGAAACTCATGCCTGGTCTACTTTATCTTTTAAGTGTATTTCATTATCTGACATGGAAGTATGGTTCCTTACTCATGGAATAGTGGCCTCGTTACGAACTCCTCCTTCAATCTTTAACTATCAAGTCGCTATTTACTCTCTGGGCCCATTCTGTCCAACTCCCATCGTATACTCTTATAGACTTGTTCGTTATGCCTGCCGCTTGTAACCCATTCTCCAACACGCACGCAGTCACTCCGGTACCACACATTAAAATCACAGGCTTATCATCTGACACTCCTTTAGACTTGAAAATGGCACCGATGGCTTCCGGGTCCTTAAACTTGCCATCTTCTATCAACTCACTGAAAGGCAACGAAATGGAACCAGGCGTATGGCCCGAAGAAAGCCCTGGTCGCGGCTCAGGTGCCGTTCCCTGGAACCGCCCAGCGGGTCTAGCATCGACTATGTACGGCAGATCTCTGCAATTCTTGCTCTCAACTATGCTCTTAAGCTCCTCGAATGTGACTAGAGAAGGTACATCTGGAGGAATCTTGCTAGAGCCTGCATCATCTGGCGACGAGTATTGCGACTCTTCAAAACTTGTCGGGCCACTCTCCAAGGGCAGTCCCAGGGATTTATACAGTGTAAAACTATTCAGCAGGAGAGTGTCAGCATGTCCAAAAGACCTAAGCATCCAAGCAGCTCGGGGCGCAGAGAATATTCCACTTTTGTCGTACACGACTAGGATATCATCGCGTTTCAGCCCCAATTGACCCATGCTTGCGTGAAAATCACTTCGAGACGGAAGCATATGCGGATACGGAGATGAATCATCCTTGATGCCATCGATATCGAAGAAGCGTGCGTTTGGAATCCGCTCTTCCAAGTACTCTTTCTTGGGATCTCGGGGAACATTGGGCATATACCAAGTAGCATCCAGAGGGATGACTCTGCGAGCTGTCGAATTGGTTACTTCCTTTTGAAGTTCTACAAATGATCTAGGATCTATCCATGGTTTTCTCAGGTACTTGTTGAATGTTGACATTTTCCAACTGATACAAATGATTCGCGGCAAACTGTTAGTTAGTTACCTAATGTCGTGAAGTATAAATTACTTAGCTGATTTTGTGGGGGAGAAAGGGATGAGATATTTCATTGATGACCAGAAGGCTAACTGGATCAAATAGACGTGGAATATGCTAAATAACCTTTTGGTATCATGAGAACTGAATAAATTACAATTTGAATAATGCTAAATAACCTATTGGTAATCAATGAGAACAATGGACATGAAATACATGCGAAGCAGAACCAACCTCCTCCGGGAGGAGTCCAGCCGGAGGCCATATCATGTTCATTTTGCTTTTTAAAAAAAAAATATTAAGTAGCCTCTGTAGTGGCTTGTACAATGAATTTGTAAAATCGATCGCCGTACTCCTCCGGTGGAACAGCAGATATTGCGCTGGTGGCGTGCGACAGACCTTTCCAAAAGGTCTCAATTCGTTTGACGAGGGTGTAAGGGGTCAGACAGTCAATCACACCGAAATAATATATCTCATTTAGAGGTTCGTCTGCCTGATTGGTTGCCCGAATCCCTCCGCTGTCGCCATAAAAGAACGAATCCTTCCGCCTAAATTCATCCAAAACAAAGTCCACCGCGCTGAATGCAGTAGGACTGGCTGTAACCAATGCTTTCCTCAATTCTGCCACCTTGGTACGAGACAAGTTGGCACCAGGCTCGAAAACCTGCAAGGTAGAGTCTCGGATATTTTCAGTGTTTCCTTTCGTGAGATCATGGATTCCAATGAGAAGACTGTAGTCCATGATGTTGAGCCTTTTCAGTAACTCGACGTCAATTTTCAGCTGGTTCAAAAACCGCTCCTTTTTCGTAGGACCCAGCTTGATGTGTTCTTTTGAATCCAGCCAATCCAAGTCCTTCAAAACATGATTAGATTTCGAAACCTTGTCGCCGTCTTTCGTATCATATCGTCTACCCAATGTACTGCCTTTCAAGTCAAAGGTCCTATGTATATCTCGGTGCGGCGGAAAAAGGTTGTTCATGACGATAAAGTGAATCTTGCGGCCGAAGGGAAGCTTCACCCTGTGGAGACCGTAGACTTGCGAAATCAACGTATTTGGATTAGCTTTGACGTGGTTGTAGTAATCTTTTAGAATTTTTCTCAACATTTTATGCTCGGAATGATGTATCGTCTTGATGATGAACCGGTAGTCCCTAGAAAAGTAGAAAAAGCTACCAGACTTGCCAGGACTGCCCAGCTCGGAGACAATATATTTTGAAGTGAGGGATATCAAGTAGTCTGCGGGATCCAGCTTGAATAGCTCCCGCAAGTGGCGGAAAACCCAAGGAGCGTAGTCCTTGAATTTAAAATCGTACTTAGCAGAGGGTGTCAGCTCGTTCCCACTAACATCAAAGGCAAGCTTGTTGCAGGCAGTGAAGTCAATATCCTGCAGTTCCCTGTCCACTTTGGCATTGCATCGTGATACTGACACACGGATTCCCGTCAACATGTTGTATGCAGTAATAAAGTTAACGTGGCCCTCCGAAACCTTGGTACCAACAAGGACCCGGTCGTCTTCCAAATACTCTCGCCGTCTTCTCTTTGACTCTCGCTGTGCTATGATGGCCTCCCTTAATCGCTCTATTTCCTGCTGACTAGCAAAGTCATCTGCACCAGCCTGGCCGAGGTCTCTCAGTTGCTGGCTGTCGCGCACACTACTGCCTACGGCTGCCGAGCGACGCCTCGAGAAAGAAAAAGAGGCGCGGTGTGAAAATGAAAACGAGGGCCTGCGAGCTGGCGCAGCTAGGCTCGTCGACTCTCGGCCCGACACCGAGGAAGCAATCGACGAGATCGAGCTTCGAGGGTTGTTCTTGACCGGGACATGGCTCGACAGAGAACTTCGAGCCAAGCTTGGCGCCCTCTGACCCACAGAAACTCCAGAGGCGGACTGCGTACGTAGCAGGGCTAGATGATGCGGGACATGCTTATCGTCAGTTGAAAGAGTGCTCTCAATTGACCGTCGGATGGTATTAGAAGGTTGTCGGAACGAGCTGTTATCCATGCGAGGGGATGCCGCGGGAACAAGAGGAGATGGATGCGTAGAGCCTAGAGTCCCGTTGCTGGTTGTAGCAGCCGTAGCAGCCGTCGTAACTGGCGATAGTTGCGTGCCCTGAATCGACGATCGAGCAGAATGAATTAGTGGTCCCTGTTGAGAAGAAGGCAGTGCGTTGATCGGAGATACGACATCGTCGGATGCCTCGTTCTGCTTGACCGCAACCTTCAAGCCATTATATGCAAATTTATGAGGTGCTTTAGGGAATATCACCTCGGTTCCTGCCAAGACAGGAGAGCTCGCACTACTGCTGGTAGGCGATGCGGTAGTGGAGTCGGTTATCGTAGTTGCAGTGGTCATCGTAGTGGCAGCAGTTGCCGTCACCATGTCAGTTTCTATTCCGTCCACAGGAACTGTTGGTCGGCGTTCCCGAACAGATGCATTACTCGAGCAAGGCGACAAAGCGCCGTTTGTTTTGGCTGGAACGGCCTCTACCACGTCTATCGACGGAACTTTAGGGACCGCAGGATCGCTATTCGGATCGGACCATCCTTGACGTTTCGAGAAATTTGGCGTCGACCCATTACGTTGGCGCGAGATAACGACGCTGTGTACAGAAGTCGTGGTATCGGAGCTTTTCGAAGATTCGGCATATGATTTCTTCCGACGAGGCCGCCGATGGTGGTCAGCGACTGTGGACGGGTCATAGAAGATTTCCTTTTCCAGCGTAGCAAACGAGTCCGGGCCATCCACGGCGCCCTTCCATGGTGGTAAGGCCCTGTCGTCGGATCCCGTCGATACAGAGGTCGCCAACGAGGACATTGAACGGCTGCGTCTTCCTTCTTCCGAGGTACTGTCGTCTGCTGCCTGGTTCGTCCTATTCACCTCAAAGGAAAAGGGTTCCAAGATGGCGGTCATGTGTCGGGGAGCGTTCTCCAAGTCGTCTCGCTCGTTGCTGTCTGATGATGATGATGATGGAAAGAGCTTTATATTTTTCCCGGATTCTATTACTTTTCTTACTTTAAGGAAGGCGCTGAAACATAAATAAATAGTTCGATAGCAAAAAAAGAATAAAAATATGTACAGGTGGTGGTAGAGCGCTCGTCAGCACCTGAAAAACGGTTGGATTCAGTCTCTCCTTTCCGTAGGTTGTTCCAGATTATTATCGAGTGATTGTTATGAAGAAAACTGAAGGCGGGCACCACTTATACCGGGAACGTAAATCCAAGACTGGGTAATGTCGTAATATATGACCTGACGGCGGTGGGCCACACACAGGCTGGGGAAATTACCCGGTGGGATATCGTCTGGGGGATGGGAGGGGGTCCACGACGACCTATGGGGCTTCGCCGTAACACTAGATTTAGTATGGGCCAACAGCAGACGTTGTGGTCCGATAAATTTTGATTTTTGTGTTTGGTCTTACTATGTTTATGGACCTAGCAGGTTAAGAATCAGCAAGTAAATACTGTTTTGTGTTTTAAAGTTGCAAATAATATATGCAGGTTGTCCGAGCTGTTATCAGAGATTAAGCTCGCACACTGCATAGAAGATCCAAGAATATCTGCAGGGTGATCGGGAGTTGTCAGGGTCATCAATCAGAGAAGTAATATCATACCCCATACAGTTCAAGTAAAACTTGGTATTATATAAGTTGTAGAGCTGCCTCCGCCGGCCCCTTCCCGGGGAGGGTTGATTCTGCTTCGCAGACGTTTAAACGGAGTCAAACCAGTTTTCGATATCAGACTCGCGTTTTTTAAGATACCAGGTATTACAGGGCCTCCAACTCTTATGTAATATTGATATCAGAATCTTATAGCCATGAGATCAGAGTCGAATCGTAAAAACATCGGACTCTCACATACTATACGGCACCTCTCTTTCATATATTATAGTAAAAGGAAGTCCCGGTAAGCAATGGAACAAAATGCGTTGATCCACACTCCCTCGTCTCTAGTAGATAATTTGTAAAAATCAGAAAGACAATCCAATCGTCATAAATGTCGTCATAGCTACGGGGTCTGGGGCTGGCCCCAGCAGCTTCTCAGTGAATGATCAGATAAAACGACATGAGAACCACTGTGAAATAGCCGCCTGCACATATGAAGAATATCATCTCAGGCCAACGTCCAACGGTGTACGAATACAGTTGAAGTCCGGCCGACGAGAATATCACTCCACTCACGCTCTCTAAAACTCCTTTGGCTCCCAGAAATACTCCAACAGTGCCCACCGGTGCCAGGTTCAGAAGTGCAGCACCAACTGTGACTTTGGCAACTACTCCAGAAGTAGAGATGAAATATGAAACGGCGTACTGAGCCCCGTTTCGAGCCACACCGTAGCCCACGTAACCAATGCTTTCTAGAAGATTTCCAGCGCGAAGAATGGAAGTGTCGGTTCGAGAAATCGCCCGCGGTTGGTCATACTCCCGAAAGTACGACCGCAAAAGTTTGACTACAACCGGTATAAGGAACATCAACACTATAATCCTGTACACAGCCGTTGCAGACTGTAGATATCCCACCTCGGTCGCTGTCCAGGAGAACTTCATTTCTGGGTACAGCACGGCAAGTCCTGCTCGACTGCTAATTACTATCTGATATAGCAGTTCCATGGCTAGCAGAATGAAGATGTTTCTTTTGACCTGTCTGGGCTGATGTGAAGTCAGTTCAAACAGCTGGTAGATGGGGTTTAATATGTTGGCCCTGCTTAAATATAGCCTCCACCGCGACAGTCCGAGACGTGTTTCGCTTTCAACCCGGGCATTGTGAAGGATATGGGCCCGTGATTTGACAGCATCCGTTAGACTTTCGGGAGTATAGAAGTTTAGGGTCATGAGAGCAACGGTATTGACTCCAATAGCGCCATAAAACACCTGTAGGATACTCATATCGTGATCCAGTAACCATCCGCTTAAAAACGGCCCTACTGCCTTTCCTATCATGTTGGCTGACATCACCAGGCCCATAGCAGTTGTCCGATGCTCTGAGCGCACTACATCTCCAACATATGACGATACCAACGGGACAATCGTTGGGCTTTGAGCTGGTCCGCAGAGCAGACCGGTTGCGATGTATGGAACAGCCATGAAAAGAATAGAAATGCTCTTCCAGTTTTGCAGAACTATACTCATAAAGACGATGCCCAGAGCATTTCCCACAACAAACAACTTAATAAAGGGTAGACGCCCTATTCTGTCAGATAATCCACATAAATACGGCATTGAATACAGAGACATTAGGCCTCCAATTAGAGAGAACACAGACACGTATCTTGACGTCTCAGCTTGGATTTCAGGCAGCTGGCATTGTGCATCTTTGTATTCCAGTGACTCCCCGTAGTGATTGCTACACACCACTGTAAGTGCCCAGTTCATTTCGACTGGTGCCAGCATCAACATAGATACCGATATAAACGTGTATGGAACTACTATTTTATATATGGAAGGTCTTTGAACTTCATTTGATTTGACAGTTTCAGCAGATTCAGTTGAATCGATATGAATGGCTCTGCTAGTATTACTTTGAATGCTCTCCTCATTCATTAGTAGAGGGCATCGTTCATCCTGCTCGTCTTGTGTAACTGCCATAGTGAGGAAGTTAATTTACATTTATATGTAAAGTAGATTTAGAACGTTTGAAATCCTTCCTTCATTTCAAAAGAATTGTTATGCAGGGGAATCTTGCCGGATCTGTGGGGGTTCAGAAAGACAGCGAGAGCGAGACGTATATAGTGAGAGAGGTGGACACAATGTACTTGGAGGGATAATAGTAGAGACAAATGAAATGTATAACCATAGCAAGGACGAAAAATCTCTGTTAAAAGGACGAAAAATCTCTGTTAAATAATTTAACCGAATTTTAAAGTGAATCCGCTCCAATTTGCCTAGTTATGGTAAATAACTCCATAGCAAATAACTTGATGCCATTCGGATAAGCCGTTCGGCCCTCGGCTAGCTAAGCGAATCTATCAACCACCACTAACTTTAACGCCATGAAGAATTGTACAAATTAAATGCCTAACTCTCGATGAATACTCTCGATGAAGAATTCAAATCATGCTGGCAAAAGAGACAAATTCCGACGGTCCTCCAAGGCATGTACTCTCTGCCGGCAGAAAAAACTGAAATGTGACGCTTTGATGAGGTTTCCAAAGCCATGCTCGAGATGCGAGACCATAGGATCTCTATGCGAGATTGATCGGTCGTTTGAAAGAGCGAGACGCAGGCATGTGTCAATTAAACAATCTTTAGCCACAGAGAATGCGGATGCCTTGAGCTGTGGTGAAACCACTACTCGTGTGATGTCTTTGTCTAGGACGGCTCTCGCTCCGAATGGCACTCCTACCGACAGTTGGGGATGGCCACTGTGTGCAGAACTGCTTCCAGAGAGTAGAGTTCTCTCTGATGAGTGTGCTGGTGGCGTTATAATTCCCGGTTCCACCATACGCCTCCTGTTCAATGCGTTTATTACGGACTACTTCAAGTTTTTACCCATTCTCACCAAAGACATGTTGGATCCAGATTGTCTAACTGGTGACCATCGTATATTATTTTGGGCAATCTGTTCAGTGAGCTCTTCTGCCGTTGCACCAGAGTTTACCGATGTCATTGTGACACATACTCGAAGTCTGATAGCAGCGAGCCGCGAGGCAAGATTTATGTTGACTCCCTTCAAGTCTCTGTGTAGAGTTCTAGCGCTTCTCATAATGTGCCAATGGACAATCTACAGTACTAGCATTCAAGAAGAGCAATCCTGGGATTACTGTGCACGAGCAATGCACCTTGCCTTATCGATTGGTCTGCACTGTTCGTCTTATAGTCAGGAGTATGCCATCCCCGATGGTGCGCTCAAGCAGCAAGCTGGGCTCGCTTTGTTCACCTATGCTGGCTGCTTTTTCACCAATCAGATGCTGGCATGTTTTTCGGGACTGCCATGTCTGTCCAGCCTGAACCAGACTGTAATTCCCAAAATGTTTCAAATTGCTGGAAACAATGTGCAAACAAGAGAATTCGTAAAACAGGTTAAAATCATGCACACGCTTCACCAATCCCTGGACCTTCTAGGGAAAAATCCAGAGGCAGAATTTGGTCTGGCTGAACCCCAGACCCGCCGCCTACTGCACAAGAGTATGGAAACGTCTTTTTCTCAGCTAATCGCAGAAATATCCCCCATGTCTGAAATGACAGAACTGTACTATCTATGCGCTAAACTACAGTTACACTCGTTCTTACTCATACCAGACACTCCGGAAGAAGATCAAAGGGGAATCGCAGTTCCTTTATACGTAGTATGTGTGAAAATCATCGAAATTGCACAGCATCTGGCGACAGGGAGTGCAGAAGGGTTCGCAAAATATCCCGGTTTCGTGGTTAGATTAACCACAGCAGCAGCCGTGGTACTTTTTGGAGTTTTGATCTCTCCCTTGGGGGAATTAATTGACTCCGATGTCTCTCGCAATAAGATAGCAGAGGCATACCGCCTTATTTCTTTGACACAGGCAAGAGAATATGATCTTGCCACCCGCTCAATGGTTCTCATCAGCGGACTGCAGGAAATGCATTCGCAACAGTTGCTGAAAATGCCCATATTTAACGTTAGAAGCAGGCTCGGGTGTAGCGCGTTCTGGAGTCTCCTACTAACTTTTAAGCGGTATCAGATGAGTCGCTCAACTGGAGCCCAAAATAGGCAGGGAGGAGGAGCTAGTAGTATAGCACCTACGAGGACAGTTTCCCCAGATGCGGTTGATTTACCGGATGATGGACTCTTGAATTCAGATAAGATTAATCTGTCGCCAGTTATTGGGATAGATGACCTACTACCTGATGGCTTCGGCGACTGGGATATCTGGTTTGACGGAGACAACCATTCGAGTTTTCTGTTTTGACAAAATAATCACTATAATCATGCGACGATGCATCCAGTGGCCACTCCGGGGAAGGTTGGTTCTTCTCGCAGTCTTTAAAAATTTATATTAGCAGGTGTGAATTGGGCTATCATCTACAGAGGACTCTTGACATCAATGTTGAGAGCATTGAGTAACGGATTGAGACTCGATGCTGAACCCAGATCTTCGACGGCTTTCAGAATTGCTTCTTGGTCATCCAAAGACATTATTCCCTCGGTAAGGTCTTTGAATTTGTTTATTATTTCGTCCTTTGTAAGGACAGATTTTACTCCCGTCGGTTTGGGCACAATGGCCGACTTCTCCTTTTCGTCGCCAACCAGTTTGATAGTCACCCGAGTGCACAGACCGTGACCTCGATCTGTTAGAGGGTATGCAGGGAATACTGCCTCAGCACATTCACATTTGGAAATGAGCTCCCACAGGTCACTGTCATTAATCCTGTCTTCAGCGAAATGCTTCATAGTGAGATTACCATCTCGCAGAATCACCGAAGCAATGTAAGCTGCATTCATTTGGGCTCCGATAGCATTAAGAGGAATTTCAGCTTTCCAACCTCCGTGATGAAATGCCGCTTCCGTCATCTCGATCTTGATGCTTTCCACTTCTGCAGCTTTCAACCCAACTTTGACTTCTCCTCGCTCTTGCAGCTGTTTTATACAATCTATGGTGGCGTGGATACCGGCCATACAGGCATATGGCTTCACATTTATGTGACTAGTCTCCCATTCGGAAGAAAGAGTTCTAACAATTTCCTCCTTTTTGTTGCCTCCTTCCACCCCGTTTGAGAACACTGATACAAACCCTCCGTATGACCGATCAAAGATTTTGGAAATGCCTTTGTAGTTGGCCTTGGCCATCATGGCCGCGAAAAGCCCATTACGGGCTGCGAAGCCGTGCTGCATGCGCTTCACGGACGACTCATACTGAGCAGACATAAGACCACCTGCTTGCGTGCAAGCCATGCCGAGGGCGTCCTCGGTTTGCTTGGTATTCAAGTTCATCAGTTTGCTGCATGCAGCGGCTGCTGCTGCGGGACCGAATACAGGGCCGCTGTGCCATCCTTTCGCAAGAAGGCGGCCACCACCGACAGAATAACCGACTCGAGGACCCACCTCGTACCCGGCTATCATTGCTACTATGAAGTCTCTTCCGGAGAAGTTCTCGAGACCACTATTAACAGCAGCAGACAGCACAGCAGGAATTAAAATGGAGTTACTATGTAGTGGAGACGAACTATGATAGTCATCGAGTTCAAACCCTTGTATAAAAGCGGAATTAATCAGCGCAGACCCTATCAAGCCAGTTTTGAAGTCTTTCCATCCAATTACAGGAACATCTCCTCCTGGCGTCTCGATTGTCAGAATTGCCCTTACTGCATCCTCTGACCAAGGCAAGTGAGACCCGACAATGGCACAAGTAAGCCCGTCAAGAATAAGACTTTTGGCCCTGTCTTTGACTTTATCTGGGATGGTTTCCCACTGCAGGTCATTCACTAACCACTCGCACAGCCTTTCGGTAACGTCTCCAGCGGTCGTTTCATCAGATTTGTTTGCAGATTTATCTGTTTTATTCATAGTTGCTTTATCAAACAAAATATTTATTTTACATACTTTTTTTTTAAAACTTCTTATATATATACTTCCGGATCCTGATCCTGAATACGCTTAGATAGCCGAATCACCATCTTATCCGATGCTTCCCCACATAACATCAAAAATCCAATGTAAGCGGAAGTGTCTCCACGGCTTCCCAGAAAGTGCAGCATTCTAGAAATCAAAAGGTTATAACCACAGATAGTCACCGCCGGAAGCCTATCCTATTAACCGATTAATGCAGGAAATCATGAAGACAGAAGTAGATCTTATAAGTTCTTCGACCAAGCAAACGGTACCAAGCATAAATCTGATTGATATACTTTTCTGCTTTAAACACGGCATGATATTGGATCTGAAAAGATGTACTGCTGTTTAGTATGATCGTGGATACTGGGCTACACACAACAAATTAATCCGGCCGAAACATTGAATATTGATTTGAGACGATTTTGCATTTGAAAATTGAATACTGGGATGTTTAATACGATCAACGCGTATTGGCATTGCTCAATCTTTCAACATGTTATACTACATACTATTGTTATTCACCAAGCTAAAACTGGATCAGATGATCCAGATACACAAAAGCTTTCCGTCTTCTCCGAGTCCATTTCGCCCTGCAATCTTCTGAAGAGATCCTTACCGTGTTTCTTCCATCTGTTCAAAATCCCTCCACTGACTTGAAGCTTCAGTTCGACATCATCGAGCTTGAAAGGATACTTCTTGCCGTTTATCGCGACCTTTCGCTCAGACACGAGCACAGACACCGTGGCACCTTCCTGAGCAGCCTGATAAAACTCTTCGTCGGTGACGATAATGCCGAAGAGAGCAATATTGGCCTGGTTTCGGTTATAAATATAGGCAAAGGATTTCGCAATGACAGCTTTGATTCCGACACATTTCAGAGCCTTTGCAGCCTCCTCACGTGAAGATCCACATCCGAAGCCTCTACCTGCTACGATAATCTGCTGTCCCTCTCCGACTCGTTGTGCGAACTCGGGACGAACGTAAGCAAACGCTCCCTGACCTAGAAGGTAATCCGTTTCGGCTCCGCACTTGTCAATGGGGATAATTGCGTCAGTGTCAACATCATCACCGAAACTCTGAACTTTTGAAACAATTGTCGGTGGTAATAATGAAGCCTCGGAGGCATATAATTCTGACCGCGATGGTGTGGGTTCTTCTTCGTATTTTTGCTGACCTCGTTGCGCCGGCTCAGAATACATGATGGACTCGCCAGGCTCCTTCCAGTAGGCTCGGAACTGATCATACTCAAGTGGGTCAATTTCGCTGATGAATTGCTGGGGGTCGGTCACTTTCATGGAAAACGAGGAAGCTGCCACTGTAGCAGCTGATGCAAGGTTTGCTATCGATCCTTTGCCCATTCTGTTTTTGAAATTCCGGTTCTGAGAAGACAACCATACCTCGCCTTCGCCGGCTCTGTCGGCACCCATACCTACGCAGTATGAACAGCCAGGTGCCCCTACTGTAAAACCTGCCTGTTCATAGTATTTAAGTAACCCCAATTTCTTGAGATTCGCAATAATAGGCAAAGAACCAGGGGTCACTCGTCTTTTCCCATGAGAGACTGGTGTGAGGCCACGTGAAAGGCCGTGTTTCAAAACGAGGGCAGCAAGGATGAGCTCTTCTTCGGTAGTGGTACACGCCCCAATGAAGACTCCGTCGAGCTCCATATCCAGCTTCTCGCTAACCGGAACAATATTATCGGGCGATGGAAACAAAGCGAGAGTTGCGCCTACGTCGCTTAGATCTATGACCCGTGTGTCGACGTACTCAGCTTCATCATCAGGCCTAAAGTAGACAGCTGCCTGCCGGTGGGTAGGACTGGCTCTTTTTGATATAAACGCAGCCGTCTGGCAGTCTGGCTGCACTACCCCACCGAGGGCACCGAATTCGGTCGACATATTGGCAATTGCAAACCGAGCATCACAGGACAGATATTGCAGCCCTCTTCCTTGGTATTCGACTACTTTTTGGGCTGCAATGGTGTTACGTTTGAATTCTCCCAAGATGTGCATGATGACATCTTTGCCTGTGATCCCAAAGGCAGGTTTCCCGATAAGTTCGATTTTGAGTGTCTGTGGTACTTGGAAGAATGTTTCTCCGGTTACCATTGGAAAGGCCACATCTGACGCTCCAAGTCCGACTGCCAGTGCTCCGAGTCCTCCGCTGGAGCATGTATGAGAGTCAGCTCCAATGACAATCATACCCGGCTGGGCACGTTCTCTGTAAAACTCAGTATGAAGGATTGTGGTGTTGGGCTTCATATAATCCTTGATTTGAAGTTCCTGAGCACCTTTTTCGGCCAATTGAATCAGCTTGCGTGGTTGCTCCATGTGGTTGATTCGGGGGTCGACAATATGGTCGGCTGCCAGCCAAATCCGGTCTCCCCTGAATACTCCAGGTTTGCCGAGTCTCGCATAGGCCTCATAGAGACCTTTAAAGCTAATTTCAGACGACAGGGTCCAGTCGACTCTTACACACACTACGTTTCCAGGCACAACATCCTGCTCGGATAGCAGGTGGTGGGCAAGGATTTTTTCCACCAAATTGAGCGGTCGTCCCATATTTTGTTTGGGTCTCAAGAAATTATAAAGAGAACTACCAGTAAACGATAATCAAATTACTGTCATCTGATTCTGGCCCTCGTTTTTATAGCCTCTACATCGCTGTCCACGGGAATCTGATGGTCCGTCGGATATGCATCGTCCCAAAGTTCGGATAGCTAAGCGAAAAAGCTTGAAGTATCTCAATGCGGGGAAGCGTCGATGCGTCCATGGAATTGTATTACGCGCGTGCGGATAAAGTGGAAAAAACAATGTTTTCGGCTCGTTCTACTGTGTACGAATCTGCTCTAAACGAAACGAATTCGGACAGCTTTTCTGACGTTCTCTTCAACAATAAAATTGACCATCTATATAATCCCCCCTGGGTGCAGCTTAGCCCATTTTGAAAATTGTCAAGTCTACTTTTCAAAATATAAAACCATTGACTGATATTAGTAGTCATAACGAATAACCAGTGCACGCCTGTAAACAAGAGAATGAGTAGTCCTGCCCAGAAGATTAGAGAACTGATTGCGGCACCCGAAGTCCTGTTGTGTCCCGGAGTGTTCGACGGTATCTCCGCTAGGACTGCTCTCGCCCAGAATTTCCAAGCTTTGTATATGACTGGAGCCGGTGTATGTGCGAGCCGAATTGGCATGCCTGATATTGGGATAGCAACATTGACTGAAATGGCTCAGTCTGCCGAGATGATTGCTGGATTGAATCCTGATATTCCTCTTATTGCTGATGCTGATACCGGGTACGGAAACACAGCAATGTGCGCGAGAACTCTTAGTGCCTATGCCAAAGCTGGAGTGGCTGCTCTTCATGTTGAAGACCAGGTTTTGTCAAAACGATGCGGTCACCTTTTGGGCAAGCAGATAGTTTCGCAGGAAGAGTTTTTATCTCGTATTCGGGCGATGGTCATTGAGAGAAAGCGAATCAAAGCAGACATTTTGATCATTGCTCGCTCGGATGCTGCTCAAGAACATGGAATTGACGAAGCCATCAAACGCTGCAAGGCCGCTGCTGCAAATGGGGCCGATGTAGCGTTTGTCGAGGCCATTAGGAACGAAGAAGAGGCTCGCAAAGTCATTGCTGAGTTGTCTCCTACTCCGTGTCTCGTAAACATGGTTCCTCATGGCGTCACTCCTAACTGGAGCAAGGCAAAAATTGAAGAGTTGGGCTTCAAACTGGCGATATATCCCGGTGTTGCTTTGGGCGCAGCTGCTACTTATGAGACTCTTGCCTACAAGGCTCTTGCCGAAAAAGGGGAAGCTGCAGACCCCGAAGAAGGGTCTGATGTAAAGGAGTTTTTCCTAGCTATGGGACTCAAACATTTTTTGGTATTGGATAAAATGTCAGGTGGATCTACCTTTATTCCAAATAATGTGTAAAAGCGTATATAGCTTTGTGCAGTACCAAAAGGTAAACAACACTTTATAACAGATATCTAAAGTTTTTATTCTTCTTATCCGTGATATCCTCGACAGCTGTTTCCACCGCTGGCAGTCCGTACTTTTTATCGCGAGTCGCATTAAGGTTCCTTATGTAGAACCACGTAATGCCGGCGAAAGTCATTGTAACTACCAGGCAGGCAAAGCTAACAATGAAACCGGCAACATATTTTGGTCCCACGGCAGCGCCAAAGATGATAGGTCCTAAAATGTTTCCTATACAGAACGCGATAAAATTTGTCGCACTGATGACAGCTTTCTTTGTATGGCCAGAGCAATTAGACGTAGATGTAGAAATGCTGAACAATGTACTGGTAGTGGTAATGCTCCATAATACAATTCCACCGTAGCGAACATTCCTAACATCAGACAACCAGCACATTAAACTACCGGCTGCAGCAAGTGCCAAGGTGGCTATCAACATGAGATATCTGAGGTTGAAAATGCGGGCAATTGGAGTAGCTATCAGCATGGTAACAAATATTGCAGCTCCAAGTGGAATTTGGAGCAGTAGCGACTGAAACACAGAGAAATCAGACTCTTCTACCAATATTGTTGCGAAATTGGAAACTGCACTGCCTGGAATGGCACTGATAAGAATCATGGCAAAGTGGAGCCATGTTTTTATGTCTGTCAGAGCTTCGACAACTTGAGAGCGATCGTGGGTACGATTAACGAAGCCGACGCTATCAAGAGCTAATCGTCGTTTAATAATAGCTTTTTCCCTATCGGGTAGCCAGCGAGCGCTGTCGGGGTCGTCTGGTAGGAAAAACATCAGGACCAAGGACCAGGCAAAAGAAATAGCTCCCACTACGAGAAACATCAACTGCCATTGACTAACAGAAGTCTGAGCTTCCGCTAACGCATAGGCCAGAGGTGGGAATATCATGGCTGCAACTCCACTGGCGGCATACCAGAACCCGTTACGGATGACCTGTTCGGACCTCGTCCACCAGAATGTTGCATAAACCATGAAGGCAGGGCCTACAGCTGACTCTGCAATGCCAAGAAAAAATCTAATTGCCAAAGCTCCGGCATACGACGTGCAGGTTGCCGTGAGCATTGTCAACATTGCGCACAGCATCATTGAAACTGATACCACCTTACCAGTTGGGTATCGCTGGCACAGATAGGCCCAAGGCCATGCTCCTACAATGTATCCACAGTTAAAGATCATGGCGACGTTTGCATAGCGAGAGTTATCAAGAATAATCTGTCCACTAGGTGAAAGCCCCACAATGATGGTCAAGCCCAAGTCAGTGTTAAACCCGAATATAGCGGCCGCACTCAAAGTTGACTTTTCTGTGAAAAGCAACCCATAAGTTATCGTCATCATTGGAACCAGCCAAAAGTCGAGCTTTCGCACGACTCGGCGTGCTTCAGCCTCTTCATAGAAAACTTGATCATCGTCTGCTTTGTTTTCCACTTGTGACAGGCACGCAATTGATGCTTTATCTTCGATGGTATTGTTCATGTTTTCTTGATGATCCGTTAGACATTTTTTGACAAATGCGATCCCATGGTATTTATTTATACCATGTATTGAAATTTTAACGCTTGATATTGACTGTATTCTGTGGACGAGGTGAAAGCCTTCCCCGCAAAACCTCACCAGCAGGTTTAAAAGCGGGGTAAAGCGATTCCCCCTTGAGATATACAGATTTCTCCGCCCCAGAGTAGTTAATCAAAGGTTTCTTCGGATTCATCTTTAGATCCGCTTAGCTAACCGAGACTCATTTCTCATTTCGCTTAACTTTCCGAGAAATAGTCGATATCCCTACCTAGGAGGAATAATACCCCGAAAGAAAACAATGACAAAAAGACCATCCCACCCTTTCCCGATAAGAACCCCCGGAAGCAACTTCGACAGCTCTTCGGGCCAGCCCCAGACTCCGTTCTGCTTCGCTGAGATTCAAACAGTTGCTATCTTCCATACTGAGCAGTGTGTGGTTCCAGCCCACGAAGCTGTGCTCTGAACACTTCCACGCTATAGCAATGGGAAACACATTTGTATTGCACAGTGGTATCACCACCTATAACTGCATTTGTATTAATAACATCGGCATTGTTCAGGACTCTTGATATAAACGGGATGAATTAATGCAGTCTTCGTGATGGTTTTTGCGGGGTAGTACGGTAACGCTGGGAGAACCGGGTAAAAAGTTATCAAACGGCGCAATATGTCGTCCGTCTACTTGGCACGTATAGTTACTTAACAGTTAGTTATGGTCGATAATTAATATTAGTATTAATAGAAAATCTATTTAATCAAATGGCATTTCTCAATTTGGATAACTCTTCTGAAAATATGAGGAATAGGAAAGAGAATCAAATGAGTCAAATGGGTAAAGGTCAGCAATGATTCAGTCAACTCTCTAGAGTAGTGACCACAAGATTATGCCTTCGACCTACTAGGTATATTAATTCTTTACGTAGACTTGAATGCGATCCATCATCACCAGCTTTTGCAAAGCAGAGCCAACCTTCACCGGAATGGGCTGCTAGAACCATATGGACCTGAGTGCAATTGAACCACTTGAATCGCAACGAGACCCTGAAATGTTACACAATTGGGACCCAAATCTGTTGCCGTGTAACATTTACCTTATGTCCTGGTAACATTTCCACATTCCACGGTTACACCCCTTCGTCTCCCCTACATTGTCAATTTCCCTCAAATTATCATTAACTCCCTGGTTTTCCTGAATAGGACTTGGTCAAACCTCGCGTACCTCCAGCCTACATTGCAATCGTCGCTTTCACTGTAAGTTACTACTCACAGTTCCCCACTCGACTGCCCCACTCAGCTCCACAACTACCGCTCAAATTTCCGAGCCAGACGCAACGCACAACCCCGTATTTTCAAACCCAATCCGGCAGTATTCCTCCGTGGTAAAAATCCCGTCCTAAACCCCGCCAACGTCGTTTCTTAAGCAATATTTAAGTTGCCAAGGGTCCTCATTTGACTTAGATACTTACTCGTATCTGTAAATCAATTGTCAGAGATATTTGCAAAGAAAAACTGCTCTTGCCTTGAAATAGATAACACAATGGCCTTCTCTTCGTCTGTGACCGTATCTGGATGGTCATTTCGAGAGGAAGGATCCAAGGAATGGAAAACTTCCAAGCACGGAAGGCCCACCACTCAGATCCACTTGGATTTGCTGGATCACGGCCTCATCCCTGATCCTTTTATTGGACTTAATGAAAAAGAGGTGCAATGGGTGGCCGACAAAGCGTGGGAGTACTCGGCTGAATTTGAGCTAGAGTCCTCGACAGGACATCGAGATCTTGTGGTGGACGGATTGGACACATACTGCTCGGTTTATATCAACGAATCCAAAGTCCTGGAGACGGAGAATATGTTCCACACCCACCGTGTTGACATTAGCTCAGTCGCAAAAGCAGGTACCAATCAAATTCGAATTGTGTTCCACTGTGCCTTGAAAATAGCCCGTGAGCTGGAGAAAGAGCACGGCAAAATGAGACTGTTCAACGGAGAGTCATCGCGAGTGCAAATAAGAAAGGCTCAGTACCACTACGGTTGGGATTGGGGCCCATTGCTCATGACCTGTGGCCCTTGGAAACCTGTTAGGATTGAGACTTTCAACAGTACCATTTCGGACGTCTTTGTCAATGCAGACGTAAAGGAGTCTCTGGACGCCGAGATCACTGTTGAAGTAGATGTGCTTAACACTACCGAGGACAAAGTTAGTGTAGACGTCGAAATTGTTTCTCCTGATGGGAAGGTGGTGACAACAAAGTCTGTCTCTGCCCCCAAGCCAGGCGTGGTTTCCGTGCCCATTTCACTGTCCAAGCCTAATCTGTGGTTCCCAGTCAACTACGGTGCTCAGGCCCTGCACACTTTCAATGTGAAGCTGACGAGAGGAACTTCTGTATTGCACTCGGTATCCCGAAAGGTCGCGCTTCGAAGAGTCGAATTGGTCCAGCGAAGACTCATAGACGCTCCAGGAACGTCTTTCTTCTTCAAAATCAATAATATTCCCATTTACTGCGCTGGCTCATGCTGGATTCCGGCCGATTCTTTCTCGACCAGGCTGACCGCCAAAGACTACGAGCATTGGATCGAACTCATGGTACAGGGCCACCAGAACATGGTCCGAGTATGGGGAGGCGGTTACTATGAGGAGGAGGCGTTCTACGAGGAGTGCGACAAAAGAGGAATCATGGTCTGGCAAGATTTCATGTTTGCATGCGGTCAGTACCCTGGATACCCAGGGTTCCTTAAAAGCGTTACAAAGGAGGCAGTGGATCAGATGAAACGGCTGCGAAACTACGGCTCAATTGTCATATACGCTGGAAACAACGAAGACTACCAGGTGGCCGAGCAAGCTGAGCTTGAATACGACCCTAAGGATAATTCAGGAGATTACCTTAAGACCAACTTCCCCGGTCGACACATTTATGAGATCCTTCTGCCCGATCTGGTGTCTAAACATCACCCCAGCGTACCTTACCATCCTGGCTCTCCCTGGGGTGGAGCCAACAGCTCGGATCCCACTATTGGAGACATTCACCAATGGAACGTCTGGCATGGATCCCAAGAAAAATACCAAGACTGGTACAAATTGGGAGGCCGGTTTATTTCTGAGTTTGGTATGGAGGCCTTCCCCAATCGTAAAACCATCGAATATTTTGTAAAAGACCCCACTGAGCTCTATCCTCAGAGCGAAACAGTTGAGTTCCACAACAAGGCTGATGGTTTTGAACGACGATTGGCTCTTTATGTGATGGAGAATATTCACGCTGACAGTATGGACCTCGACTCGTGGATTTATGCTACTCAGCTGATGCAGTCTGAATGTCTCGCTTACGCCTACCGATGCTGGCGAAGAGAATGGAAAGGCGAGGGACGTGAATACATTGCAGGAGCTTTGGTTTGGCAGATCAACGATTGCTGGCCTGTCACCTCCTGGGCAATTGTCGACTATTTCAAGCGTCCAAAGCTCTCTTATTACGCTGTTAAGCGAGAAAGCAGACCCGTCTGGTTGGGAATGTACAGAAACGATGTCACAGAGACGCCTCCTGAGTTGCAGTCCATTCACAAAGAGGGACCGCCTTTCAACTATACTCAACGCAGATATGCAGATGACATTTGGGGTGTGAACTCTACCACAAGTGAAGTTCATGGTGTCCTTCTTGTGCAGGTATTTGAAGTTGCATCAGGGAAGCTGGTACGTGAGCTGGAGCCAAAGAAAGTAACTCTCAAGGCCAATCAATCCACCGAATTTATTCAAAATCTCGAGCTCACCCCCAATGTTCACGAAGTGGTCTACGTTCGACTCCTCAGTGAAGATAAACAGACAGTTCTAGCTAGAGCTGGAGACTGGCCGCAGCCCCTCAAATATCTCAAATTCCCTGGTCGAAAGGTAGAATTTAAAGTTCACAACGACAAGGTTGTGCTTTCCGCTAACAAACCTGTCAAGGGTGTGGAAATCATTGTAAAGAACAGGGACATATTTTTGGATGACAACGGTATTGACTTATTTCCCGGTGAGGAGCAGACCGTTATTGCAACGGGCATCACACCTAGTGATGATGTGGAGATCAGATACTACGAGATGGTTCAGTAGTTAATAAATCACATAATGTAGCTGAGATTTCATAAATAACTAAATTTACAGATTTGGTATGATGAATGCTTTTTTGTTTGGTGATTTCGCTGTGCTCTCGCTACAACACTTAACATCTTAAGCACTTAGCCGTAATATAGCATCGAGTGACATACTCCTAGTGTCTCGAAATACCCAATAGATAATTGCACCGTCGAAATCGTTGTCTTTCCAATCGTAAGACCCCAGTGTTTGTCGTATCTTGTCGTATAACACAGGATCAATTTCTCTGTCCTCATAGAATGCTAAGCTCACTTTGCAATGTTCGAAATCCGTGTCTTCGTAGATGCCCAATATATAATACGCAGTGAGATGTAAATACTGCCGTACAATCGGCCATTTGCTCATAACAGATGGTCCAACTTTGAAGTTGCTAGTTGCCATTCCACATAGAAACTGCAAAAGTCCCGGGACTGGCCATATTGATAAACATCGGCCCAGTGCCTTGTCTTTAATTGCCCTGTAATAAAACGCCAGCGTCGCAACATTATGAAGAATATGTAAAATAACGGCTCCGAATGTCGCTATCAACTCATCTTTAACTACCGTCAGGTGTTTCGGCAGTTTAACCGGCCATAGCAATAATGCCGATTCTAGACGCAGAAGCTGCAGCCTCAGAGAGCCAGAATCTGACGAAAATCCACTGAAGGACGATGATGCTGGAGAAACTCCTGTCAGAGAAGCAGTATCTTCAGGACTCATAAAATCCTGAGATGTGCTATTCACTAGTAGGGCTTGAAATTTGTACAGCAGTAGAGAGAGCTCGACAAAATAACATGAAAACAAATGGTCACTTAGAGAAAGGGTTTCATGAAGGTTTGATGGAATATCAAGAAGCAGCATACTCTCACTGGCCCCATGTAACAATGAATACCATGCTGCTACACTGGCGACTCCTACAGTAATCTCGGTGGTCCTTTCACTTTCTAGTAAATTTTGATACCTGGACCAAAGAGCCACTTCGTAGGCAACATCAGACTTACAATGAACAAGGATACAACTCAGCAAACCAAGGGATTCCTGATCCATAACATAAGTCCGATCAAGTACTATCTTTCTTAAGTCGTCTTGGGCAAGGTCGAGCAAAACGTTTGGTGGAGGAGACGTATTCCCCGGTGCTGATGAGCATGCAATGTTTAAAAGAATCCGGAAAATGCGATCCCTTTCCAGATCACCCGACTCAAACAAGTATGTAGATGCAAAGGGTGTAAAGGGGTGTACATAGTTGTAAAACAGTTCGTAAGACGAGGACGCCAGCTTCTCAAGTGTTTCCAGAGACACATGTGAATCAGAGCGTATTGTCATATGCGAAAATGCATCCGGTTCAATCAAACGTGGAGGATTGATCGTGTCCTCATTCGATGCAGCTCCTTTGTTCGAACCAAGAGTTTGTGGAGACATGGAAGGCTCCGACGTATCCGCCAATGATATTTCTTTAGAAATAGATTCATTGTCCACAGGACTATTTAGGGTTCCATCCAGTTTCACATGACTATCTAGAGTCAAGTCCAATCTGTCTGAAAAGGTTCCCCCTGATTCAACGGTGGCAGCCGCAGCCAAGGAATCCAAACCATTATTATTAAGTGCTTTGAGTTTTTCAGATATCTGGGCCCTGTTCTTTGCGTACACTTGGGCTGCTATTCGAGCAGATTTGAGAATCCGACCTTTCGAGGGAAGTTTACGACTAAAGACGCATTCAATCTCACACTGTTTGCAGTGGTTGCATGCCAATTCGCCGGGCGGTACCACGCATTTTATCTTTCTATGCCGACAGTAATTGCATGACTTTTGCAGCTTAATGGGTGTACCACCACCTACTCCGCCTGGCGCATACCGATGGTTCTCGTCTATGTAGTGCGGGCTTGAATGTGTTACCGGCTGAGGAGCGTTCAGCAAACTGGACAGAGTAACCTGCCTGAACGAACCATCCGAGTCACTGGTAACGGCGTGCGATCCGATCTGACTGTTTCCTAGATTATTGCTGCTCCTGAAAGATTCACCAGGAAGCATATTTAGGTCACAAAAGACCTTGCAATGTAGAAAAGCGCTGTGTAGCTATTACGAGCACAATGAGAGAGGATGTGGTATATTGTTATTGGAGCCTTCTCTATTGTTGCATTAAGAGGTTTCAAGTGTCCCCGGAAAGTGGGGAAGTTTTCACGTGATACTTTAAGCGACTTTTCTTGTGGTTTGGGATTGTTTCCTCGCCAGAAGAAGATCTGATAAAATATGCAGGGGGGTTGTGAATCCGAAAGATCAATTTTGACGTTAAGAGCGAATTAACTTACACTTGCAGAAAAAATCGCCAGCCGAAAGCAAAATTTAAATATACGTTCAACTTACGTCTAAATGATTATATATGGTCCTACTTCGTTCATAACTTACAATATTCGTTCCAATTGAATCAAACACCTATCTAGAGCTTCGCAGTAAAGCATCGGCAGCATCTTTAATTAAACTTTTGAATCCACTGTTTGTCTTTCTCGTCTTTGCAATTCGATTGTGCTTTGGAATAGCCGAGTCTTCGTCTGATGAATCTGAATCTTCGTCTGAATCGGACGAATCGTCTCCGTCTGATTCCGACTCACTGTCCTGAGGTAAATCTTCTTGTGGTTTCTTGACAGGAGGAGCAGCCTTTCCCTCTCTGACATCAGGTATGCCCTTTTGAACTAGAGAACTGAGAGAAGTCAACCCTGATATTTTTTTTACAGAAGAGGGCTGACTTGAAAAAGGGCGTTCCTCAATTTCAACGATGGAAGAATCAACGATCGGCTGCGAAGAAGACGGCCCTGATGTTGTAGCCAAATCAAAGTGCTCAACCCTACTAATGTTCGACGGCTCTTCTTCTGGTTTCGACTTGGGCGCTACTACTACTTGACCAGACGGGGCGGGCACGGCCCGTGGCTTCTTGACAGGTACAGAACTTGTGGAACCATCCGAATCTGAGTCTGAATCTGAATCTGAGTCTGCTGATCCAGAACCATTAGAAGAGGCATCAGAGTCATTATCGTTATCGAGTCCAAGCTTTTTAAATATTGATTGATGTGTGGGTGCGGCTGCTGGCTCTGCTATACTTTGACCAGAAGATTTCTTTGCTGATTCTCGGTCTTCTTTGGCTGCTTCAACAATATCTGCTACGCCGTTTGCTTGAGTAGCATGATTTATCGACTCTTCCGCATCCATACTGCTGAGTGACTTGCTATCTGCTCCTCCGTTTTGAGTCTTTGATACAGTTTTATTTTCAGCTTTTGACCCAGCCGGAGTCTTTTTTCCAGATTTTAAGGGTTCTTGTTTACCTGACTCTGTTTTATTTTTGGAGTCTGAATTTGAGTGCTTCTCGCCATTATCAGCGGGTTTCGCGGTGGTGTCCTTGTTCGTCTTAGTTTCTTTGCCATCCGGTGCCTCAGTACCAGACTTGCCACGCTTCTTAGATACAGATGCAGCTTCGGCTTTCAACTTGCGTTCCTCTGCTTGTTTTTTAGCCTTTTCCTCCTTTAACTTTTTGGCTTCTTCTGCCTTTTGCTGCCTCTCCTGACGTATCATTTCTTGTCTCTTTTGTTTCTCAAGTTTTATCTCCTCCTTCTTTTTAAGTCGCTCAGCCTTGGCAGCTTCTCTGGCCTCCATCGCTTTGGCCTTCTTGGAAAGCTGTCGCTTTGGTGTTGACTGCGGAGGATGTGGCGCCTCAGTACTCTTTTGAGGGGATAGATTATTGCCAATTGTGTGATCACCTTCCTTCGTTAAAGCAGGAACAGTAGTCACTGCTCCAGTTTTAGCTTTTGACGGCGGCGATTTGATTGCCTCTGCAGAAACTTGTCTTGAACTCTTTATAGGTGATTGGGATGGCTGAACCACACTCGGGACAAGCTTTATCCTGTCATCTATAGCACTGGACTCTCTTCCTGGAGAAGGCGATCTTCTTATTTCTGGAGACTTTCTAGGATCTCCACGTGCATTCCCTGTTACTGGTGGTGGCAAAGACACAATTTCTTCATCAGATTCAGGGATCTCGGGCTCGTGCCTGTTCGTCAGCTCGGGAGATGCAGCGCGTGAGACATCAGGTGGAGGCAACACTGGCGCATGCTCGTAACCAGACGGCGCGCTACGATCAACGAATAAGTCCTCGTGTAGTGGTTCAAAGCCACTCTTGTTGCTGTTCCAGACATTACTTTTACGAGATCTCTTAATCGACAACTGAGATGTGTCTTGGAAATCCGGTTCCAGTTGACGCTTCAAAGGAGAAGGATTGGCGTACATTGAGTCATCACTGAAGTTGCCACGCAGTATAGAAGATGAATGTTCTCCAAGGCCAACTGGGCGCTTGCTCAGGATGACGACAACCACATTGTAATCTTCAAATATATCTTGAACGAGGTAGTCCGGGTCTAAATCACACTGATTTGAATCCTGAAGCTTTTCAACCTGTGGGAGTTCGACTCCGGGGTAAAGCTTTTCAAAATGAATAATCACGTCGTCCAGCAGTTCTGCCAGCGTGTGGGATGGTGGTGATAAGTGTAAGAACTTAATTGTGTCCTCGGCTTCTCGAGGAGGGGCCGGTGAGTTTTGGGGCATCAAAAACATCCCCGAGGTTCTCCGTAGCCTGGTAGCCTGAGCCGGCGATAGGAATACTATCTGTAACTTTAACATAAGGGCGGTGCAAAATGACGAGAATTGCTTGCGGTTGCCAATACGAAAATAGAAAGAAACAAAAAATAAGCTTACAGACACACCTTGAGGAGGTGGAAGTGTTGAAATTTGACGATAGTGAAAATTGAGGTGTTATGCGGCGGATCCATTGACGATTGACGATTGAGTGGAGCTCAACACACGAGGAAGATTAGAACTTACAATTGGAGTTCTCTGACTATATCATGTAAAAAAAAAGGTTGTTATTTTGAGATAGTAAATAAATAAATTAAAGACCAACACGGAAATACAGGATTAGTTCTTCTATAATGTACATACTGTGAAGCGGACCTTCATCGATATATTTGACAAGTCCTATTCGTAATCACCAGTCTTCCACGAGCGGAACTAACCACTCTCCGGTAGGGGCCGCCGGAGGCACAATAAAATGCCGCTGGGGTCAGCCCAAGACCCCGTAGCTCTGTTTCGTAGAGATGACGATGTTCATCATCTCAACCTTGGAACTTCGATATCCCCCAGTGTCTTGTCCTCTTCTTCTTCAAAAGACATCGACTTTGTCGATTCTCGACGCCATTCTGGCCCGAGCCCCCAAATTGAAATACTTCCATCTTGACAGCCTGAAATGTACTCAAAAGACCCGGCTCCTCGAGACACGATACAGGTAGACCGCTTAACATTCGCTCCTTTGCTCAGCCTTTTGACCAGCTTCCCGTCTCCTGCCTGAAACATATATATTTCACCATTCTCAGAGGGGAAGAATAAATAAGGGAGAGGGAGATCGTCATTCGGCGACAGTATCGGATTCATTGTCTGCGGGTGGCGGTTGCGTATCAGAGGGCCAAAATTTACTAGCATGTTTCTCCCTCCTGGAGAGTGTAATGACCATAACAGGACACGCTCATCTGTCCCTGACGTGATCAGATAATCACCCCTATGGAACCAACACAACCCGTTGACCGACGAACGATGTGCTTTCCGATATTGCATGGGATTCGCCGAATGGTAGTCGCTACTGATATCTTCACGGTCGAGACTGGCTACGCACGAATTACTTCTTCGTATATCCCATATTCTCGCTGTTCCATCTGCACCACCGGTACATAACATGTGTTCGTTCACAGGCGACCATTTGATGGTCAGAACGCTTCCATTGTGGCCATGCAGCGTGTGGGAGGATGCGGTGGAACGCAAATCTAGCAGTCGAACACCAGATATATCTCCTCCGCAAGCAACCAGCGAGTGCTGTGATGTCGGAGACATATTCAGGGCATACAAACGGCTGCCCATATCAAATGAATATGCGTAGCTGAGAGAATTTGTATCCCAAATTTTGACAGTTCCGTCAAACGAGCATGTCACGAACATTCCATTATCCAGCGGCCACCATTCTATTGCAGACACTCCAAACGTGTGGCCCTGCTTCTGTTGAACTTTCCCTATAACCCGGGGTATCGTCCGTCCTTTGCTTTCTCCTGTATCCAAACTCCAAAGGTTTATGGAGGAGTCAGCTCCACCTGATAGCAGAAACTGTTCTTCGCAGTCTACAGAAAGAGAATTTACTGACGGACATTTCACAGTAGCTCTGAGAGAAATCTGGCTGTAAAGTGTTTGATTTAGTTGTGAAAAATCTGGAACGGAGCCATGGAACATGTGGTTGTGGGAGTTTAATTGAAGTTTCGATTTCTTCATATATTGCGTATTTAACTTCCCCAATGCAGGGTAGTTAGATAGATCATCTATAAGTAAGAACGATTAAAAGCTAACTCTATCATAGTCTGCTACAAAACACCTTTCAGCTTATTATTTTTTAATTTCTATTCTTTATTTACTATATACTAGCCAGATATTGTTTTAACCTAAAACTTTCAAAATGGTGCTCTATCAGCTAACTACTCCACACTATACTACTACGCTAACTCAAGATCAGGAAACTCAGATCAGGTAATTCACCCTTGCTGCGAACCCTTGCTGCGAACCCTTTCTGAGAAGCAAAACCAACCCTACCCGGGAGGGGCCGCCGGGGGCAACTTCTCACGTTAAAACTTCAGAATAATCTTACCGGTAGAAGCTCCACTTTCCAAAAATTCAAATGCCTCCTTGTATTTCTCCAACGGGAACTCCTTTGAAACATTCACCCTGAGCTTACCGCTGGCGACCTGATCAAACAGCTGACTGAAGTAATGCTCCTTCTCCTCATCAGTTACAAGATAACCAAACAATCTGGGTCGCAGCACTTTAACATTCTTAGCTCCCAGATCCAGAAGCCTGAGTGGAGGCACCGGTCCAGACGCATTACCCATAGACACAATTGTGCCCTTTCTGGCAACGCTGGCCAAGGAAATATCCCAAGTAGTCTTTCCAACCGGGTCAAATACGGCCTCGACTCCTTTGCCACCCGTTAGCTCCTTAACCCGTTCGACCACATTTTCCTTCTTGTAATTGATGACTTCATCCGCGCCATTCTTTTTAGCAACTTCGGCCTTCTCTGGGCTTGAAGTGGTACCAATTACTCGGGCCCCGCGCAATTTAGCCAGCTGCACCAATATTCCTCCCGTGCCACCAGCAGCAGCATGAACGAGAATCGTATCACCTTTCTTGACATCATAAGCATCCTCGATAAAAGTAGCAGAAGTGAGACCCTGGACGAAAATTGCTGCAGCAGTACGAAGGTCGATTCCATCTGGAACTTTGGCGACGGTCGTCGATTCAGGCACTGCTACATATTCCCCATAGGACTGGCCACTCGCATAGACAACTCTATCTCCCACTTTGAAATGGGAAACTTTTGAGCCCACATGAACAACCTCTCCTGAGCCCTCTGAGCCCAGGATATAGGGGAACGCGCTGACAGGGTACAGGCCCTGTCGGAAGTAACTGTCAATGAAGTTTACCCCAGCGTACTGGGATTTCACGAGTATCTCAGAGTCTGTGATCTTGGGTACCGGTAAGTTACCCACCTCGATCACCTCTGGGCCACCGTTTTTGTTGATAAACGCTGCTCGCTGGGTTTCAGGAAGAGCTGCCATTGTGTGTAATAATAGTAATGTTGAATGGTTTGTGGAAGGTTTTGCGAACTGCTTGATATTAAGCGGAACAGTAGTAGTAACTCGCCTTGAGCAAGCTCTTTTATATAGAGAAGTAAGCGTTGTAAAAATAGATTGAGGGACTTAGAAGAAAGTACAGTGGCGTTAGTTACTCACTAACTAAATAATTGAAACTATCTTCACTTTTCGGTATGTTATCAAGTTAAATAAGTTAACACGTTTGTTGACAAGCTAAGTACTATGCACTTCTGTCGCAAGATGTGAATCTATTGCAATATCTCATTACTCAGCGTGCACTCTCTCCATCCTCCGTGTGGGTGGGGGTCAACTGCGGAGAACCGGTCCCTGCCCTGACTCTGTATAAGATAGAGTTAAGGGTAGGTGTAGGGCTTCTTTAGGTGAGAGCAGTTCCTGCATAATGTCATACAATCGTCGAGACATACCATGTCCCACTTCTTAGTTACCCTAAAAATCATATGATAGAGTAGTAGACAATATCTGAACGGTCACAGTCGCGTCTTCATCTTTTGAGCAGACGATGGCCCTGCTTTGGTTAGCTACCCAACGAAGAAGGTTAGAGATGACGAGTTTCTTGCAGAGCTCACAGAGGCGAAGTGATTACAGCCGGCTTGTCGTCTGCTCGTGTCAAACATAAGCTACGAACTTGACATAACTTTGTACATTATGTCGATATACCTGACATACTATCGCAAGCTAGTTCAGGTCGGTCTACGGATACTAAACGTCATTGTCTGTAACGGCTCCCCGATACTCATGTGTCTATCAACACGAGCACGAGAGTATCAGCGTGACCACACACGGCCCCCCGAGCATCTGACCAGCTAGCCTGTCAAAACTTACGTTTATAACCTTTTGGCATGCTATCCTATTTACTCTGCGCTCATTGCCTTCCTACCTCTTACCACCGCTTATCGACAATTTTTGGCACATGAGATCGTCGGGGTAGCGGTGGGTTTAAAACTGCGATTATGTCAGCGCAGTTTTGACCTCGTATTTCCTGGGACACATACCGAGTTTTTCGGCTCGAGGAAGCAGTATTATATATCAATGAGAATGAGAAAACCATCAATTAATTACCAGCGTGGCACGTTACGCAACAGAAAATTATCTAGAGACCAACATTGGGAACGACCATTTGCATTGCTGTTGTAAGGCAATTCCTTATTGTTACACTGTCTATTGGTACTCTTGATATTATTCGGGCAACAACTTTGTCGGCACTACTAAGTTTCGCTCGCTTGACGCAGAATGATCTTCACATCTCGCCTAGAAGACTAACGATTTACATCCCCCGCAAAAAATTAGGATTTGAGCCTGTCGCTTTATCGCTATATATAAATGACATCCCCTCTGACAGGAGGGCCTCCGACATATCGACGGTCAAAAACAACTATCAGCTATACGCAGATCTGATTTCACAAATGAACTACAACTCTCACTCGCTGTCGTCGCTGCTGGTTAAGGCCGCAATTGTCTTGGCTCTTGCGGTGACCGCACTTATCGCAAATAGGTTTGTCCGGAGATGGCGATACATCCAAAGAGCCAAAAGCCTAAAAGTCAAACCGTTGAAGTTTACTGGAAATGGCATGAAATTTGCCAGGGGGCGAAGTAACGGAAGGTTCCTACATCGTATTGAAAAGGACTTCGACGAGTCTGGAAAGACGACTATGGCGTTTGAAGCTATTGGAATTCGTATTGTGATGTCTGAAGATCCTGAAATCGCAAAGACATGTCTTTCTACGAGTTTCAAGGACTACGACATTGGTATGCGTGTAGATGCACTGAGACCGCTGCTGCACAACGGTATTTTTACCCAGAACGGTGAGCCTTGGAAGCACTCGCGGGCCATGATCCGGCCGCTTTTTGCTAAAGAGCAGCTGTCGCAATTGTACGTCATGGCAGACCGGTTTGAGGCCTTGCTAAACTTGGTGAAGACAAAGGTGAAAGCTAATGACCAGCCTTTTGATATGGTGCCTTTGTTGCAGTCCTTCACTGTCGATACAATTACAGAGTATTTGTTCGGCGAATCGGTAAACGCTCTCCACGACCCTTCAATCCCTGCTCGAAGTGACCGCCAAATAAAGCCTTCTGATTTTTCAGAATCCTTCAGCAACCATGTAGTCCCGGAGTTAGCCAAGAGATTGGAGTCTGGAAGGTTCTCATTTTTTAATTTCAAATGGCTTACCGGTAATTCAGATTTCCAAAAGCACGTCGACATATGCCACAAATTCATCGACTACTATGTGGAGCGGGCCATTGAAAACGCCCAAAGCGGCAAGCTAGACCCTGACAGATTTATTTTTGTCCAGGAGCTTGCCAAGGAAACCTCAGACCCTATATTCATCAGACAACAGACAGCCAGTGTCCTTTTCGCCGGTCGGGGCACTACCGCTCTTTTGCTCTCATACAGTCTCTATCGATTAGGTATCAACAAGGATGTGTTTGCTAAACTCAAAAGTGTTGTCCTGGAAGAATTTGGCCGAGACAAGGCTAACATCACCTATGAAAGCCTTCGAAGGTGTACCTATTTGAACCACTTCATAAATGAAGTAATGCGACTCAACCCTATTGTGCCCTTCAATTCCCGACGGGCTATGAAAGATACAATATTACCTCGTGGCGGGGGCGAAGACGGAACTGAGCCAACTCTTCTTAGGAAGGGCGATTCTGTACTGGTTTTCATGTTCGGCATGTTGAGAAGCCAAAGACTTTGGGGGCCAGATGCTCGTGAGTTCAAACCCGAACGATGGAGCGATGGCAGAAGGGGGTGGGATTACATTCCTTTTGGCGGCGGTCCTAGAATATGTGTTGGGCAACAATTTGCCCTAACAGAGGGTGCATACGCTTTGGCGAGGATGATGCAGGTGTTTAAGAGTGTTGATGTTATTCCAGATAATGAGAACCCTCATGATCCTAAAATTTTATTCCAGATAGGTGCGATGTTATTCGATGGGTGTCATGTCACGATTGAACTAGAGGACGACCAATGATCTAACCCCTCCTTTTGGTTAATTTATTATATTATGAAAATGTCATAAAAGTCATAAAGTCCCAACTTAGACAAAATCTATATTACAGCTGAATTATATGATATTATCCGATGTTAGCGCCCTATCCTACTTACCCAACCAGTCTTCCCTATTTTCGAGCAATCCATATGAGTCTGTAAACTCATCCCGGGATAGAATATTTTTATATTCATCGAGAGAATGCAAGGTAGGGGTCGCCGTCCCCGGTGCATCAGTTCCAAACGGCTTTGGCCAATTGAACCATTCAAACATGCCCTGAACATTGTCTGGCTCCAAAGACGCTGGCTGTCCACTTGGCCCTGGTGTTGGTTGGGTTGATTTCGTGACCTCCTCACGAGGCTTGTCCTCCTCCTCCTCCTCCTCCTTGGACTCTTTGGACTTGTCCTTGTACAGCAAGAAATCTAGAGTATATGCGTTTCTCCCCATGTCTGACAAAATCTGGGCACTGGAAATTCTCTTGCGGTCACTGTCTTCAGATTCAGTGCTTAGTCCCGGCTTCTCTTTACGCAAAGCAAGCTCCTCGTCTACAACAAGTGTAAGAATCTCCCAATACCGCGCGGCAACCCCCCAGAACTTTCCCATTTGATGGAGAGTAGAGAGCAAGATCTCCAGCTCGTTCGGTAGAGATTTATGACTCGTGACACAGTCGACTAATAGAAGACGAGACGAAACCCATAATAGAAATGCGTACTGGGGACCCAAGTGCTCCCAAAGACCAAGACAGTTTACTTCTCTGGCAATAGATACTACAACTCGTGCCGCTACCAGGCATTTCTGGGCAGCCATTGGTGAACTAGTAAAAAATTCACTTTTCAAATAGGCATAACCAGCAGAAGAGTGCAGACGAATTATAGTTGTGTAGTAGGTAGATAGTAGCATGGCCAGCATGACACTATTCTCTCGGCCCTTCAATGCATCTGATCTGCGAATATCTTCGGGCAATCGCTTGTACCATTCTTCAATTTCCAGATCCAATTGTCTGTATCTCATCTGCCACTCCACCACATCGTTCAGTGAGTAGATGTTGACTGGCTTTCGAAGGAAATCGTGGATCATGCCCAATATCTGCAATATTTCCATTAAAAACCCAAAGCAATCAATTGCCCACACCGAGTTCAGCTGGTAGTCCTTTCTTGTTGAAGTCCGTAGCCATTTTGTTTTCAAAGAATCTCCATTCGTTTGGCCTGTAGGTTTCCATAAAGATTCCTTAATGGGAAGCATCCTGTCAATCTCTGTCTCATTGAGTTTGAAGCAAAACGATGTTGCCACGGCAGAAAACTTATCCAGCATATAAATGCCCCAGAATAGTCTCCGTCGAGCCTCCTGCTCCATAAAATCAGATGTGCTAGTCAGAAGCTCTGCTCCTTTCATCCCCATAGTATCACTAGAGTTATAAGTCGTACCGTCCTCTTTACATATGCCAAGATGTATGGCTCCTGCTGATATTAGTGCCATGATTCCCCACGTTTGAGGACCGTTGGATCTACCTGTCATATCCATGGCTAGAACCACTAAAGCCTGGAGTCGTTCGACAGTGGTAATATTCAGAGAATGCAGAATAACGCTGTCCTTACAGCTTTTGTAAATTGTCTCAGCCTTGTCTGGGGTCATCGTTGTCTTAGGTAGAAACCGAATTGAAATGGCAATAATCGCATGCAATAGCAGCGGCCAGTCGTCATTGGTGCACACTTCAAATAAATATAGTCTAGTAGTCTCCTCGTGTAATATCGGAAAGTGAGGGTGAACCTTTTCGAAGTAAAGATCTATTAGAGATTTGACAATTTCCGGCGTTAATGATATCAATGCGCTTTCTTCCTTTTCAGCTTCAGAAATTCGTCTCTTTTTAGGAACTGGAATTTCAGGACTTTGTGGGCTGAAACCAGGCTGCTGAATTGTCTTGGCAGGTGCTGAACCTGTTGAGTCTACTGACCCGACATGCCGAGATTTTGGTGAAAGTATAGAACGGCTGGCAACAGCAGCAGCAGCACTAGGGCTAGCACCTGCTGGAGTAAATCCTTGAGGTATCGCCGCGCTGCCAGAAGGGAGGGACTGGGTGAAACTTTGAGGTGAAATGTTCTGTGCACTACTACTTCCTCGACTCCGACTGTCAGAATTAACAGTCAGCGGACTTGTTTCTTCTTTAAAAGAGCGGAATGAAGATACACCTCCACTGAATTGGTTGAATGAGGCAGCATGGGACTGCGATGAATTCCCATTTGATACCGGTAGATTCCCTGCCAATTGGGCTATTTTACTTTGCAATTCTTGCAGAGTTTCAGTATGAGACGCAATAAGGTCTTCAATAGTATCTATTCGTTCGGTCAGCTGCTTTCCAAACCCAGCCCGGAGACCAGGCTTCCGTTTAACTAAGTAAACGCATTCAGCATCTAGTTAGTTAGGGAAGTATATTCTTTTTCCAAAGCACATGCGGCAACTTACTGTTTCTTTCACACCGACCACATGTAGGTCGTATCCGGTCGCACCTCACTTTTTTGGATTTACAGGATTCACAACTAGTTAACGTTCTGCGTCCACGTAGGAGACCATTATTTTTACTACATACGATCCTATCTTATCCTTTTCATAGAGATCTGCCTCCTGCTTTAACACGGCGGATACTTCCATCTTGCCGAAGGGAAGACTAAACGAATCACTCTGAATTGAATAGTTGTCTAAATTGTGGGGGGGTGCAAAAAGCGGAGACGTCACGTGATGTGTTGATTCTGAAAATGGCCGAATAAATTTACCTTAAAAGTAAAACAAGGGTATGTAACGATGTACAAGTTAGAAATGAATAGATAAACATGGCGATATATTAGAAACCTTGTTAGAGCTTCTAAAAGGCGAAAATTCCGATAACTAAGGCTTTTCTGGATATCCATAAATTGTATTCACAAAATTATTTGACCAAATCTGCCTCTTTGGCCAAGTTGGTAAGGCACCTCACTCGTAATGAGGCGATCGTCGGTTCGACTCCGACAGGGGGCATGATATTATTTTTTTGGAATTGGAGAAGCTACAGAGAAGCTAGAGAATTAACAACTAAGCACCACCAAAAGTACTTGATACTAAGGATTATATCTAACCTTAGAGTAATTGTAAAGCAGATTACACATTTCAACTAGACTTCAATATATATCCTACCTTCGTATGGCTCAAGGGTTTCGGTAACCTCGTCTCCACTGATGTTGGATATTAGAAGCTTCAATTCCTTAAGACTCTCCGGCTTCTCGAAAGACTGCTTTTCACTAGTGAAATTCAGAACCACATATGCCCTCGTATTCTCATATTCTTTAATGAACGAAAACGTATTCAAATCTCCAATATCCTGGACCTGAAATTTACCGTACACAAATATATCCTTGTACTGCTTTCTGATCTTTAGAATCTTCCGCCAATACGAGTAGACACTGTTGGGATCGTCAACTTGAGACTTTACATTAATATCCACATAGTTGTCATTAACTTTCATCCATGGTTCCCCTGTAGTAAATCCTCCGTGCTTAGAGCTGTTCCATTGAACAGGAGTCCTTGCGTGATCTCGAGCAGTTTTCTGCAGATTACTCATTATTGTAGGAACGTGCTCCTTTCCATACCTCTTCTGCATATCAGTGTAATAGTCAACTGACGTCACATCTTTGTATTCTTCAATGGGCCATTCGCCGGAAAAGTTTGTCATTCCAATCTCCTGCCCTTGGTAAATAAACAAGGTTCCACTCAATGCTGCTAGAAGAGTAGCCAGAAGTTTACCGCTAATCGATCTGTATTTGGGATCGTCTGAGGCAAACCGTGAAATGGAGCGAGGCTGGTCATGGTTCTCTAAGAATGCAGTGGTCCAACCGTCCGTACCGTCGATGAAGACTTGGACGTCTTTGACATTCTGCTTAAACTCCGACAACTTCCAATCCTCAACTTTGTTTCTATCAAAATCATTCAAATCTCTTCCTGTAAACACTACATCGAAGAGGAATACCTCGGACATCTCCTTCCTGCTTGCTCCAACGTAGTTAAGTACCATTTTAGAATCCTTATTCATCCCCAATTCGCCAACGGTGAAGCAATCAAATTTACTAAATGCCTCATCGTACATTTCTCTGAGGAATTCATGTATTCTCGGACCATTAAGATAATATTTCTCTCCAGGCTGAATGAAGATGTCTGGGTCGATAATAGGAGCGTCTGGGAATTCTTGGTCCTTGGAATATAGACCAGCCGTATCAATTCGGAACCCGTCTACTCCCCGCTCAAGCCAAAAGTTGCAAGCATCTGCGTAAATAGCCTTTCGAACTACTGGAAGCTCCCAATTGAGATCGGGCTGCTCTTTGCAAAACAAATGAAGATAATATTGCTGAGTGGTCTCATCCCATTCCCAGGCACTGCCTCCGAAGGCACTGGCCCAGTTGTTCGGAGGAACCCGATTACCTTCACTATCGTATTTAGCATCCTTCCAGATGTACCAATCTCTCTTGGGATTTTCCTTGGATTTCTTGCTCTCTAGAAACCATTCATGCTGATCTGAAGTGTGGTTTACCACCAGATCAAAAATGATCTTCATCCCCCTCTCATGGCATCCGTCGATGAGGGCCTGGCAGTCACTTAGAGTTCCGTAGGGCTCGTGGATGTCCTTGTAATCTGAATATCGTACCCCATATCCACTTGAGGACTCTTGTAGTGAGGGCTGAGCCAAACAATGTCGATACCGAGATCCTTCAGGTAGTCTAGCTTTGAGATGATTCCAGGTATATCTCCAATACCGTCTCCATTTGAATCGAGGAAGCTAGAGGGATAGATTTGGTAGGTAGTACCCTCCTTCCACCACAGTTGAGAATGTGCCATAGTTGATGTATCGGACGGTGTAATGCTTCGAATTGATCCAATTATCAATAATCCTCAGCCGGTAATGCGTACCAACCACCAATGACCGGAGAATCTTTGGCTGCGTTTATATGAAGTCAATCGGACCGAGATGATTGGGTGGAAATGAAATCCCTTTTTTTGAACGATCGTATTGAACGTGGGATTGTGGGGTACATCACACTAGGACCCTTGCAACATATAGATTCGTCGGTCCGATAGTTACCCAGAAGAGCCTCAGTAAGATGTCAATGTGTAACATACCGGATAGAAGTACTGTTTAGTCGACAGAGCTCAATGAATGAAAATGTAAACATGTTACAGATCACATCGTGTTTCCGTCCTAATGAAAATATGAGCAGTTAGTTATGACATATACCAAGAATGTCTGTAACCTTTGCCACATTCACTAGGTTACACAAAAAGTATCTTACCAGCCTTTTTAAGCCACAAAAAGCCTTAACCGTCTCCGCAGTTTTCTTTAATTGTCGTAGTGTCTATATCGTGTTTTTCAACACTATCTCTCTGTCTTCAAAATCAGGCCTGAGCTCTCGGGATCCTCTCCTGAATAGCAAGAGAGCGTAAACCTAGATAATTAATTGTCTTCAACGTTTCATGATAGAACTTAGCCCACGAGTGTAGAACTGAGTAATTGAAATGGAGTCATTCGAGTTCTGGCACGAGTCGGAAAGAAAAGTTGACAGCCAAATTTAGCGGAATTAGGCAATGTACCTGCCGATTTTGAAACGGCCGGACCAAAGGAGAATAGTCAAAAGCTGCGAAGCCTGATATTCTCGATGCACTTGTACAGTAGATAAATAATTATGGTATAAAATAAATTCGAGATAAGCCTATTCGTAGATGAAAGCCTTACGCTTATTCAAAGTTTTAGTCCTTTTAGAGGTGCAGAGATGAAGCTCTGATTTTCTCGCAGCATTGGTATTATAAAATTGAAAATGAGTTATACACGTTCAGTATTTGCACAATCATTCATCGTGTGAATGACTAGCAGTTATACCAAGAGAAAGAATGTCAAAATCACACTTGGAGAAAATAAATTAATCTTGAACAAGTTGTGCCTAACCCTTACTTAGGATAGAAGTTTAATTAAAATCTCGTCTGTAATCAAGGCAATTAAATATCACAAGTATGCTGCCTGTTGATCAAGTTATAATTCAAGCTACTGCTTAAACCACATATGGATCAGTCAAGTATTGATATATGCTCTCGTCACATTATCCTGAACCAAATACCTTTTAGCTTGGTGGCCGCATGGGTAAACGCCCGACGCGCTTTGATCTGTAAAACAGATGATATAGAGCTGTGAAAAAGTATTCTGAGCTCTGTCGCTTGTAGGTCTTTCCAGCTTCAATTTTATGAATGCTCAACTCTACATGGCTCGCTTCTGGTATCTACTTTTAAAATTTCCTCTCAGCATATTTTTGGCCGATATGACGCATGATCCCTGCATTGCACATCTCGGGACGATCAGTGCGGATTTTAACGGCTATCGACGGTTTTGCAATGACTCAGAAAATTTAAATTCTGATAACTTTATTATCATTAAAATCAACAGAAACACTCTTTCCTGTCCATTCCTTTCTCTTTCATATTTCCACTGGTTATAGCTAGATATAGTAGACCTGACTAAAAAAATAGCGCGTAATGACTGTTCAGTACGAAGAACTCTCGGCTGAAAATGTCTCGGTAACTCTCACCGAGAACCCGAGTCCTAATCGAACTCTCCGTCAGGGTGAACACACTGACCACATTGTTGAAGTTGACTGGGATATCAACAGGGGATGGTCTACTCCTCAAATTCACCCTTGGAGACCCCTGGAACTTGACCCAACTTGCTCGGTGGTGCACTACGCGACTACCTGTTTCGAAGGAATGAAAGCTTATAGATCAAAAGATGGAAAGAAGGTTTTGCTATTCCGTCCTCGAGATAATGTCAAACGACTGAATGATTCGACTGCCAGAATCTGTCTCCCATCTTTAGATGAAGATGCAGCACTTCAGCTGATTGAGCGTCTGGTGAAAATTGACAACAGGTTTATCACCCCCGGCCATTATATTTATCTTCGCCCTACTGTATTTGGCACTGATGTTGGTTTAGGACTCAAGACTCCTACTGCCGCCAAATTCATGGTCATGGCCACTGGATTCGAACAGAAAGACGTCAAACCTTTGCGACTCTGGTGCTCGCCTCCTACTCATGTTCGAGCTTGGCCTGCGGGTTTCGGATATGCTAAACTAGGGGCCAACTATGGCCCTACTTTTACTGCCAACCGAGAAGCTGTAAAAGCAGGATATGATCAGGTTCTCTGGCTGATGGGTGAAGAGGGATTTGTCACCGAAGCTGGCGGGTCCAACTTTTTCGTTGTATTTAAGAAAAGTGACGGTGGCATCGAAGTGGTTACTAGCCCTCTGTCTAACGGAATCATTCTGCCAGGAATCACTCGACGCTCTGTTCTGCAGCTGCTAAAAGAGAAATTCGGAGACGAAGCCGAAATTGTGGAGAGAGAATTCACCATCGGTGAAATCGAAAAGGCAGCCGAGGCCGGTACTCTTGTTGAAGCGTTTGCATGTGGAACTGCATACTTCGTATCGTCAGTCACTGAGATCAAGACACCTTCTGGAAATGATATCACGATTCCATTCCCGGGCAACTACACCGAGTATGCTAAGAGCTTTTTAGCTTCTGTTATGTGGGGAGAGCGGGATCACGAATGGTCTCACATTGTAGACTGTAGTAGTAAGTAAGCAGCCCACCATTGCCTGACAGGTGGAGATGGCTCCCGCGGTCCCTGCCGGTGAAGCCCTGGTTCTGCTTCGCGGAAGTTAAGAATATATGAAGTTGAATGGTATAGATTTTCATATTTCTCTTAAAAATATTTTTACTTACATAACCATCAGCCAGTGAAAATAAAAAACCTATGTTCGACTACCGCCCACCATACCTTTCTCCTAATTTAGCTTTTAGTGGTTCCAGCCCAGTTGATTACCTCTAAACTTGTAACAACAATGGCTATGGTAGTGGGCAATGTCAGAATGACATAGCCCCAGAAGAGAACGCCAGCCATCTCCATCTCAAATACTTGGTTCAACTGACAGATTTGAGAGAGCTGGATTGCTGGAGGTGAAACAGTCAGGATGAAAGCAACCAGCAAAAATATCGGGTCGTCCAAGATCGAAATATTCACGTACTTGACCGATAATGCAATGATTGGTAATAAAAATAAGGAGGGCAAGATCATTCTGCATAACAGCGATGCAGTGACAATTTTCCCATAACGAGGAGAGGCTGGAGCACACGAGTCATTGGGAGCGAGGTTGCTTCCCAAGACCAACAAGATCATAGGGATGGCTATGCTTCCCAACTGGGAAATAGCTTTGGTCACTGTGTTCTGGACAAATCCATTGCTCTCAAAAAACTCATGTTTCACCGGAGGTATAGACGCAACGATAATAGCCACCAACATAGCCCAAAGGGGTGGGTTCATGAAACTCAGCACGCTCTTACCCCATCGTTTGGCGTGATATGTGACCTTTCCTACAAGTGACTTGTTCAACATATCAGGCTGATCCGAGTCGCTACCGTCAGACTCTGTCCTTGACACCAGAGTCGTGGCAGACTGGCCCCGATTCAGAGAATTATTTAAACGGCTAGAGGAGTCATTGTTATTGGCTTCAATGGTCAACCTAGTTGTTTCATCAGACCGACTCCTAACCTTGCGGAGGTCTTCTTCATCCTCTTCGTCAGTAGATACATTGGCCTGCCTCTCTTCATCATCGGACCAATCAGACTCAAACCGTACCTCGGAGGGCTTGGCCAGAAGCGTGTTATAACCCCAGGACCACCGCAAAATCTGGCCCAGCTGCTGGAAAATCAATAAATATAAGATGCCTCGGGAAGCCACATCGTCCTGGTTATCCTCTGCAAGGTCCGGCCACAGAAGGTTAGGCAGAGTGTACGCAAGACTGACAGTAAGGGACACTGGCAGAGAGTTGGAGTTACCAAACACTGCCATGGCAGTTACAAAGTTGGTCTCTGCTTTGTTGAAGCGGCATATCCTGGAAACCAAGCGGGCACAGACCATCGATATCGCTGTCGTGAGCAGGAACAGCACGGGAATTATGGCGATATCTATGAGTGCAGATAGCGACAAGGAAGAAGCCAATTTTGAAAACACCAGACATGGTGTGAAGAGCTGCACGTTAAGTGTCGAGACATGTTTTTGCACGGATGGAGTGAGAATTTTTGATCTAGCTGCCACGTACCCAAAAGAGCATATAAGTACAGTCTCAAACACTGCTTGCAGAGTGAGGAAGGATAGGTTTAAGAACGAGACGGATCCATCGTCGCCTTCGTCCTTTGCAGTTAATGTCATGAAAGTTGTCATAGACCCGGGGTCGGGACCAGCCACATTTTGAAGTGTTTCAAACGCAATCATTAACTGGTTAGTGATATGCTTTGTCATGCAATTAAATCGTTCTCTGATAGAAAGAATCAAGTGCGTTAATATAGCAAGAAAGCTTTTTTCGTTTGTCTTGTTCTATTTATCCATTCCAATCTTAATTTCAGATAGGAGATTGCTATCATTATGAGCATTTGTCGATCGGTGGGCAATAGCAGTGAACTTTCCGTGCATAGCCCAACACCAGGCGTGGGGAAAGTGGGAATGATGATTTGAGCCTCGACACCAATCCCGTTTATTCAAAACCTCCTTCGAGTAGTGTTGTGTATAGATGTTTGGCCTTGCAAAAAAGAGCCATTGAACAGCTTTCCACCCTTTTAAAAATACTTCAACTTGTCTTCAATGAGCACGTCAAAGTCCAGAAGGTTTCTCACTTGCGAACTGCGTCGTAACTTGCTGCAGAAGATAGCAACTCAGCTTATCTTATCGCCTCGCCCCCCATAACTTTGTTGAATACATCATATTATCCACGTAACGTAAGCTCCAGTCATGAACGAGCATGGGATGGGTTGGCAAAAATCTAAAGCTTTGAAAGGTTTCCTCGGCATAACAACATGGAATATACTTTCTCCTTTGCACTTCCAAACTGTTCCCTATTACACTCCTGGTCCCCGCACGCGAGTTTTGATTCCAAAAATGTTTTTTTTGCCATCGTCGAGTTTTCACATCCCAAAGATCGATCTATCTTATCTGAATAGATAAGAACAAAATTTAAGCCAAACAAAAGCTCAAACGAACAAAGACTACGCTTCTTTTCGCCTTAAACACCCAGAAAACTGGAGCCTTGCTCCTCGTAACCTCCTTCTAGCAAATCAAAATCGCAAACTTACCCTTGGATAGAATGAGTGAGCAAATCAACTCAGGATCTGACGATACTTTTAAAGACTTTCGCAAAGTACCCACGTTCTTCCGCCACGCTGTGGGAGTGGCAGGTTACGTAAGCGGAGGCTTCGATTTTGAGGCGTAGTTAGCTGGCAGACGACTAAAACGATTAAACGCCAAGAAACGATGACTGCATATTTCAAAGTTCAGAGCAAATAACAAAAGGGAGCATAATTTTCTATAAGACTCAGTATGAGAATGCAAGAGAGAAATACAGGCCCGAGACACGGGATATGTGGATGTGAAACGGTGGTAGTTTTGTTCAATCAATGGCGCTATCGAGGTCTTGAGTCGTAGGTTTAGGTCGATGAAAGATGATCTAATCCAGAAACGACTAAATTTTAACTAGCATTTGCGTCGACACCTGCATGTAAGTGTACAGTGGATCATCCATCGAATTGATAAGATAAATACCTGCCATGGAAGATATCAGATTGAATACTCGTAGGTTCAAATAAATTGGTATAGCATGTTGATTTTGAAACGTTTGACATAATTTGATATAGATTCTCGGCATTAAAGAAATTAGGATGACTACTTGAAAGTTGCCGCTTCCGACGGAACACTTTCCCAAGACTCTTGTAGATACAGATAATCAAATAACACAATTTATAAAACATCACCTAGTATTATAACTCTACAATCAACGCAGTTTGTGTGGGTTATGCGAAGCAGAACCCACCCTCCGTGGGAGGGGGCCGCCGGAGACACGAGTCCTTCATCCACAGTTACCTCATTTCTTCTTCTCCTTCTTAGAAGTCGAGTCCTTTGGCAGTTCCCGCGAGTACGGAATAAACTCAGGCTCACCAGGAATGAACCGTTGCAAAACTTTGGGCACCTTGATGCCCTCTTCGGTCTGGTAGTTCTCCAAAATGCAGCACAGTGCCCGCTCCGTCGCGCACAGAGTCGAATTCAGACAGTGGACGTACTTCTTTTCTCTGTCGTTCATCTTCTTGATCCCGCATCGGATCTCAAGATTTCGTGCCTGGTAGTCAGTACAGTTGCTACACGAGACCAGCTCTTTGTACTCACTCTGGTATGGGAACCAGGCCTCCAGGTCGTACTTCTTGGCAGCAGCATTATTGAGCTCGCCCGAAACAATGGCCACGACCCTGTATGGGATCTCCAGGCTCTGGTAAAACTCCTCAGCGACACTAATCATCCGATCAAACTCAGTCCACGACTTCTCAGGCTCTGTTAAGCAAAACTGCTCGATTTTCTCAAATGCATGCACTCTATAAATACCCCATGCCTCTTTGCCATGGCTGCCTGCTTCTCGTCGGAAGCAGGTGCTGTATCCGGCGTAACGCTTGGGAAGCTGCTCTTGGGGCTGCTCAAACCACTCACCACTGTGGTAGGCAGAAATGGGCTGCTCCGAAGTAGCAATCAGGTACTTTTCATCCTGACCATCCATAACCTTGTACAGCTCTTCGTCAAACTGCGACAACTGAGCAGTCCTTGCCATGACCTCCTTGTTCATCATAACTGGGGCCTGGAGGGGGATGTATCCTCTCTTGGACAAGAAATCCAACCCGTAGTTGATCAAAGCCTGGTTCAGAAATACACCAGCCTGTCGCAAAAAGTATCCTCTGTGACCTGCGATCTTGGTTCCTCGTTCTTGATCAAATCCATCGAGTCGGGTCAGCACCTCATGGTGCGAAAGCGCGGCCTTTTTGGTCTCGTCAACAGTCACACCCTCAGGCGCCCACAGACGAATCAACTCGTTGTCGACTTCGTCCTGGCTGACTGGCACAGACGCGTGCACGATGTTTCCAACCAGGTTGACCTTTTCGCGCACCTTTAAGTCGGCTTCCTGTTCGACGGCGATCAGATCTTGCTTCTTCTTGGCCAGAGCATCTTTCTCTTTCACCAGCTCACTAGCATCTTCCTTGGCCTTGAATTTCAGACCAATAGCTTTCTGAATTTTGTTCTGCTCCTTGTTTAACTCGTCCAAATCATATCTGATTCGCGTCCACTGTTTGTAGCCGTCTATGATTTCGTCTACCAATTCCACGCTGGCTCCCCGGGCTTTCTGAGATTGTCGGATTTCTTCCGGATTACCGCCTTTTTCTTCAATGAATTGAATAATATCAAGCATTTTTTACTCGTTGAATAGTTCTTGGTCTAAGCGACTTTATGTTTGAAAGACACGGTGAAAAATTATTCAGTCATTAGAAACTTCCCGTGTGATGCCTCACTCCCTCGCAGCACACGACGCCTGAGTGCAGGGTAACTTAAGATCAAGTAGAGTGGGGGATCGAATCTGGGGATGAGCCATATTTATTTCTCTTCCTCCTGGCATTTAATAAAGTCTTGCAGTCCTGGAGCTTTTCACTCTGCCATGGCATCACTTCCTCCTTCTTGGAGAGGTTCTGCCCTGCCATTTTTCGTAGTTATACAGGACAGTTCCACTTATGTTCCTGGTGGTGTTCTAGAACCCAATGGATCAGGGGTCATTCAAACTGTGCCAGGAAGCTTCGTAGCAAACACTCTGTATCCGGAAGTTCGATATGTGTTTTCTGACGATGATTTCAGTGCTACGACCGAAGCATTGGAGCAAACGAAAGACGATATATCAGTGATAGTAGATTTTGATGACAGCGGTGAAAATATTGTCAGTTGTCATTCACTGGCGTCAAACTGGCAAGTAAGCAGTGCTGCAGCAACAACCGCGAGTAGTCCGGCGTGGATGGCCCAAGATTCTTCTGCCAGTTTCAAAGTACTCATTGAGGGGACTAGTGGCTCTGTTGTAGATACTGGTGGTAGTGGACTGGCAAAAGATGAAACGGGAAACAATGAGCTGCCTGCTGACCGCATTAGGCGGTTAATCCAACACTTTAAAGATAGAAACGAGCAGATTAGGCGGTTGCTGCGATCCAATGAATCTGAAAAAACCTGATAAGAAACCATGACGACGTCGATATATTTATTTATTAGAGTTCTTAACTCACTATTTTTCTTCGAGTAAGAATCAAAACACATACATAATATTTGATTCGCGCGAACGAGTGTGAAATTCAGACGGCGATTTGAGAATAAAGATGGAGCGCACATAGAAGTCTGGATCCTGAGGGGCATTGGTCCACTTCCATGTCCGAATGGTTTTAGTTCAATGCAAATAGACATGACACGTGGAGTTTTGTTTTCTTCTCCAAGAAGATGAATTAACTATTATTACGATAAATTAATTAACTAATATACAAATGTCCCGAAAAATCCGTAATTCCCATTATTTATTCATTGCACGGCTCGCCTCCGCGACCTCAGCATCTTAATCGGTCTATCACTGGTGTTCTCAACTGGTAGTGGCCGCTTCAGCGGACTGTTAATTGCTGGGTCTTGACTAGGCAGATTCTCCGCCTGTTGCAATTCATTAAGAGGCATACGTTCGCTGCTTTCCCGTGCTCTGGTTTGAGGCAGAACTCGGGAAAACTCAACCGTGCGCTTGGAAGGTATTGAAGTACCAGCCTCGGCGAACTTCTGTTCTACCTGCTTCAATGCTTCGATCGCATTAGACATGTTCTCCAGCTTAGCGCGCAGTTCACCACCAGAGTTAACGAAAAGACCATTAGCCTCCTCGGCAAACTCATCCCCATTCCACTGCGTGAAAGAATCCTGAATTCTGTGTAAATGCTCCTCTGTGTAGCTGAATGTATGTTTAATGTCCTTGTACAAACTTTCAACGCCACGGGTAACTAGTTGGTCGTGTTCAATCCGCTTCTTGTTAACTTGAACTAAAGCGTGTTCCAGAGCATGAAGACTGCCCGTCATTGATGATTCAAGAATCTTTTCGGCATTGGCCTTGAACTGGTTCGCTACCTCTCCTACGGTCGAGCCATTGCCCTCCACCGATGCCAACACAGACTGAAACTCTGATTTTAAATCTTGGTTGCTCCGCACCACTGAGTGCCCGTACGAACGATATTGCTCCACGATATCCTTCAGATGCTCAGGATCAGTCGACTGGAATATACCAGAGAGCCTGGTGTACATTTGATCCAGCTGGCCAACAGTGTATCTACTTGGCTTGATAACTTGATTCTCTGTAAATTCGGAGATCAGTTGGCTCACTTTGCTCACCAATGCTTCTTTCTGTTTGTCGGCCTGATCCTGCCACTGAACTGTCCTTGAGTATAATTCTTCTTGCTGTGCCTTAAGGATGTTTCTCTCTTGCACTACACCTTGCAGTCGAGAAGTTAATTCACCCACTTTGGCTTCCTGGGATCCGGCGAGTTCCTCTTGGTATTTCCATGTCTCGTCCATTTGGGAGACTAGATTTCGCAATGACGTGACAGTCTCGCTCTTGTACTTTCTAACTTCTGTATCAATAGCAACCTCCGTATTCAATATAAAGGCTTGCAACTCTGCGAGGTTCTCGGCCACTTTGGCTTTCAAACTCTCTTTCACTTCCGTCATGCCAACGAAAACCCCATTCAAATCAGTATTTGATTTGCCGGCGGATGAAACTAGTTGCTCATTCAGAATGTCAAGATTGGCCAAACCGTCACTGAGATACTGCAGAGTATCGCCAAGTCTCTGACCCTCAGATCTGAGGAGGCCCATCACTTTCGATGACAGTACCTGGGCGAATTGCTGTTGCTTACTGCCAATTTCATCAACTTGCCCTCGGAGCTCCACAACATCGTTTTCGAATACCCGGGATGTCTGAACCACTAGGCCCCGTACCTTCTCCTCCAACTCGTGCCTGCACCTTAATCGTTCATGCAGCATGTCTATGTCAGACAGCGAATTTTCCAGATTCACTATTAATCCGCTGCCAATGGAATGGAGCTCAGACTCTGTGCCGGCGTGAGCCTTCCGCAATGCTATCTCTTTCTGCAGAGATTCACTGGTAGTCCTGAGCGAGTTTTGGGTATTCAGGAGAGTGCCCAAGGCCTCGTTGAGAGACCTTGTAGAACTTTGCAATTCGAGCGTCTTGCGTTGAAGATCGAGTCGCAAGCTCTCAGTCTGCGTTCTTGTGTCTTTGAGTTGAGTCTCTATCGTATCCATGCGCCGCTGCTGGTCCCTCACCTGTATCTTGAGGCTTTCTCGTTCAGCCACGAGCTCATTATAATGTTTCTCGTCTAAATAAATACCGTTCTTCTTCCTTGTGGCCACCAGGTCCATTTGCATTCTCTCCATTTCCTCGCCATATTCCTTAAGGAAGGATTTCTTAGACATTGGGTTGACAGTCTGGGGTCGGTTTTTTATATTCTTGGCTCGGCTGGCATACTCCAGGGAACTCAGGGTTTCCTCGACATTAATCAGTGCTGGGCTGATTGTGGCTATTATACAGGTTTTGGTACGGCCCCCTAAAGAGTCCTGCAACAGTCTGGTCAGCTTGGACTCGCGGTAAGGGACGTGAGTTGATTTGTCCACTAATGAATTTATGACTCTTCCCAACGTTAAAAGACTCTGATTTATCATGCCCGCTTCTCTAGCCCGCTTCTCTACTGCTCCCGACTTGGCGATGTTTTCGGATCCGGCCAAGTCTACGAGATTAATCTTTGAGCGGAGGACTGCACCGTTGACGTCAACAGCCACATTTATGGTGAAAATGGTATGCGACCTGCTTGACTGGTCGTTCATTTTCGTGGCACCAACCTGGCGGGCCAGCAGACCTTGCTGCAGTGACTGCATGCCCGAGAGAGCTGAAGTAATCGAGTGTTCCGTTAAGCCTTGCAGCATCACAGATTTCTTTGCCGAGTCATCGTACAGTCTCAGTTTCTTTCCTTCGTCGTCACCTAACAAGTCTTTCAGCTCTTCGTTATATAACTCCAGGAAACTGCACGAGACTGTGTAATCCATGTTTCGGGTAGTAAGGTCTGAGAAGAGCTTGAATATCACGCGGGGTATTATTCCTGCTTCTAGAGCACAACTTTCGCCATTGACGGCGTAGTCTCCGGACATTGTATATGTTTTCCCCGTACCCGTCTGTCCGTATGCAAAGACTGTGCAATTTATTCCGTCCAGCAAGTCGCCTACGATGGGTGATACGACTTCATCGAATATCATGTTTTGATCTGCCTCCGCTCCAAAGACCCGGTCCACACTGAAAGTTTTTATAACCGGCTGATCTGGAGACCCCGTACGCACAGAAACATCCTGCTCACTGGCGACGTCTACTACGACGACGCTTTTTGCTTTGATTTCGCGATCATTTCTTCCTCTACATCGAACTACTACGCGAATATTCGATCCTCCCACGTCTTCACCCGTATCTATATTCGCGGCAGCGGGCCGGTTCCTTAATGCCAGAGAGCTAGATACACCCCCGGAACGCGTGGATGTCCTGGGCAATGGCATGGCTCGCCTGAGTATAGAAAATTGAATATAAACTCACGTTTAAAGTAACAGTACTAAGTCAAATGGTGTGCTCGATAACATACGCGTATGATCGGCGTGTTGTTTCTTGTGGTTGTCATGGTGATGCGCGCCACGTCTCCGGCGAGTAATCTGACTGAAGAACATGCCTCGGGCGATTTTGTCCTGCTTTGGAGTAAAGTAGTATAGGTTATAAGTCCCCTTCGACGCAGATGTGGACCGTTTTATCGTTTTTGGCTTAATTGATTTGTTTTTACTTTCTACAGTATTTTGTAGCTCTGTACTTGTAGTAACTAAGCTAGTTTTACTTGAGATTTTATATAAAGATGCGACGCCCATTGCGAGTGAGTGCTGGCGACGTAGTCCACTATAACCCCTTCTGTCTATAAGGTATAGCCTCAGATACCGTAGTTGGAGATGCCCTACCACTACATTTGACGACACTGTTAATTAGATGTTTCAGAGACGAGAGGGGAAGCATCAATGGTCAAAGAACGTCGTAGCACTCTTCATAGTCACAAAGAAAGTTTCTACTATCCAGAATCAGTCTAGAGATTCCAAGGATGCTGTTGTGGGAGGATAGCTTTGAGCAATTGTTTCGCAATATATAGGTTTTTTACAGCCTATGATCGGGCTGTAGCAGGGATAGAGATTCTAGATATGAACAATTGCGCGGATAAGAATCACACACTACCTGGAAGAGACCCCTTGAAGGTGATCAAATCCACTTAGTTGGACAATAGTTACATTTCTTCTGCCTTGCTAACGTGGTAGTTATGTTGTTAGTGAGTTGTTTATTTGAAGCAAGAAAAAAGCAGCATTGAAACTAGCAGTCACTTCATTAGATACAACTTATGATCTCGAAATGACCACATATAGTTTTGATTGCTTTCTGGAAAGCTGTGGGAACCAAACAGCTGGGTTAGTCTCCGCGTGACATTGACCAAGCCAAGTAGAACGATGCTCATCGGAACGGAGAACCATCGCAAGCTATCGAGAACTTCCTACTTCCATTTCTGATTCATGAAAGAGTTTCATTCTCTTCCATTGTCCCTGCAAATATTTGACTCTTCGCGGGACAACCCTCCCACGGTAGGTTCCGCCGGAGGCGATGTGGCCATGCGGCGGTGGCTCTCATTAAAGCATCTCGTTCACATTAATCGGCATCTCATCAATCTGAGTACTATAGTATTGTTCGATATCGTGCAGAATTGGTAGCTCCTCGTTGGTGACAAAATTAATGGCCACTCCTTTTCTTCCAAATCTGCCAGACCGTCCGATTCGATGAAGGTAGTTCTCTCGGTCGTTGGGCAGGTCATAGTTGATAACCAGCGACACTTGCTGTACATCAATACCACGGGCCCACACATCGGTTGAGATTAACACGCGGCTCTTGCCCTGCCTGAATGCCGACATGATGTCATTCCTCTCCCTCTGCTCCATATCTCCGTGCATAGAAACCACTGTGAAGTTTGATTCTTTCATTTTTTCGGCCAGCCAGTCAACTTTGCGCTTGGTATTGCAGAAAATTACTGCTTGTGTAATTGTTAACGTATCGTACAAATCACACAACGTGTCAAACTTCCAGTCCTCTTTCTCAACGGCAATAAAATATTGTCGGAGTCCTTCCAAAGTCAGCTCGTCTCGCTTGACCAGAATTCTGACAGGGTCAGTCATGAAGTTTTTGGTCAAAGTCAGCACGTCCCTGGGAAGTGTAGCGCTCACCACTACCACCTGAGTAGCTGGGGGCATGTATCTGTATATCTCTTGTATGCTTTCTTGAAACCCTTGATCTAGCAGAGTATCTGCTTCATCCAGGATGAGAATCTTGATGTGGCGGGTGCTCAAATGCTGCCTTTTGATCATGTCAAGCACCCGTCCAGGAGTGCCACTAACAACATGCTGGCCCCGCTCAAGTTTCCGGATGTCAGACGCCATGTCTGTCCCGCCGATGCAAGCGTGGCACTGGACGTTCATATAATCTCCCAGTGCCAGCACAACTTTTTGGATCTGTACTGCTAGCTCTCGGGTCGGGCTGAGTACTATAGCCTGACATTCACGTAATCGCACGTCGAGTATTTCCAGCATTGAAATAGAGAACGTCGCTGTCTTTCCTGTTCCTGACTGGGCCTGCGCAATAGTGTCTCTTCCACTGATAATCTGCGTAATCGCCCGGCTCTGGATCGCGCTGGGTGCCTCAAACCCGTAGGCATATATCCCTCGCATCAGGTCCTCTTTGAGATTCATGTCTTCAAAAGCAGCAACTACTTCGACATTTTCGGATGTATCAATATCAGCATCATCGTCTATAGCGGGCATGACGAACTTAGAAAATATGAGCTTTAGTCCTAACAATTATTCCTTTCTAGTAAATAAATTGGATGATGAAGATGAAAACTAAGAAGAAGCTTCCACTAATTGTTACTGTGATTGATTTTTTTCAAGGAGAACACTAAAATATAAAATATTTAAAATGTCTGACTTTCCGATGATCTGTCAGCCTTGCTAGCACGGCTTGTGTTCTCTCTTTCGCAGAAAACTCGACTAACTAGAAAATACCCTTCTCACTCACTTAAAACACCAAAGCCCATAACGTCATATGGATAAGAATTGGGTCGTGCTCGTGGCTGGTGGCCATGCAGCAGGCAAAAACACCGTTTGTAATGATATACAAAATCATCTACAGCGGCTGGCCGAGAGTACTGAGCTCAAGCTAGATGTGCAGATTGTACATCTAAGAGACTATCTGAAGAAGTCTGAGTCTGAAGCTGGAGCTGGAGCAGCAGACCAAATTGGTCAAAAAGAAAGATTGGACTCGGGCCCCCAATTATACGATTTTGATAAACTTCTCTTTGATATATCAGATCCTTTACTACGTGGCTATTCTGCTGTATCTCGGGGTTCATCGCTCCAATCATCTGTTGCTTCTCTTGCTCAGGGCAGCAGCCACACTGTAATTCTAGTGGAAGGATTGTATGCCTTGTACGACGCTAGAATCAGAGATATAGCCATGATGAAGGTTTTTGTAGACAGCGATGCCGATACTCGGCTCGCAAGGTGGATTCTTCGGGACATAGGGCCCGATAAAGACAAGCTAGAGGGTATTCTCAGCTGTTACCTCACACGAGCCAGGCCAGAGATGTCGGAGAACGTTCTGCCTACTAAGCAATTTGCAGATATTGTGCTCCCTCGAGGCTCTGAGGAGTCTGGCATATCTCTGATCTCCACTGGTATCTACGATCTGATCAACGAGGCTCTTTACAGCAAAGGCTCAGGCACCAATAGCAACTCGCCGTATCTCAAAAGCTATGATAGTCCGACACTCGGACCTACACGTCTCCCAAAGCTCAATCTACGAAGAGAGTCGTTCGAAGGGCAGAGCGGGAGATTTCATGATCTGTCGTAAGGTACTATCGAATGCTGCCTCCCACAGCCCTTGCCCGGGGAGGGTTAGTTCTGCTTCGCAAAAATGCATGTTTCATTCTCTATTTCAACCGTGTGCTGTAAAGTATTGGAAAGCAGACTAGCCATGTGGCTCAAACATCTTCTGCATTTTGGGATAACTCGATCCTGATACTATAGAGGACTGATAGTTCTCCGTAAGATACTGTACCAGCGAGCAGATTTCATACTATTACGGGGTGATTAGGCGAAGGAAACACCGTACGCACAATGTTAAGCTAGATATGTCACGAGTATTCTGTGGGGCACAACCAACCTCCCCGGAGTGGTCCCGTCGAAGGCGCGCTGGACAATTAACGTATCTATATTTATAGTAGCTATTCAAATTTGCATTTAAATGAATCCGTCATCTTAAAAATGTGCCCTGTGCAATCGGGGTCGAAGTCAGTTGTCACTCGGAAGTCCAAAATCATATGGAGGTTTTGACGATCGGCACTTAACTTCTACACTTCAACTTTGCATTGTAAATGGTGTCAAAACTGGTATTCAAAGGAGATGCGCCTAAAAAGAGAAAGCATAAATCTTCGCCGGATAAATCGAAGCGTCACAAGCATGTCGAGGATACTCCTATCCAAACGGACGGGTGGATCAGCGCCAAGAAGTTAGAGCTCCTGATGGGTCCTATTGTGATAGCCATCAGTGGAGAAGAGTTGCCTGTATGTGTCTGCGCAGATAATAGTGGAAAGGTATTCACTTCTACTGATTTGGACTTGGATGGAGACGCCGAGCTGGCTGTAGACTGCATAGAACCGTCGTCTGTACAGCAGGTGTTCGTGCTAGGCACTTTAGACTTTAGTGGAGAAACGAAGCAAAGTCAGACAGGAGAACTCTCTTCGCGTCAGTTTTCTCTCAAAGCATCACACGGACGGTATCTGAGTGCTGACAAATCGGGTGTCATTGAGTGTCGTGCTACGTCAGTGGGACCCCATGAAAGTTTCACCGTTCAAAGCATATCAGCGGGAAAATGGAGCATAAGGACTTCAGCAGATAGGTACCTTTCTGTGGTACCAAGCAATCTGGCAAAGACGGGCTACGAGGTAAGGGGTGATAGCGAAGAGCCATTTCCTTTAACTGTGCGGATGCAAGCCAAGTTTATAGCTGTGGCAACACCCAAAGAGACTAAAGATTACGTGTATTTGTCCACGCAGCAATTAGAAGAACGTGCTGGCCGTAAGCTGACTCATGAAGAAGTTCGCGTGCTAAAGTCTGCCAATAAGCAGGGAAACTTGAATGAAGCTTTATTGGATCTACGGTTGAAGTCGAAAACGGATACTCGATGCTAGGGGCTGAGTCTCCCGCCACCTTTCATCTCCGGCGGGGCTCTCTCGGTGAATGGTGGCTCCGCTATGCGGAATTTGTGAGTTAGTTGTCAGAGACTATCAATCCTCTTTGTGAAGCGTATATTCGCGCTACGCCCTCTTCTTTGCGTCAATTCTGACTCACTGAAACTGATGTACCGCTCCGACAGACAGACAGAAGATGCCTGTTGTAGATTTTTGACTATCACAGCTTGAAACTCATCATTCTCTATGCGTTTTGTACACTGTTCAATACGGGATCCATCTGGCGTGTAAGGGAGAGGCAGGGTTAAATTATAGGAGAGGGCGTTACCATCGTACGAGGATGCTCTCGAGCCTTGATGCTTTGAGTTACTACGAGTTTTATGTTTGATGTTAGCATAATGCAACGGTCATTCTAGACAAGTTATTCTAACCGCTGTTATTAGCCTGATTTTGAGGATTTGAGACTTATTCTAGGCATAATTCCCGACCTATATGTAATTTAATGTAAGAATAATCGATGACTGTACATAGTTTGAAGTTAGAAATTGTGACATAAGGCCGTGCAGGTATATTTAGAAATCCTGGTCTTGTGTAGTGGTCAGTGTTCAATATGAATTTTCGTGAAGTAATAATATGAAAGAAGATATAGTTACTGAAATTTTCAACCACTAGTTACTGAACCTTCCATAACCATGTGCACTTCTCCTCTATGACAATGTACGACAGAACAGGACTTGAGACTACTTTTGCCTTCGGCTTCTACAAAATTCCGCGAAGCAGAGCCAACCTCCCTGGAAGGGCCTCACCAAAATCGAGCTGGACTAATTGGTAATTTGCTATATTCTAATGATAATTATTCAGAGAGTCTACTTTCTACACTGTCTTTTTATGCAGGGTTTTCGCATTATCAGTAAAGATAAGTGATTGGCAACCCCACCTACTTAATTAACGAGTGACGGCGGCAAGGGAAATCCCTGAACGACCCCACACCTCCCCCAAATAAATAAATCTCAAAGTTGCCTGATCGTAACTTGAATTGCTTCCAATACAGCGAGCATTGTGATTTTGAATCATTATGGCTGCACTTCTTCCCAAATCAATCAAACTAAGCAATGGTTTATCGATCCCTACCGTGGGACTAGGTGTCTATCTTTTGCCGTTGGACGAGTGTGCTGATATCGTGAACAACGCTCTTGAACTGGGCTATCGACACCTTGATTCTGCCCGGTTCTATGGAAACGAACGTGAAACTGCAGAAGGAATCGCCAAGTTCCTCAAGGCCAACCCCACCGTAAAGAGGGAAGAGATATTCTACACCACTAAAATCTGGCACTCAGACCACGGGTATAAAGAAACAGCCGAGGCAGTGAAAGAGTCTTACGATGAAGTCGAAAAGGAGATTGGCTACATTGACCTGGTTCTAATCCACAACCCCTTCAGTGGGTCGCAAAAACGGCTTGAAGCGTACCGAGCACTGCAGGAAGCTTGCGAAAAGGGGTTCGTCAAGAGCATCGGGGTTTCCAATTACGGGGTACATCACTTGCAAGAACTGCTGTCTCAGCCCTGGCTCAAGATAAAGCCTGCTGTCAATCAGATCGAACTCAATCCGTGGTGCCAGCAGTCCGATATCGTGCAATTCTGCAAGGAACACTCAATTGCCGTCGAGGCATATTCGCCGCTCATGTTTGGTAACCGGCTCAATGACCCTGAATTGGTGACCCTGGCTAAAAAATACAACAAGTCCGTGGCACAGATCCTGATTCGCTGGAACTTGCAGCACGGATTTATTCCTCTCCCAAAGACGATTCGAGAGAACCGTCTGAAGGAGAACATTGACGTGTTTGACTTTGAGATTTCGGATGATGATTTGAAAAAGTTGGGGAGCCCGACAGGTAAGTATTTGCCAGGCGGAGATGATCCCACAGCTTTTAAACCTTAGCGCAGTAGCTTTTATATATTCTGCCACTCTGTCCTAATCATAACGGGTGTCACTCTGCATCCGGCGGCCCCGGAGAGGTTTGGTTCTGCTTCGCAGAATAGCCTCAAATATGGCAGAGTTATGTCTTTCATATTGTGGCAATCGCCGGTTCTCTCCGATAAATGTGGTTTTGCTGCAGAATGTATTTTAAACCATCCTCTTGGAAGTGCCCTGCCGGAGGCGAGCTCACCTATGCGTTGATAACCGTCCAATCTCCCACTCGCTGTAGTATCTTCTCCACTTCTTTTTTTGGCATACGAAGGTCTGTGCATAGAGCATCAAAATGCTTGGGTTGCTTGAGAATGCTCGTCAGCATTTCGTCAATTTCCTCGGAAGCCGTTGGCGGAACATTGCCAGTGTCGAGAACTCGCTTGCCACCACCCATGACAGGACGCCTAAGCCTTGACTCTGAGCTTTTCCGGCGGTCTCGTCGCTGGTGCTGGGTCTGGTGGTGCTGGTGCAAATGACCAGGACCGTGGTCTAGCACGGGGTAGCTGTGCACCCTGTAGATGAGACCCTTAATTACCCCAAAGGACAAAAAGCGACGGACGTCAATATTGCGCAAGTCTTCAGCATTCTCCAGACACCACTCGTATACAGTTTGGCCCTGGTAGAGGGAAAGGTAGAGCTTGAATAGAGTCATGTTTGATGGAAGGTGCTGAGAATCGACAGGATACATGGAAAACGACGAAGATGACGTAGATAATGCAGAAGCCGATAGTGAAGTTTGGCTATCCGGAACCGATAATGGAGTCGTGCCGGTACCACTTGTTCCTCCCGAAGCACGACTTTCCAGCCGACTTCTGCTACCTGTGCTGCCCGCACCGCTCGATCCAAAGGATGTGTACACGTAGGATTGGCATTCCCTGACCATAAGCGGCTCGGTAACAAACGTCGACACAGCCGAGGTGGGTGCGTACATATTGGAAAACTGGAACAGATCAATGATAACGATACAGCTGTAGTGGTAGAGGTGTTGAACGCATTGCTTTGTGAGCGAATAGTCAGCACCGGCTAGGTCGGAGATTCGCCTGACGGTGTTGATCCCATCGATGTATTTCACGATTTTCTCCATTGTAGGGTCCCAATTGTCATCTTTGAGGGCCGCTAGACGTACGGTCGATATTGGCACGTGGAACGATTCAATCTCTGGTGGAGGGCTGTATAAAGGAAATAGCTTCATGTTCACCGACGTCGAACCGTCTACCGGGATCATGCACTCTGAGTAGTTGTTTAAATCTTGGTACATCTGCTCGATGATATTAGAGATGGTTCTGATGCTGCTATTTGTATGGGACAGAAAATGGCTCTGTTCTTCGAGGGCCTGAAATAATTTAGCAAGCCTACGGATCGAAGTCTCGTAAACATTGGACTCGCTTTTGGCGTGGAAGACAAACGAGAAATTGAAAATAAAAGAGTTCCGCTCGTACTCATCTCCATATAGATGTACCGGGTGTCCCTCGATCCGATAGTCTCCAACTAAGAAAGTGACCATTCGGTTGCACAACGGTGGTTTGGGAATCACGTAGTTTTTAACATAGTCGAAGGTAATCAGCGGCTCGTCGAGTGCTGAAGAATCAAAACTGTCGTTAAGTGGAGGGACTATGGATCCTGCAGGAACCTGACAGAGGACTTTGGAACCTTCTGTGGGATGAAACACGGCGTAGAATATGGCCACTATAGGCGAAAAGCCTGGGGTTAGAAGAAGAGTTTGGCAAACATGGATACGAAAGGGCTACAAATCGTTTTAATGATTTGTATGCACTTCTTTCTTCCTCTGATATTATATACATACCATTGCTTTCCATTGTGTTAAGCGGGGAAACCTTCCACGAAGAACAAGTAAGTTGTCTGTCTCCACCTGAAGGTACAACGTAGAAGTATATATTACAACCATGTACGGTGGTGCAGATGATCGTATCTCACTCTTCTTTACACCTCTGATCACCACACTTTTATGTTTTCATAAGCACACCGGAAATCCCGCTTAGTCATACAACTTCTCCATCAAATTCTTAATTTTCCATCGACTTCTGCGTCTCTTAGTTTTTTCGTTTTCCAAGTCTTGAAAAATTTCATTGACACTTTAAGCGGATCATTCCTGTGTGAACAAAACCCACCACCGCACAATTAACACACACAATGCTCAGAGCTATTCGATCTTCCGGATCTCGACCATCCGTGCAATCCTCGGTTCTTTCCGGCGTCCGAAGTTACTCCCACAAGGAACTCAAGTTCGGAGTCGAAGGACGAGCCGCCCTTCTTAAAGGTGTCGACACCTTGGCGAAGGCAGTGAGCGTGACTTTGGGCCCAAAGGGACGAAACGTGCTCATTGAACAGTCGTTTGGATCGCCCAAGATCACCAAGGATGGTGTTACTGTCGCCCGAAGCATCACCTTGAAGGACAAATTTGAAAACTTGGGGGCCAAACTCCTCCAAGATGTCGCCTCCAAGACTAATGAGTCGGCCGGAGACGGAACCACTTCGGCCACTGTTCTTGGTCGTAGTATTTTCACCGAATCGGTGAAAAACGTGGCTGCTGGTTGCAACCCGATGGACCTCCGAAGAGGTTCGCAGGCTGCTGTGGAAGCCGTGGTTGAGTTTTTACAAAAGCACAAACGAGAAATTACCACCAGCGAGGAAATCGCCCAGGTCGCGACCATCTCTGCTAACGGTGACTCTCACATTGGTAAGCTGATTGCCAATGCCATGGAAAAAGTTGGAAAGGAGGGTGTTATTACCGTCAAAGAGGGGAAGACCATTGAGGACGAGTTGGAAGTCACCGAGGGTATGCGATTCGACCGAGGCTACATCTCTCCTTACTTTGTGACTGACACCAAATCTGGCAAGGTTGAGTTTGAAAACCCTCTGCTGCTTCTGTCTGAGAAGAAGATCTCGTCTATCCAGGATATCTTGCCTTCGCTTGAGATCTCCAACAAGATGCGGCGACCCCTTTTGATCGTTGCTGAGGACGTTGACGGAGAGGCTCTTGCTGCCTGTATCCTCAACAAGTTGCGAGGACAGGTCCAGGTTGCTGCTGTCAAGGCTCCTGGCTTTGGTGACAACCGAAAGAGCATACTAGGAGACGTCGCCATCCTTACTGGTGGTACTGTTTTTACCGAGGAGCTGGATATCAAGCCCGAGAACGCCACTGCTGAGTTGTTTGGTACCTCTGGGTCTGTCACCATCACCAAGGAGGATACTATCATTCTCAATGGGGAGGGAAGTCGAGAGAACATTGCGCAGCGATGCGAGCAGATTAGAAGCTTCATCAACGACCCTACTACCAGTGAGTATGAGAAAGAGAAACTGCAGGAACGGCTGGCCAAGCTTTCTGGCGGTGTTGCCGTCATCAAGGTTGGAGGATCTTCTGAGGTTGAGGTTGGTGAGAAGAAGGACCGATTTGTCGACGCCCTCAATGCCACTCGGGCTGCTGTTGAAGAGGGTATTTTGCCTGGTGGAGGAACTGCCCTTCTCAAAGCTTCTCGAGTCCTCGACGGTGTCAAGGCTGACAACTTTGACCAGAAACTTGGTGTTCAGATCATCAAGACGGCCATTACCAAGCCTGCTCGAACCATTGTTGACAATGCCGGTGGGGAAGGTTCTGTCATTGTTGGTAAGCTTACTGATGAATTTGGTGACGACTTCAACAAGGGTTACGACTCGGCTACTGGTCAGTACACTGATATGATTGCAGCTGGAATCATTGATCCTTTCAAGGTGGTTCGAACTGGATTGGTTGATGCTTCTGGTGTTGCTTCTCTGTTGGCTACCACTGAGTGTGCCATCGTTGATGCTCCCGAGCCTGCTCCTCCTGCAGGTGCCGGCATGGGCGGCATGGGAGGAATGCCCGGAGGAATGCCTGGAATGGGTTTCTAAACTGCCTGGAAAGGGAATAAAAAAAGAAAAAGCAACCGCAAAACGTCGATTTTAGGATTCTAAAGAAAGATGTTGTTCTTTCTCGGTTTCTTCAAGTAAATAGGATATATATAGCTGTATATGACGGATCTCCTACTCTTTTGTACATAAATTTAAATCTATAGTTAAAAAAATACTATACGAGTAGTTTATATGATATCATGATGCTAGTGAAGTTGGACCTGCTTCGCGGTTGAACCTGCTTCGCAACAAAATGTGAACCGGTTGCTGTCATCTGAGATTAGACTTAAGTAGTTTCACCAATATCATAGCATCCGAACGTATAACCACTTATACTCACATTTCACCCTCAGCGAAGAAGCGTAGCATAACAAATTTCAGTTGAGCATCGTTTATTGCATTTATAATAATTTATAATAACTCTGATATAATAAAGCTGAGATTAACAGATCCTTCTTACTCTCATCAAAAAATGTGGACGACACCGGAATTGAACCGGGGACCTTCCGCATGCTAAGCGGATGTGATAACCAACTACACCAGACGCCCTGATAACATAATATTTTTTTGGAAAGTAGGACTTATGTAATTTTCAAAATCTGATAAAAAAGGTAATTCGCTTTAATGGCACCATATTAACGTTTATGCGCTATCAAATGAAGCGCTCGAGCGTTTTCAGACCTGTTTGCCTCTAAATGTCACCAAAATACGGGACTTGACCCTTCAAATTAATTTTCATTTATAAGTATGCATGTATGCCGATCAATTACTAACCACAGTACACCGCATGACAATTCCATCTAACGGTTCAAGACGATGGGTCTGATTAAAACTCTATATAAAAAGTCAATTTGATCGATATTATCAAATACCGGTATGGTAGAAGTCTGGCAAGTTAATCAAGGTATTTGCTTTTTGTATTATATTGTTATACAGCTGAAATGTGCAAACATTGGAACACCAACTGAGCTGCAAATGGAAAGAAGGCACAAAATTAGCAGCGATCTTTTTCAGTATGCACATATATGCATTTCAATGTTCATCCATGCACACTCGATGAAAAAATCTTTAAAAATCTCTACAAAGAAAATAATATCAAAACGGTATTGTGGCGCAATGGTGAGCGCATCGGATTTCGGTTCCGAAGGTTGCAGGTTCGAGTCCTGTCAATATCGCATTCTTTTTGCTTCTGCCATGATCTTCTTGTGCTGGCTAGTTATAACGGGTGAAAGGTTACAAGTGGCGGTCGGATCACAAAGAGTATTTGGGATCTCTGATCAACATCGCTTCTTCAGCTGCAGCTCTTGTCTCAAGCTGACATGAATTGCTTCAATTCTTTTGTACTTAGATAGTAAGATGTTTATTTCTTTATCGTTTAGTGTTTCCTGTACAATACCAGCTAAAATTAATATATTTTTGCTAAGAACATTGCCCCCATTTGCAACTTCTTGACAGAGGGGCCGCGAATGGATCAAATCAGCTCTCCAAATTGACCCCTTAGCAGCCAGTTCTCCATACCAAAAGAAAACATAGCTAGATCAAAATCATCTTCTGCCCGTGTATCCAGACCCACTGTCATCTCTGCTTGCATTTCATCATTCTCAGCTCCATGTCGTTCAGCAGCAAGGGATCGAATCTCTCTAAATAGCGATAGTGGGTGTAAGTTTTTTTCCAGCTCGCCTACGGCATCAGCATCGCTGTCAATACCAGGTGTCGAGCGTGTTGAATGGCTGCCACCCATGTTTGAAACAAAGTATCCTGCCTTTTTCAAAAGCAGCACAGTTCTGTCGAGACAAATTTTCGTGGCAGGGAAGCGCAAAATCATAATATCCAGATAACGTAGGTTTACTCGGAGGTGCTTCAAAATATTCATTTTCCCCGTTTGATCAAGCCTCAATGCTGCGACTTGTAGGTAGGTAGTTTGGATCCTAGTTGCCTCGTGAGCGGCAATGACAGGAAAGGGATCATCAAAGGTGTGGTATTTTTCATTTGTAACTGCAATATCCATTATTTTTGACACTTCGCAGGCATGATATAGACAAGAATCCTGAGATTCTTCCAAAAATTCCATGGGAGCAGCAATCTGAATTACGTCAACTTCCGGTCTCATGGAGAAGGACAATCCCGGCATTATAATCCTGTATATGTCGCAGAAACACAGATGGTAGAGTGCATGGAGGCCAAGAAGGGATCCAAGAAGATTCTGACCCCTTCTTATATAAATAGTAGTTTGCGTGAGGTCCAGATTTCCAGGCAAATTTTCCCTCCATTGCTTTAAGGTGTTCAAAATTTTGTTAAACTCTGAAGTGGACTCCCATTGATTGCTATCCTTGTTGAATCGCTTGACATAGGACAGTACCCTGTATCGCAATATCGCAATTTGCAGCAGATATGCTCTGTAATCGACGACACCATTCGTTGGTAATTGCATACTCCAATATTCTCCTATTTCAGAAACAGTTGCCGCCTCGCTCAGTGACCCAGTTATGCAGGACTTTTGAAATGCAAATAGTTCGTCCGCCATCGGTAGCTGGATCTTGAGATAGCGCTCGTCAATAAGCTTCAGCTGCCTGACACCCGTTGCCGTCATGATATCCACAAAAAAGCAGCACCACATTAATCGTCGGCGTGTTTCTTTCTGTGTGGATGTTAGCTTACCTCCGGGATTCTCGCATAGAATATCAGAATCGTATTCTACGTTCAGTTGAAGAATCTGCGTGTATCTGGATAAGATGCTGCTCAGAAGAAAGCAGGCAGAAATGTTTCCAACTCTGTGCTCATGTTCGTGAAGAAGAATGACCGAAGCAAGCTTGTTGACGGAAATGCTGTTGAGTGAGCCGATCAGCAACCGGTACACATCTTCGGCCCATACAATACCGCTGTCCCACATTTCTTTCTCTTTTTCATGGTTCAGCTTTGTAGCCACTGCGCAGATCGATAGAAGGAGCATGAGTTCGTCTACATCTTTAGTGGCAAACGAAAAATCTTCCAGGTTTGCAACAAAAGTTGGCTCATGAAGGAATCCCAGAATACGTCGGACGGCAATACGCTGGAAAAACCGGTCAATCAAGTTTCTCAGCAGCTTAGGACCAGGGAAATTGCGACATCCCAATGACTCTGCAAACAGTTGGATATTTACAAAGCTTCCTTCGTGTTCATTTGCTGCCTGGTGGTTAATATCTAATTCTGTCGTATTCAACTCCGGCGAAGAAGAAGCAATAGTGACACTTCTGTCTTCTGGTCTGTTAACTTCCTTCTTCTCTTCAATATAATAGCAGCTCAGTGGATTGATTCGAGCGCAACGTTCACACGGATGTTTCCCGTTGCACTTTCTCTTAGACTTCCGACACCTTTCGCAGCTTATCAGAATACGTCTTCTCTTGATCCCTGCTTTGGTGATTTCCTGTAAGTCACTACCTGAAGGAGGCGTAAGTTTTTTTGCGGCACTCGCTGAGCTACCTCTCACGCACTGCTCGCCCAGTCTTACGCAATTGCCACATTCCCCAACGTCTGAATCACATTTGACGTGTCGCGCAGCACAGAGTAGGCATCTTGCCATATTTTTGCGTTGCGGGTCGGAATGCGCACGTTTGCGAAGTTATAAATTCACAGGTTCAGCGCAAAAAGGCGGATGTCGGGTGCGGTTTTATAGTGAGAGCTTGGCGTTTGCTGTACCCCACATTGCGTCATTACCGCCGAGATCACGAGAATCGATGGTATTTGCAGACTCAGCTGCAGGGCATTTTTTTTCAATGTTCATCCTGTGAATGGCTAGCAGAAATGATATTTAACTGATCAATGGTCGCCGGTAGGAGAGGAAGGGAGGGCGTGAAGTGAAGTGTGAAGAATTAGACACAAAGGGAGATAAGGTTATAGTAAGGGAAGCCTTTATATCAGATCAAATCATTGATTACTTTTGAGCCATGACTTTACTACCACAACTTGTTATATGGCACCGACGTCATCTGTTCACCAAACGACTTGTGTTTGTTGTGCTCTACATGTCTTTGGCTTCTTTCAACTTTGGCTATGACACTTCTATTTTCGGCTCGATCCAAGGAATGCAGTCCTTTGCTAAAGAGTTTGGCGAATATCAGACGAAAACAGGCCTATACGTTATCGAGCCATATCTAAGCTCGGTCCTAAACTCAACTCCTTTTGCAGGCAAGTTGGTGGGTTGTCTTGTCACAGGTCCCATAATGCGACGGTACGGTAGAAAAGTTAGCATGCTTGTAATCGCTGTTTCTGCTATTATTGGTGTCCTTCTCCAATGTACTGCGAGATCTTCTGCTCAGTATGCTGTCGGCCGTATTCTTTGCTATTTTGGCACGGGAGTCACAATTTCTGTGGTGCCCACATACCAGTCAGAAACTACGCCAGCCGAGCTGAGAGGAGCCACGGTAGCTACTTTGCAACTGTGGATTGGAATTGGGCAGCTTTTGGGTGCCATTGTCACCAATGCTACTCATAGCAGAGTCGGCAGAGATGCTTGGATCATTCCAACCGTAATTCAATTTATAATTCCGGCCTTGCTGCTGGCCGGCTATAAATTTGTTCCTGAATCACCCCGATGGCTACTTTGGCATGATCGCAGAGAAGAAGCCTTTGCGTGCGTAAGATACTTGAGACCAGCCTCGTTTTCCGATACGGCCCTCAATGTAGAGCTTGACCTTATTCTCGAAGCTGATCAAAACTTGAAACAAGGCGCATGGCCAGAACTACTCTCCGGCACGAACCTTCGAAGGACGTCAATTGCCGTGGGTGCTATGGTATGCCAGCAGATTACCGGGCAGGCATTTGTGGGCCAGTATCAAGTCGTGTTCCTGCAGCAACAAGGGATAACAAATCCCTCGCCGTTTATTCTCAACATTATTTCTACTGCAACACAGCTATTTGCGAGTCTTCTCGTTAGTCTGGTCATAGACACATTTGGAAGGCGTCCAATCCTAAATGTCGGAGCTTTCTTTATGGCCCTCTGGTTGTTTGTATTAGGGGGACTCGGCACGATATCGAGCCAGCACGAACTAAGCACCGTTCAGAAAAACGTAATGATTACCTCGCTTATGCTGTATGGCAAGTCGTATGGCATGTCCTGGGCTCCTTTGGCCTACGTGACCATGGGTGAGGTCGCACCCAACAATCTTCGAGAAAAAGTAGTGTTGCTTGCCTCCTCGATCTCGGTGGTGATCACGTTTGTGGTCTCTTTCACGCTACCTTATCTCTTGAATGCTCCTTATGCAAATCTCGGAGCCAAAGTGGGCTACGTGTATGGATCTCTTACGGTCGGAACGCTCATATGGTCGTTTTTCTTTGTTCCTGAGATGAAGAACCGTTCGTTGGAAGAGCTAGATGAAATGTTTGAGGCCAAGCTGAGCACGTGGAAGTTCAAAAGCTATGAATCTGACGGGCTTGGTCGAATGATTGCCCAGGCAGAGGAGGGTGATCTAAAAGCACCTGCCAGGCAGTATGTAGAAGTTAAAGAGGTATCAGTTTGAAGGTAGAAATAATTAGTGCGTCCGGTCCCTCTTCGCGGAAATCATCAAGAAACTAACTTTTCCAACTGCTTCTCCTACTTAGCTTTACATATTCCAAATCAAAAGTTAATTCATTTGATCATATATCAAGAAAATAGAACAATTCCTCCAACCGCTTCTTCTAAAATAGAGCAGGTAAGAAAAGGTAGATAATGAGATTTTGATCCTAGTATGAACATTCATACAAATTTAGAGTTTGGTTCAAATCGCACTTTGAAAGAATCCTCTGAGGGATCTTACCATTTTAGAGGTTCGTTCACTCTTCTATGTTTTCATTCGCCTATAGGCAATAAAACGTCTACAAGACTATTTAGCCTACTACTCAATAACTTTCACATTAGAATAGATTCAGCTATGGATTACTATATGTCTAACTTTACGTATTGTATATAGAGCAACTCTACACATGTTAGGACTAAGTTGAACATTCGTGATCCATTGCCAGATATCTTTATTTCGAAAGATTGCACCCCCGCCCAACCCCCCACCTCCCTCTCACTCTCAAAGCCAACTAACGTTACAGTGGAAAACATACGCCGAATTGCAACTTCTGCAAAGTATAACTAATCTTCTGCAGCAGGACCCTGAATCACGTGCCGATTAAGTCGGTTCAAGGGTCCTCGCAAACCCATCAGAAAGAAGGTTGGTAGAGCACCAAAAGCATTAATTAGACTCTCTGGGAGCTTTTATCATCATTTTCACCCTCAGGTTTCTGCTCCTATGGTCTCATCTATGGTTTCAAACCACCTACACTCGACAGACCAGGGTACAAGGGTTTGGACAAATCTTGTGGCAAGCGGAAGCTGATGATAAGATGATTGATCTCACTTATCCGGAATCTGTGTGAACATTTGATACTTGGTACTATCTACCGTTGATCTACTTATCCACAACCGTTAATGCATCTTTCAGCATATTTTTCTGCGGAGCGTAACCAAGCATCCTCGGTAAGGGGCCAAGGAGGCAGGTGGAGACGGGTTGCAGAAACTGCGGGTGACGTAAATCCGCACGGACATACGTCAGAAGCTCGTCATTTTTATATTTAAGTTCGAAGTCATTCTCATTGAAACATCATGAAAATCAATCATGGTAGAAAGAAAACCAAATTTCCTTGTTATTATAGCTGATGATCTCGGATTTTCAGACGTCGGGTGTTTTGGAAGTGAGATTCGTACGCCCAACATCGACTCTCTGAGTAAAGATGGCACGAGATTCACAGACTTTCATACTGCGGCAGCATGCTCTCCTACAAGATCAATGCTGATGAGTGGCACTGACCACCATCTCACGGGACTGGGGCAGTTAGTTGAATACATCCAACACTCTCCAGCTCACCAGGGGAAGCCAGGTCACGAGGGTTATATGACTGATAAAGTGGCTACGCTGCCAGAAGTTCTCCGAGAAGACGGAGGATACTACACTTTGATGTCTGGCAAATGGCATTTGGGACTCAGACCCGAATATGCGCCCGTTTCCCGCGGGTTCACTAAATCTTTCTCGCTGCTGCCGGGCTGTGCGAATCACTACGGATGGGAGCCTCAGTTGGAGAAAAGCAGCGACTTGCCGCGGTTCTTTAGAACAGCCACAGCAGCTCTTCATATCGAAGACGATTCGTACGTGAACAACGAGTCCTTGCCCGAGGATTTCTACTCGTCAGACTTTTACGCAAGCAAACTGATCCATTTTCTCGAAGAAAGACCGAAGGACAAGCCCTTTTTTGCCTATCTTCCGTTCTCAGCTCCTCATTGGCCGCTGCAGGCTCCTGACGAGAACGTGGAAAAGTATCGAGGGAGATACGACGATGGTCCTGCTGCTCTGAAAACCAGGAGATTAGAACGCATGATAGAACTCGGATTAACTTCGAAAGAAGTGAAACCACACCCGTTTGTAAACTTAGGCAGCACTCAGTGGGACGCAATGACCCCTGAGCAGCGTCAGAAGTCTTCTCGTTCAATGGAAGTGTACGCTGGGATGGTGGATCGAATGGACCACAATATAGGAAGGGTTCTTGAATTCCTCAAGCAAAACAACATTTACGACGACACCGTTGTTCTGTTCATGTCTGACAACGGCGCCGAAGGTGCCTCTTATGAAGCCCTGCCTGTGGTCGGCGAAGAGGTCATGAAACACATTGAAAAGTACTACGACAACTCTCTCGATAACATTGGGCGGAAAAACTCGTTTGTATGGTACGGGTCAGAGTGGGCTCAGGCTGCTACTGCCCCATCGAGGCTGTTTAAAATGTTTTCAACCGAGGGGGGCAGCCGGGTACCTTTTATCTGGAAAGGTATCGGGTTGTCGTCACCGCCTGAAGAGTCTATTTGTACCCAGTTCAGCACAGTGATGGACATTATGCCCACATTTCTCCAATTAGCGGGCGTACCGTTTCCCTCTTCTGAATACAGAGGAAGAAAAGTGCTGAGCATGCGAGGAACCTCATGGTTGCCGTACCTGCAAAACAAGGCTGAGAATATCCACGAAGAGGACTATGTTACAGGCTGGGAATTAGTCGGACAGGCAGCATTGAGAAAGGGCCCGTGGAAGATAAACTTTGTAGCCAAGCCAGCTGGTCCAGAGAAATGGCAGCTGTATAACTTAAATGAAGACCCTGGAGAGACCAATGACTTGGCCGAAAAGTATCCTGAAAAGTTGAAAGAATTGGAATCCCACTGGCACGAGTATTCTCAGCAAACTGGTGTGGTTGGTCTTAGGCCCGACCTAGGAGACATTGCTGTCAGAGACGAAATGGACGACCCTACGAAATGGATGAAATACGAATCCAGCAGTGAAATCATTGGACGGCTGAGGGTTGATTTTGCGAAGCATTGAATACGCTATTACAAGATTAGCATAAGTCTTCACGACGCTACAGGACGGGGACCTATATGTTTACTATGTCTTATCCTTATCTGCTATCTAATGTTCGATAAGATCTCGTCGGGCTTGATATGGCAAGACTGCGGGCGATCTCCCCACACCTTGTAAAACTGTAGTAGATATAATACAATCTAAAGAATAAAGACTTTTGGACCCTTCGGACCTTTGGTCCTTTGCGAGTGATTTTAGTCAAATTGGCCATTTTTCTTCACATGCACCCGGCAATCCCCAGAAACTGCTGATAATGACATCTCTCATTTAAAGTCGGCATTGATGATGTGATACTACATTTACGATAATACAGTCTAAAGAACAGGGGCGTTTGGAACTTTTGAGTAATCTATTTTCCAATCAAATTAGCTATTGCCCTTTGCCGGAGATCTGTAGCGGTGGTATTTGAGAGAGCTACACTCGAGGGATACAATTAACTCTTCAGGCACTCGGAATCCTCCACTAGGAGGCTGAAGCATAGGTGCAATAAGAGCAATATACGTATTTGACTTTCCCATGTGGTATATTGATATTCGTAACACCTGTTACCCATTTTTTACCTACTCGGTGTCTCACCCTTTCTTGTTCTCACCTTAATTTCAAGTTTCTTCTCACTCACTCACTCACTCACTCACTCCCTCACTCACTCACTCACTCTAAATGTGCTCCCACGTACTAACTACCCCACACCAAACCAATGTAACAGTCGCGTGGGGTGTCATTCATACGTTTTCTCCGCATCCGCGTGAAGTTAGGATTCTCCTCAAAAAATCGCCCTCTTACAGTATTACGGTATAAATATTCTTCGAAGACTCTTCTGCAGTCTGAAATAATTCGTCAATTGTGCATTGTGCATGATGAGTGTCGAAAGAAAGAGAGTGTCTGTTGCGTGCGAATTCTGTCGGAAACGGTATGTTTTTTAATTTGAACATGGTTCATTTGGGACATTTTTAACATATTAACCAGCAAACGACGTTGCGATGGAGGCTTGCCCAAGTGTCGAAATTGTACAAACAGCAATGCTGTGTGTGTGTACCCAAAGCTGGTAACTCAAAAGTAAGTTGTACAATTTTTTTCATGTTCATAAGAGTTGTGAGTTGTGTGCCCTTGCTAACAGAAGATACGGAGGAGGAATAGAAGAGATGTTGGAGAAATTAGAAGACCAAAACCGACAGTTGAGTAAATGTGTCGAGCAACTTCAAATGACACTCAGCACTCAGAGGGAGAGCCCCTTTCTTATCACTTCGCCTAGCCGTCCTGAAGAAGCTGTGGAGGACATCGAACCCTTAATCATTCCATCCCACCACTCAACTGCTGCCAATAAAATGCTGAATATACCCACTATTCGAGACCTAGTTGGCTCCTTCGACCCGGATTATTTCATGAAGCTGGAAGCAAAGAATCCTTACGCTGTACCGCAGGAATCTGTGGATGATTCTTCTGACTATTTCTCCCTGCACAACCACGCCAAAATCGCTGCTTATATTGAAAACTTTTTCTACTCGGTACATCCCCATTTCCCTATTTTAGATCGGGCGACGTTCATGGACGCCTACAGTCGGCACGAAATGGACGGTAAGATGTCCATTATCGGGAACCTTGTGGTGGCCCTGGGCTCTTTTGTTGCAGATCCGGTATTGTCGGCGAGAATATTCAACCAGACTTTCAGCAGAATTGGCTCGTCAATCCGGTGGAGTTTCTCTAGTACGATAGAAGACGTCCAGATTTCCTTGCTCAGTGCAATATATTTTGCGTACTCCGTAAGGCCTCTTGAGAGCTGGAAGATGGTGTACGACGGGGCAATTGCGCTACAGTTTTTACTGAGGTAATGTTGTTCCTTTTGCTTGGGCAAAATAGCTCTGACAATACGATTAATACTAACAAGAACTGAAACATATTCAGATCTTCAAAAAGAGTTGCTGAGCAGATGTTTCTGGTGCTGCTTTACAATAGAATGGTAAGAGCCTACAGTTTAACCTCATAACTAGTTATTCTTTCTACGCAGTAGAACTGGCCACCCTTACTAACCAAGTGATCGAATAGCCGAGCTGGATCTTCCACGTACGGGCCTTGATATCCTGGCAGAAAACCAATCTCTGCCTGGTGAGTTCACGCACGATGATCGGGAAATGGTCTACTTTCTAGCCGAAATATCTGTGCGAAAACTACTCAACCGTATACACCACACGTTTTATTCCAACAATGGTCTCTCCAAACATATTATGACTTCGCTGAACTTGGAACTGCGACGCCAACTCGAGGCGTGGCTAGAGTCAATTCCTTCCACCGAAAGGCCAGTGGTCGAGGGAGACCTCATCAACCCCAGTGCTAATATTCGCCAAAAAATATTGCAGATTCGATATTTCGCGGCCCGCCAGATCCTCTATCGGCCTTTTGTACTGTTAGTCCTGCGCACTGAACACCAACCCGAGTACGATATTTTGGAAAAGTGTCAGCAATGCATCGACAGTGCCAGAATCTACCTAAAATGTATAACAGGAACTGTACAACACCCGAGTCCTTACACGTGGACTCTGTGCCAATCGTATGTTTGATGCTCTCCTCCCGTGGGGCCACTCCGTCGAGGTTTGTTCTGCTTCGCAGGATTTTCAAGTGTTCTACTCTACTAACCAGTTCTTTCGGAACGATCCTTACACTTATAGCTGCATCTAGAAACCCATACCTAAAAGGACTCATCCAGGACATCGAGAGCTTGCTGGAAACAGTCTTGACTAACATAAAAAAGTGGGAATCCGTCAACCCTACGATTAAAGCACACGTGTGGGTTCTGCACACGATTCAACGAAAGTGCTTTTACTGAAACTATACTAGGGTTATTGACTCGTCGACACTTTTTTTACTGGCCACTCCCGGGGAGGCAATGCCCAGATCCTTGATCACGAACATGTTTTCAGAATTGCAACTCGGCAAATGCTTTTTTGTTGTTCTTCGTGATGAGTAAATGCTCGCCTCCCTTGGGACCATCTATGACTGATTGACCTAGTTTCGAAGTCCAGAACGTGCCAGTGGGATACACATACTTTGCAAGGGCTTCATCTGTGTAGCCAGTGGAGTATCCAGGAGCCAGTGGAGTGACATAGAAGCCATTCTTGATGATACAAGGGTGTCGCAAGTTTTCGCGATAGCTATCAGCAGCTTCGAGCATTGACTTTTTCGCGGACACACAAACGTAATCTATGATGCTCAAGTGTGATGTCAGCTCAGTCAGCCCCATGGCACCGTTATGAGGAACGCACGGAACGCCATACTTGGCAGCCATGAGCATCACAGCCAAGCACTCGTTCACGCCTCCAAGACGCACTGCATCAATCTGGCAAACATCAATTGCGTCGGCCTGCAGAAGCTGCTTGAAGATAACTCGGTTAGCTGCCATCTCACCTGTAGCCACACCAACCCCGTAAGGTTTCAGTGCTCGTCTAATGACAGCATGTCCCAGGATATCATCAGGGCTCGTAGGCTCTTCGATGAAGATCGGTTTAAACTCAACCAACTCTTTCATGTATTCAATAGCCTGAGGCACGCTCCACACTTGGTTGGCATCTATCATGAGCTTGTATCGTTCATCGTAGCCTATAATCTTTCTCACGGCCCGTAGTCGTTCTTTATCCTGCTTTAAGTCGCTGCCAACTTTGAACTTGAACACCGTGAAACCTTGATCTATAGTCTGCCGAAGCACAGCCTCCATTTTGGCGCCCGTGAAAGTGAGCCAGCCAGGTGACGTGGTATACGCAGGTACTGCGGTATTAGTGTAGACTTCTTGCAGGCGCGCCTCCTTTGTAGACTGAACAGCTTGAAGAATTTCTAGTGCTTCCTCTGGTGTAATCGCGTCGGTGATGTACCTAAAGTCAATGCAGCGAACAAACTCCTCTGGACTCAGGTCGCAGATAATCTTCCATACTGGTCGCCTGGTAGCCTTGCCCCATAGGTCCCAGACAGCATTCATGACGCCAGCAGTCGCGAGATGAGTGACTCCCTTTTCGGGCCCAATCCAACGGTACTGTGAATCGGATACGAGATATCTCCAAGTACTTCCCATGTTGCTGACGAGGGTTTCCAAGGGCAGTCCTATGAACCTTCGAGCGAAAATTGCAAGCGCTTCGCACACCAACTCGCTACCCCGGCCGTTGCTGAAGGCGATACCTTCGCCAGTCAGACTCGGATGGTTTGTCTTCAGCCGGATATAAGGATGAGAGCCATTAGTCCCCACGTGCATAGCATCACATCCTATCCCGTCCAAGCTGGTAGGGAACCTGAGATCTGTGATCTGGAAAGAGGTTATGATAATGTCACTAAGGTCGTGTTCCACCATGTTTTTTTGCTTTGTTATTGTGTGCAGGTGTCAAAAATCGAATTCACGCGATATTTTAGTCTCTACTTTTAGGTTCGGATGAATACCCCAGATTTAGCGAATCTGTGAGTTAATCTTGTTATGCGGGGCGGAAAGTGGTGGAGCTGTTCCCCGCAGTGTGTTGTTAAGGTGGTAAGTGGGGGTAACAGCGGAGATGCGAAAAACGAGATTTAGCCTGTTGTATCTCTGCAAGTGACTAAACGCGTTTTACAGCTATAAAGATCCTTCTAGATATGACCAGTTCCGCCAAGCAGAGGCAACCCTCTCTGGAAGAACCCGGAGGTGAGAAGGCCAACTTTGCTGAACAAGAGGAAGCTGCCAGGTCAAGTTTGTTAGTTAAAACTGCCTGTCACCACCCCACGTCGTATGGGTTTAATGATTGCCGATGGAGTTGCCGGGCCGGCTAATTAGAAAGAGTAGACAGTCCACTGACCTGGGAGAGTATAAATAATATATTATCAAGAGTATATTCTTCACGAGTACAAAAATTGTCAGGGATTTTGTATCAAAATGGATATTCATACTGTATTTGTCACTGGAGGCACCGGTTTCATTGGTGCTCATGTCATTGACAACCTTCTGGAACGAGGGATCAAAGTCCGGATGAGCACACGTTCTCTGGCTAAAGGAAAGTCGTTCGTGGATGCTCGAGAGAAATATCGTCACCTGATAGAATTGGTACAAATGCAGGACTTTTCGGAAATGTCGACTGGAAACCCTTTTGTAGACGCTGTGAAAGGAGTGGATGGGATCATTCATGTGGCTAGTCCTCTGACCTACGATGTCAAAGATGTTGAAGCGGAGCTGATACAGCCAGCTATTCAGGGTGTACGGGTGATCCTCGAGGCTGCTGCTGCTGAGCCAAAGGTCAAACGGCTCGTTCTGACCTCCTCATTTGGTTCTGTGGTGGATATTAATAAAAAGCATAGTCCTGACTTTATATACACGAGTGATATATGGAACCCTCTTACCTACGAAGAAGCAGTGAAGGCTGATCCGGTCATGGCCTATAGAGGATCCAAAAAATTCGCAGAGCTTGAAGCCTGGAACTTTGTGAAAGAAAAGAAGCCTCAGTTTGATATTGTCACGTTGTGTCCTCCAATGACTTTTGGTCCCGTTGTCCATCCTGTCGAGTACGTTGAGGACCTAAATGTGTCGAATCTAGATATGTGGAAGGTGGCTAGAGGCGCTGAGCCTATTCCTAAAAGCAGGGTACCAGTCTGGATTGACGTACGAGATTTAGCCAAGGCACATGTCGAGTCTCTTCTAAGAGAAGAAGTGGGTAATAGACGTTATGTTCCTGCTTCACCTGAAAATTTTACTTTCAATTGGGCTGCTGCAATTATGAGAGAGGAGAAGCTTGGCGATAACTCGAACTATAAACTTGAAGATCCTGTTAATCCAGATGACTACAAGCTGGATTCTCAAGCTGTCGAAAAGGACCTGGGAATTAAGTTTCGTACGTTCAGGACAACAGTGGTGGAGTCTATCCGTCAGTTTGAAAAAATGAAATCAAAAGAAGGAAAGTAACACGTCACACATGCCTCTGGCAGCTCCTCCCGGCGAGGGTTGATTCTGCTTAGCAGAAGATATAAAATAATGCAGAATAGACATTTAGAGCTAAAAGCTTTAAACCCCAAAGAAATATTTTTACACTTACCTCTCGTATAGTTGTACCCAGGTGGTATCCGGCGTTTTGAAGGTGCAAGAGAGATAACTTAAAAGATATATTTTACAGTGCAGGATTCTGAAGCATAAGTAAATTTTAATATATATAGCCCGAATCATCGTTTACCTCCTTGTCCTCATAACAAATACAAGAGACATTCTGCGAAGCAGAACCAACCTTCCTCGGGAGGGGCCGCTGGGGGCATCATGGACCTATTTCTCATATATATCGGTTCCTACATCCCATTGCATTTTTACCGCCGCCTGGCATTAGATCGGCCGTGGTCTCGTTTGAAAATTCCAAGTCATGCTCTACAGCCGTAGTCTCAATAACTCTGAAAGATACAATAGGAAAGGCCAGTATCAAGGAGGCAACCAATAACCCCCAGCTAAGGCCAAATATCACCATCTATTCTGCTAACTTCCAGTCCATGACGTAGATGACCATATCCCCCATAGCCTCAATGCCCCTGTACATCCCGACAAACAGGTCTGCTTTACGAGAGTTATTGGTCAGAGACCCCATCAGCCAGTAGCAGAACGTCCGATAGCTCGCATTATAACCACCGTAGAACATGTATAAAAACATTCTGCCTGTAGTGTTTTGTTTCCGTCCAGTCAGTCCGGTGAAAGGTTGTCAGAGATGCCGATTCCCGGGTATAATGCAGCTGGAGCGCAAGGCCGCCTCCCCAGATTCCCATTGTAATCAAGATGAGGGTGAAGTAGCCAATTCTGGCTCTATTCCTTCTACTGAACTGTTTCATATCCAGCAAATACCAAAAGGCCAATGCAAAAATCATCTGGCACGACCAGTAAAGCAGGTTGTTCAAAGCTCTGGTTCGAGTCGTGTAATAGGCGGCATTGACGTCGTTGAATTGATAGGTATAGAAAAAATTCGACGCAAAGAACATTGGGAAAAGCACTAGAATATCTGACCGAATCCCTTAAGCTCAGACTTCATGGTTCTTCTGGACAATTATCTTGGATCCGTCTGATCTCCGGACTTTGTCTGCTGGTAGGAGGCACAATGCTATGACGGCTCCAAGAAACATCAGAACAATGAATGCAGCGTATGTTCCATCTCCAACCGCCCCCTGCTCCTTGTGGATGTTGTTTGCAAGAGAAATGATGGAGCCAATAACAGCTCCTAGGTTGAAAATAATCCAAAATACTGCAATATATCTCCCTTTAGATCCTTCCTCAGAATCGTAAATCTTGCCAAATATGGTGTTGAATATGAAAGAAGACACCGCGTATGAGGTGGACAGCCATCCCATGTTCTGAGAGAAATTGTTGTCACCAAATGCGACATTTGTGACACTGGGGAATACGCCAAAAAGAAGGCCATGCTCATTTCTCCTCTTCTTTCCCATCTTTTACAGGTTTACCGCAGGTTTGCCCTCCGACAGTTACCGTTAAATGCCGCCTTTCTAGAAATGGGGAAAGTTTCGTGGGGAGCTGACGATCAGGTTGATGGAGCGGGGAAGATGCCTGAAGGGTGGACTCAATGACAAGTGAGCCAGCTTAGAAAGATGACTATAAAGATGAGGTCATAAACCTCCCAGTGAGAGGAATCCACTAAGTTCAAAACACTTCCTGAGACTTTATAGTAAGTCCACTACTCTCTGTTTGGTTGAGACTTTTGTCTGCTCTCTATCTGGTTGAAAAGACTGGTTTTAAAAACGCCCGAGGAACACTTTGAAGCTATTCTGTAAAGAAAAAACTCCGATGGGTTTTGTTCGCAGATTTATCAAAAACGACGCTGCTCAGCAGGACCCGCCCCAGATCTACAACTGGCGAGTGGCTGTCTTGTGCACCATTGTGTGCTTTGGTGGAATGGCCTTTGGCTTTGACATTGGTCTTATTGGTGGTGTGCTTGTGATGCCAGCTTTCAAGGCGAAATTCGGCATTGATAGTACAAACCAGGTCGCAGCAGCAAACTTGTCGGCAAACATTGTTTCTGTGCTGCAGGCTGGGGCATTCTTTGGCTCTCTTGCTTCCAGTACGTTTTCTGACAAATTGGGCAGAAAGAAAAGTCTATTGATAGCTTCCAGTCTTGGAATCATAGGCTCGGTCATGCAGGCCGCATCTGAAGGTCACTTGGCCGTCATGTATGTTGGAAGAGTTATTGCTGGGCTGGGGATTGGCATGTGCTCTATGCTGACTCCATTGTACATGAGTGAACAATCTCCTCGAGCCATTAGAGGAGGTTTGACCGGCACTTATCAGTTGTTTATTGAGATCGGAGCCATGCTGGCATTTTGGGTTAACTATGGATCTCTGATTCATCAAAAGGGGAACTCCACTTGGCAGGTTCCATTGGCACTTCAGTGCTTGCCTAGTTCAATTCTGTTTCTAGGGATGCTGATTTTAAGTGAAAGTCCGCGGTTCCTGGCCAAGAGGGGGGAATGGGACGATGCTATCCGAGTGCTTTCGACGCTAAGAGAATTGCCGCCAGATCATGAGTACGTCACATTTGAGATTGACGAGATTAGACAACAACTGGAATACGACCGCTTGGTCTATCAAGGAAAGCATTGGTATGATCTCCTCAGAGAATTGCTGACTATACCCAACAATCTCAAACGGTTGCTCCTCGGGTTCTTCTTGATGATGTTCCAGCAAATGACTGGATCCAATGCCATCAATTACTATGCACCAACGATTTTCCAAGATCTAGGACTTGAAGGAGATTTGATTGCATTGTTGGCTACTGGAGTCTATGGCATTGTCAAAGTACTGGCAAACCTGGTGTTTGTGGCATTTGTTTCCGACTCTCTAGGGCGCCGAAAGTCACTGCTCTGGACCTTGTTTGCTCAAGGTCTTACCATGTTTTACATTGCAAGTTTTGTCAAAATCGTCGACCCTACTAATCCGGCTGCTGTCAGTACCAATAGCAAAAAAGCAGCTGGAGATGTGGCAATTCTAATGATATTCTTATTTGCGACTTTTTTCTCGCTGGGTATTGGACCCACTGGTTGGATTTACTGTTCGGAGATTTATACGATTCGTTTACGATCTATCTGCGTTGGAGTCTGTGCGGCTTCGCAGTGGCTGTTTAACTTTGTGGTTGCTCGAGCTACTCCTCCTATGTTGGCAAAGTTTGGCCAAGGAGGCTACGGAACTTATTTCTTTTATGGGGCATGGTGCTTTGCCGGAGTTATCTATACGTGGTTTCTATTGCCAGAAACCAAGGGCAAGTCGCTGGAGGAGATGGATCAAATATTTGGTTCGCCAGTGGAGCCGGTGAATGAGAAGGAGGGAACTGTCCATCAAGAGAACATAGTCTAGTGTACTACTATTGTGAATTATAGTTACTGTTACATGAAGTTGAAATATTGAGGTCTAAAAAATATTGTTCATCAACCTTTCGATCACATAAGTGAGTAAGTGGTATGCCCATATAAAGTGGTGCACAAGTCTATGCAGAGCTCAGGGGTATGGTAGTGGCGATAAACCAGCTCGAACCTGCCGAGCAAATGTTCTTTAACCAAATATCGGCACACCATTCGGCTCAGTGCATTCTCGTTCCCCACACCAACCGTTTGGCCATATAGTGTGTGCTAGACCTAATATCCAGTTGTATTTTCTCCGGTTTTTGTTTCGAGTGTGTTATATAGACTGGGTAGAGAAAAGGAACATTAAGTATATATATGAAAATATAAATAATATTTATATATAAAATAAATACATATAAAAAGTAAATACTACAAAAGAAATAAATTTATATTTCCAAATAAATAAATCTAAATTAATGTGATAAAAATCATTGATTTATATAAATATTTTTATAAGTTATTTATATATTTTACAGATAATAAATAAAACAAATCGAACTAGTTGTAACAAATAGAGTTTAGAAATATATAATAAGCTTTGTTAAGTATTTATAATATATTTCTAAACTCTATTTATTACAGCTATTTCGATTTATTTTATTAAAAAACAAAGTATATAATAAAACTGCAAATATTGAAATATATGTATTACGTTATAATATATGAATAGTAAAATATACAGTAATGTATTTACATTATCTATGAGTTTTAGTACCTGATTTGGAGTTACTATATTAGGTATATATACACAAGGTGAAAAATGATAATAGATTTGAACTATTAATATATTATGTGGTGCTGTCGGGCGTAATGAGACTGGCAGTCGCCGTGTTTGCCAGCTACTGTGTATATCTGCTGATTCGCAACACCACAACCCTCGAGTCCATGGAGACTATTTCACATATCGAATCACTGTGGCTCTTTTGCGATTCAGATTTCGAGCAGCTCCTTCCTCGCACAGCCTGGGCAACATATTTGATCTAGGATGGAAGAGAAACTGGTGCGAAGTCATGGGTAACCATGTCTGGGAGTGGGTTCTTCCTATAGTCCCTCAGGGACGAGGAAACGGGACATGGTTTGAAATTAACGAGAAGCTTTACAGGGCAGCTCAGTTTGAAGTCGAGTCTGGTTTGCAAAACTATGATACATTGACTGGCTATAAACTGTAGTTACTCAACATATCACAACTGGAACTTCAAGAGATAGCAACGAACCCTCTAAGCTTACATCAATTTTTATCTGATACTGTCTGGATATCAGACAAGAGAAAAAAGAAGGCGTTATTCGAGGGTGGGTAGGACTTAATATTGGTAGGGTGACGGACGCCCTGTATTCATCTTTTCGAACTTGAACCCAACTTAGAAACGGCCGGTCAAGTTTGCGGGTGTCAAAGACCTCTGAAAATTTATGCAATGATTTTGAATTTGGAGACGGGAGCTCAGAAAGAGGAACCAAAGAAGAAATGGTGTGAGATAGGAATTTGTATGCAATTAAAGGGCAGTGAAAAGTCCCAGACGGATTTGGGGCTTCTGTAGAGTACAGTAACTCCAGATCGAGTTTCACAGGGTTCGACGATTTCATGTACAAAGTTGGTGGCTTTGATACCCGAAGTTCTAGGGTGCCAATTGGGTATTTGCGGAACTTGCCCGCTTTCAATACCACAACAGACTTGTATGCAGCAGAGCTCTCATAGACAGTCAATGGAGGGTGAGAAGGGCTGATGCGGATATCCACCTGATTGTGTGACATGCATTTTTGATTTTGACTTCTTCCCCCCTCTGTATGAAGAATTCTGGCTCGAACAAAGTAGTAGAGACGAGCACTCAAGTCCGAAACATCATAGATGGTATCATCTGTAGGCGACGAGCCTGTTGACGGGGGAAGCCTGGAGTGCAGAGAAACGTGCTGTTTGCACGACTCAGGTGGCAAGGTATCTGGGATTTCCAGCGCAAAGGAGAAAGTATAGGAGAGTCCTCGCTTCAAAACCAAATCTGGAGGGTAGTACGAAGACGGAGGCACGCATTTGGCAATTGCAAAGCTTCGGGAACTTGTTTTGCTACCTCGTCTGGCAGCTTCCTCGGACAAGCAAATGTCTATTACTATCAGAGAGAATTGCATGTCTCGGTGAGGTTTAATAGAAATGGAACCCTGGACTATGTCTCCAATATCATATTGAAGCTTTTGGTTTATCAGGTTGATGTCAATATCTTGAGTTGGGACTCCCAATGACCGAGTTTTGATATCAAACCCAGGAGCGTAACGAGGTAACTCGTTTGACTCAGAGGCAGAGGCAGAAGTTTGGTTTCTCCGAGCCGTCTGGTCCCTCTGCGGTCTTGATAGCAGGCTATGGTTATGAGCAGAACTTGCGTAGGGGGGAGGAGATCGAGGCATTGTCAAAACTAGACAACATACATTGTATTAGAATGGATTGCCCTACGATTATATTATGTTATGTTCGTTACCAGACATTTTGGAGGGCAAAAAAAAGGGTTTGGAAGGCAAAAGAATCGAATTTGATCGCGCTTGACTCATTCTCACAGCATACATATCAAACCGAGTCAGAGTTAGTCCTCCTTCAGCAGGTGATTGACACAATGTGCGCAGACTCAAAAGCGTAAGCAAACGACAAAGAAGAACAAGAATAGGTGGGCAATTAGAATAATCAGGAGACTATCTGTGTCCCTGAATTCATTCAGCGTGGTTCGGTGGTATTTATAAACGCGTTTCAACGTCAAACGAGCGTATTGAGTGAACGGGTAACAAGTAATTATCGGCCAGATCTGCAGTGTCAAAGGAGATCTGCAGTGTGGGGATTAACAGTCAAGTCAGAAACCTTCGCATAATTAAATTTTAGAGCCAAATTTTTGCGTCTAGAGAGAACAGAGAGAGAGTAGCCTAACCTGTTAATTCAACATCGCAGAGCATTTTAATCGTTGGGGGAAGTCCCGCTGAATTTGACGTGACGTTTGCAGCGAAACTAACTTTGGATTTTTTGCCCTCTTGTCCTATGGTCCTCTTTTATTTTATTTTGGCTTCCCTTTTATTGTGTGGCAGCAAGGTCAGCTGATGAGGTTGCCACAGTGATGCAGCGCACCGGGTAACTTGTTTTTTGACCCTCAGCTCACAACATAGACTTCTACAAGAGTTTTGCTGACTTTATTGTAAAAGGTCAAGGTAGTCCTCATGATTTGGGAGGAGTTGGTGCCCTGAGTCTTGCAGTATACCCAAGTCAATACACTCTATTTGTGTGACCTGTGAGAGAGAAGCTAATTTTTTTCTAACGTTTCTTTCATCCTCCTTCCTCTACCCCGTTTAGTATCAGCTCTTGGGTCATTGCCAGCGCCCCAGGTTTCTCTGCGTACAACTCATACCGCGTAACCCACAGTACATAAACACAGCGCTATCTCTTTTTACCAGCCTCTCTCACACACGAGAATTACGGGCGAGAAAAACAACAGTGGGTAACCCTCCTCTTATAAGTAAACTCCCAGCCATTTTTTGGTTTTGTTTTCGAATCTTCGTTATAACATTAACTTGTATTTTTAATTCAAGTAAGGACCCACACAGAGACAAGGGAAAGAACCTTTGTCATTTCGAGCCTTAAAAACCGTTGACGAAATTTATTTTATAAATTATTTTACTTGTCGTTTTTAAATCTTTTTTTTTTACTCGTCAGGTCTTTTAAGCCTCTATCGTTGTAGTTGGCTTGTGTGATTTATCCTATTCTAAGTGAAATTCTAAGCTAAGCTTTCGCGAATAATAACACACAAACAAACATGTCTGGCGGAAAAGGAAAAGGAGGCAAAGGAAAGAGTGGAGCTAAAGACGGAAGTCTCGGACGACAGGTGTCCCATTCTGCGCGAGCAGGTTTGCAGTTCCCTGTGGGACGTATTAAGCGATTTCTCAAGCGTAGTGTGCAGAACAGAGTGCGAGTGGGCGCCAAAGCAGCTATTTACATTGCTGCCGTGTTAGAGTATCTGACTGCCGAGGTCCTGGAGCTGGCTGGAAACGCTGCCAAGGATCTTAAGGTCAAGAGAATCACTCCCCGACACTTGCAGCTGGCTATCCGAGGAGATGAAGAGCTGGACAGTCTGATTAAGGCTACTATTGCGTTTGGAGGAGTGTTGCCACATATCAACAAGGCACTGCTGTTAAAGGTGGAGCAGAAGAAGCGAAAGTAAGAAGAGCTTTTTTAATGAAAGAAAGGAAGAGATAAGACTACAGAGAGTTTTGTTATTTTCCGTCTATTTTATTTGTAGGATTATTTAGTTTAATGGGAGGGATGTTTTTTACGAGGTAGTGGATGGACACTAGTTGTCGTTACAGCTCATCCGAGATTTCAAGTTGCATTGTAGGCAGAATGTAAGCAAGAGTTCTTCTACAAGTATTGTTAAGTTTTCTCGGCCGAGAAGCGTGTTTTCGCGTTGCGTTGTTTACGTGATCGATCGGCGGATGTCCGTAAGGCTTTAACTCGACGAGCTTTTGAAACAACAGGAGCAGTGGAGTAGTACATAGGAGAGATAGTTAGTTAGTAGTGCAATAAAGTAAAGAGATTTTAAATGCCCTGAATTCGAGCTTCTCGGTATTGTATAGGGTTTTTTTTTCTGTTAGGGGAAAAGGGAAGCCTGCGGGCTAACTACATGCCTATTGTATTACTGCTTGCAAACCAATCCGACCAATCGAAAACATTCCCTAACGTGTCTTGGACAACTATAGCATAGAGACATTGGCTTATAGACTCACTCACTAAAGACTTACTTTGGTTTGTAAGCGTCGCTCTGTTGGAAATATGCTTGAACTTGAGCATGCCGCATTTACTATGTTGGTAATTTAAGGCGTGTATATTAACGAGGTTCTGATGAGACGTACATTGAGCACTGCGGTCAATATTCGTGTAGCATGAAAGATTAAATCGGTACTACATCCAGTCTTATTCGTCTATTTGTCATGCTGCCATTTTGGTCTTCTATCAGAGAGCTGAGTTTTGGCTAACGTTACTTAGCAACCCTCACAGCATACACCACGCACGCCCGTTAAGAGAGTACCCCTCCCATATAACAGGGTGAAAGTAGCAGAGCAAAGCGACAGCCAAATATAGACATGAGATTACAGTAACAAGACCAAATAGTCAATAAAGGATGCTTCCCCTGGATTGTTAAAATCACTGCTGTTTTCCAAAGTCCCCCCTCCAAGTTTTCTGTTTAAATGCTAACTCACCTTAAATACTAGCTTATCTCCTCTTATCAACCACGTGACTCCTCCCGAGTAAGCCCATCCCCGAGTCAGCTTCACCGTGTAACCAAATTTATCTGGCCAAGGCAATAAAATATAAAAAAAACTTGAAATCTTTCAGTTCAGTGACAGTTTTTGAATCCTTATCGTTACAGTCACATTATAAAAATATAAATCATGCTTCGAACTGCCACACGTGCTTGCCTTCGAGCTTGCCCCGCGTCCAGAGCCCGTCTCTACAGCAGTGCTTCTGCTTCCGAGCTTAAAAAAACTCCACTATACGATCTCCACCTCGACTTGGAGGGGAAAATGGTAGAGTACGCTGGGTTCAGCATGCCTGTTTTATACAAAGGACAGTCGCATATCGAGTCTCACAATTGGACTAGGACAAAAGCCGGTCTGTTTGATGTGTCACACATGCTTCAGCACAAAATATCCGGCGCAGGTGCTACCGAGGTTCTAGAGCGAATTACCCCTAGCGACCTTAAAGGTCTGGCACCTTTTACGTCCACACTGAGCGTCCTTTTGAATGATAAAGGAGGAATTGTAGATGACACCATAATCTCCAAGCATGGCGAAGACGAGTTCTACATAGTGACCAACGCTGGTTGTAGGGCAAAAGACCTCGCTTTTATCAAAAGTGCAATTGGGCAATACGGTGCCAGCACCGTTAAACACGAGACTATTGGTGGTGGCCTCTTGGCGCTCCAGGGTCCCAGTGCAGCAGAAGCTTTGCAGAAATTTACTTCTTTTGACCTGAAAGATATCAAATTCGGTCAGTCAGCCTTCGTTCCCATCCTCGGCGACAAATACCATATCGCTCGTGGAGGATATACTGGTGAGGACGGATTTGAGGTATCCATCCCCGACGACGCTGTCTCTGTTCATTTTGCAAAAGAACTGCTAGCCAATGAGAGCGTGAGAGCAATTGGCCTAGCTGCCAGGGATTCGTTGCGTCTCGAAGCCGGCATGTGCTTGTACGGCCATGAGATGGACGAGGTCACGACCCCTGTTGAGGCGGCTCTATCTTGGGTCATTGGAAAGCGAAGGAGGACCGAAGGAGGATTCAATGGGTTTGAAATTATCAGTGAACAATTAGCCAACAAGACTCCAGATGTTCGCGTAGGATTCACTCTCACGGGACCGGCTGCTCGCGATGGTGCCAGAGTCTTCAGTGCCGGGAATGACTCTGAACCTATTGGGCGGGTGACCTCGGGTAGTATGTCACCTACGCTCAAAGTCAATATAGGCATGGCATACGTTCCACGAAAGCTGGCTAAGTCAGGAACTCCTTTGCAGATCGAGGTCCGAGGGAAGATGCGTGAAGCAAAGGTCCAAAAGCTTCCGTTTATTACTCCTAATTACTACAGGGGGTAACTCTTTCCCGGGCGCGGCCCCTCCTGTGGAGGGTGGTCCCGCCTCGCGGCGTTGTTGGTCATGTGTGTATATTTAATATGTGAAGCTGAAATAGTTAGTTGTGCATACTTAAATTTATAACGATGCTCCGTAATTGCACAAGTAGGAGGCGAGCTACCGAATTGGAACTCGATCAAAATAATGTACAAATTAATGATAATAATAATATATATATATACAAATGATGTGACTTTCAAAATGCTTTTCTGGGGCACATCTACCTCAACAGTCATGCCACAGTCGGTGCCGGCATTACATTCCCTGTGGGTTTTACAGCAGTAACTGGAGACTGATCTGAAACACGCGGTATATCATCAGAGCTATCTTCAGGCTTCTTCACATCTGCCTTTTCAGATCCCTCTAGTTTCAAAATCGAAGGAGCCATCCCTCCTGGCAAATGATACACTTCAGTCAGAACTTTCTTCTCCTCCAGATTCTTCTTCAGCCATTCTATTTCATCTTGCAGAGCTCGTATATCGTCCGCCACTCCTTCTCTCCGTACCATCTCTTTACGTCTCTGACGGAAACTCTCGTATAAAATCAATCCTCCTGCCACGGAGAACAGAAACGTCTCTGAAATGAAAGTGGCGCCGGAATCAATGGCTTTGGCGTCATTCAATGGACGCACTTTAATGTTAGACTCGCCCAGAAGCTTCATACGCATGTTCACGTCTGTCTGATGGAGGAATTGCGCAAAACTGATACACGTTTTGCGGAACCTAGGATGCTGTTTGGCCTGACCCTTGATGGCATTCTGGGTTAGTATTTGAAGAAACTCTACAATTCAGCCTGAACACATACAGCGATCGGTTTTGATAGTGTGCGAACCAAAAGCGAGGTAAACTTTAGAGCTACGGAGCTCATTGTGAGTTGGTTACTAGCCTGCTAAACGGTCGCCTATCCAGAAACGTTGCCATCTAATGTCTAAAGTAAGAAGGATATGCGTTTCGCCCACGGCCGGTTCTCAGTCTCGAGGTTGAAGCCGCATAGAAAGCCGCATCGCGCCCCATGTGGCGTTCAAGCCACACGTTCCACAATATTCTCGGCTGGGGCAGCTTACATCACAGAAAAACCCAAAGTCGCCAAATTTCACACTTTCAAATCCCAATCCCTACTGGCCTTTCCAACGGTGCGAAGAATTTGTGTACATAGAACGATTTTTCGAGGCTTCGTTAAGATCTAGTATAATTGAAAATACTCGCAATGTTTGCCGTTCGATCTGCTTTAGGCTCAGCGAGCCGAGTGGCTTCTACTAGGTAAGTGGAAAGTGATGAGAATAGAGAATAGCTTCACAGTCGATCCGTGCTGTGATTGGCCAATTGGGAGGGTCGAGAGTTAGTGAAAAAGAAGAAGCCGAAACAACTCTAGAATAAGCCTGTGGAAATATAAAAAAGGGGAAAAGGAGTAATGCAAAAAGGGATTAAAAGAGCCGAAGCCCTTAAAAGGTTATATATATTAAGTTTTGACCGTTTTGAATGCACAAAAGATTTTGTGAACTATCCTAAGGCACTTTATCAATCATCGGAGTTGTCAACTGCGTGTTGTAAAGCAATAATGGAGCTCCTTTGTTCAGCATTTTCGGACTGTGTGTTAAATGGGAAACCAGAAAGTCAGAATGAGAGTTCTCCTCTAAGTTTTGGGGCCTGCTATTGAGCAGAAGCTGTATTTGATCATGAGATGAAGAAGCATAGCTCCTCCTTCAAATCTCTGCGAAGCAGAGCCACGGGGGTCTGGGGCTGGCCCCAGCAGCGTCTAGGTGCTTCCGACTTCCCTCCCGACAACGGTTTGTTCTGCTTTGCAGAATTCTTTATTTGATTCTCGACCCAGCCTTAAAAGGTTTGTCCTTCCTCCTTGCTCCACTAACAAAGAAACTATGCCACCTTGCGAGAAATTGAAACTCGACTCAAGTCGATTAAAAATATTGAAAAAATCACAAATACCATGATGATTGTCGCATCAACTCGTCTAGGTAAAGCCCAGCGAGCCATGGCCCTGTCGAGAATCTACGGAAACGCCAACGCCGAGGTATACGAAAGGTCGGAAACCGCAGCTCCCGAGGAACCCAAGAAGAAGCTCTTGGTTGTCATGACGTCCGACAAGGGTCTGTGTGGATCTATCCACTCGCAGGTTGCTCGAGCTGCCAGAGCCCGATTGGCTGAGTTCCCCGATACAGACGTAGTAGCGGTTGGAGAGAAAACCAAGGCCCAGCTGTCGAGAACCAACGCCAAGAACTTGGTTCTGTCTATTTCTCAGATCGGAAAAGAGAGCCCTACTTTCAACGAGGCCGCTTTGATTGCGGATCAGATCACCAAGCTGGGAACCGAGTACGAGTCCATTGAGCTCCTCTACAACAAGTTTGTGTCCGGTATTTCATTCGAGCCCTTTATCCGACCTGTTTTCACTGCCGCTACCATTGAGGCTTCGCCCAAGTTCTCTCAGTACGAGTTGGAGGACGAGGTTGTCGGCAACCTGTCTGAGTTCACCCTAGCCAACTACATTTTCTGGGGTCTTGCTGAGGGACACGCCGCTGAGATCTCTGCTCGACGAAGTGCTATGGACAATGCTTCCAAGAACGCCAATGATATGATTGGCAAGTTCACTATCCTGTACAACCGAACCCGACAGGCTGTCATCACCAACGAACTGGTCGATATCATTACTGGTGCTTCTTCTTTGGAGTAGTTGCATATATGAAATAATATAAAACAGTTTTTAGAAAGCTAACTCTTCTATCTATCTGCATATGCCTGTCAGCTGTTGGGTCCCGCCCCAGACCCGTAGCTCTGATTCGCAGAGATATTTCTTTGAACTACATTCTAAGTACTTTGCAGAAAATAATCATATAAAGCCTGTACAAATAATTGGTACTATCTAACGTGGCTGTTAGTTAGAGCTTGCATGTTTTAGTTAGTTGATGTACCTGGGCCTAAGCTGATCCCCACACATATTGAAACATCATCTCACCCCACATAATAAGTTCAACATCTGACATTTTGCGTCAAAACGATTGAATCGCAAGCATGTCTGGAAATCAGCAGCCGGACCAGGCACAGGGAGAAGAGCTTCTAGAAACGAGCAAAGACGAACAGAAGGATACATACAAAGGTGAACAGAAAGGTGAACAGAAAGGTGAACAGAAAGACAAACACAAAGACGAACACAAAGACGAGCAGAAAGACAAACCAAAAGGAGAACCTGAGATCTCTGAATCACAAAAATCGTCTGAACCTCCGCAAGGAATCTTACAGGAGGACTTGGATGACTTGATGAGTGATAACGAGGAGGAGGAAGGCTACGACGGAGACACAGAGGAACCACTCAGTAACAGTAGTGATCCAATCCCCCCTCCAACCCCCCCTAAGGGCCAAAAATTCACACTCTCCGGGACTCAAAGCGAGATATACATATCAGATACCAGCAAGTCACTGAGCCCAAATGGGTCCTCGAAATTAGTTATCCTTTTGACCAATAGCCTGGGTCTTGGTAGCATGAATAACCTCCGACTGGCCGATTCATACTCAGAAAGACTACAATGCCCCGTTATTGTGCCTGACTTGTTTGAAAAAGACCCAATAAAGACGTCAGGTGCTGAAGTCCCCGGAAGTGAACTTGTTTCCGATAATAGCTTCTCTGTTTCCTTGAACAATGTAAAAACTTGGGCGATCAGTGCCGTCAAGGGGTTTATGGATGAAATGTGGCTCGCCAAACACACTTTTGACCACACGTATCCTCTTTTGACGAGTATTCTGGCAGAAATCGTCCAGATCTATAGACCGCAGTCATTAGTGGTTGTCGGCTACGCTTTTGGCGCAAGATATGTATTCCACTTGTTGGAGGACCGCAATAACGATGCCTGGTCGTCTGAAGAAGACCTGATCTCGGCTGGAGTGGCAATCAACCCTTCACTGGCCACGCTCGACGATTTCCGTGCCACTACGAAGCCGGTATTTTTGGTACACTCTTCAGGGGATCAGCTACTGCAGCAGTCTTTAATAGATCAGGCTGTGTCAATATGGAAGAAGAGCAATGTTGAGTATTCCACTCTGGTTTGCACCAGCAATATATCATCGTCAGGGGATCCAATGCCCCATGGGTTCGCAGTTCCGGGAGATTACCCAGAATCAGTGGTAGGGGACTGGCCTGTCCAAGTAATAGACCACGTATCCAATTGGGTGCAAGAGCAACTTGAGTAGAGCCCACACCCACTTTCTCTAGACGTTGCTTCCTGCGGCCCCTGGTTCTGCTTCGTATCTCTTCATTGTATTTAGTGTGTGTTCTAGCTTAACTATAGGCTATTTGAAGTATAAGATGAATAACAGCAGGAGAAAGTTGATGTGGGCATGGGAAAGTTCTGTAACACTTTAAATGGGTATATTAGACACTCTCTCTTCTGTTTCTATTAGTGTGTTTAATATAGTGTACTAGCTTAACTATCGGCCATTTAAAGTACCGTTATATATAAAATGAAAATATAAAAGCAGAGGAATGTTGATGGAGAGGAGGGCATGCAAAAGATCTGTTAACACTTCAAATAAACTAGATTAGATTCTCTCTCTCTTTTCTATCATTTAAAGTACTGATATAAAATGAATACCAGCAAGAGAAAGTTGATGGGCATGCTAAAGATCTGTAACACTTCAAATGGATTGTTAAGTTGAACATGCGCCCTGATAGGCTTCTTCTGCTGACCCTTGGGGTGGAACGACCCAGTTTCGCGGAACCTCTCTAACAATTCATCCTTCTCATACCACCTCGCCAAGATCCACTTTTCAAACTCGGCCTCATCCTGGTATGGAATGTCAGCAACCTTGAATCGTCTCCAATATACATGAGCAGATCGGAGAAAATTGCCCTTGATAAAAGTATTGCGCAGCGTGTAGTGATCTTCTCCATACACACCATCTGGGATGCCACTGTAGAAAAAAGTAGTGTCATAGACGTACTCTACGGTTTCACTAAGTTTCAGCAATGAGTATCGAGTCCCCTTGGCACGTGGTAACAACAAGTTCTTGGGTACTGCCAAGTCTGCCTTCTTACCGTACGCCTGAGAAGCTGCCACGCCATTGCGCGACAGAGTCGTGCCTTCAGGGAAAAGGAGCAGCCAGCATGGGAAGTCCTTGTGCGCATTGAGATTTCCTAGACTTTCATCGAGGACTCTCTGATCTGTGGCCCACTTTCGGGACAGGAAGATGAAGTTGAAGTTCTGCATGCCCCAGCCTAGGATGGGTAACCGTCGAAGAGATTCTTTCAGAATGATGTAGATGCCCTCGTGCGCTTTAGCAGTATAGCTGAACCACCACAGATACACCCAATCGGTGTATAGCTGGTGATTGGAAATCACAATGGCCCGATCATCGATCTTGGTGGAGTTGAGTGTCCCGTCGGCACGCAGACTGAAGAGATTCTCACACGACTCATCTTCAGTCACATAAATATCTATGGGAGTCCACCATTGCGAAACAGATGTCAGGCAGATGGAAAACGACTCTTTGGTCATCCGAATGAACTGGATGTACAGCTCGGGCCAGAACCAGCTCATTGGCCACATGGCAGCCTGTGCGCCGTAGATACATACTGCACACGCCACGAAGTAGCTACACACTGTGACTACTCGAATGAATTTGCGAATCTCCGTTGTTTTGAACGTTCCTCCGGGCGTTGATTCGAGCATCGTTCGAGTGAAGTCTTGAGTCTTAGTCTATGCAGCTTTTGTAGTCTAATGTTGATGACGCTGCGGATCCTTGGAGTGTCCGCAAAGTCAAATCGTTATTAATATATATAAATCTTTCTCTTCGCAGGCGAGCCCCGGTCTTTCGTTCAATATCCCTGCAGCATTTACTTTCTGTCCAAAGAAAACGTTGAGTATTAGGAGGCACGATTCGTTGGCAGACCTAATAGTATGAGGAGAGTCGAGTGCAATAATTTAACAGATGCGCATATATAATGCTTATTTAATTTTAAAATGAATCATGAAACAGTTTGTGTGCACGCAGAAATATTAAAAATAAAAACTTTGCTCTTAAGTCCCAGCTTCAGTATCTTCTCCTTCTAATCAATTGCTGCCAATAGCTGATTTTTTTTTTTTTTGCCACAAAGGATCCCTGAGTTTTCGAACTTTTTGAAGTGTGAATCCACGGAGTTTAGTTAACAACGAACCGGCTCAGCCGACCACCCCGCGATCAGGCCTCTTTCCGCTGATCTCTAACAGACCCGCAAGTCTTCGGTCACTCGGCGAACGGGAACTTGCAGAAACCCCTACCTCGGGAACTTGACGACCTCCTGGATCTCCTTCTCAATGAACTTCTCGTACTCCTCGGCAGTGATCTCGCCCTTCGTGAACTTGTTTCGGTTGATTCGGATCTCCTTGGTCTGGGGGAAAGATCCAATGGTGGTGGTGGGGAACAGAGGCAGGTTAAGCGACTTCTGAGCGGCCAATCGGGCAGGGAAAGCAGACTTTCGC